>JAOQMQ010000009.1:20378689-20404287 GCA_027563845.1 Erythroxylum subrotundum | reverse complement strand
TGGAGCAGCTTATTCAAAATCAGCTGGTTGGGTTGAATCAGCCAACCCAACCAGCCAACAACCAAACAAGATAAATGACTTTTTGATGAAGTCAACCAGTTAATATTGGTCAATCAGCTAAAAATTAGCTGATCAGCCATCAACCAAACACCTCCAAAATCTGTTGTTTCAATTTGACTCGTTATTTTAACATATTCATGAAAAAAAAAAAAAAGCTGCTTCAATTTAACTCATTAGTTTAACTTATTCCATAAATAATTTACTCTATGCGTATTAAAAAAAATAATTACTAGTTTTTTTTGGTAAATATAATAATTACTAGTTACTATCGTTATTAAACAAAATTACCTAACAAGGAAGTTGGTCATGATATTTGAAAGTCATAGACTCTTGTCCTTTCTTCACTACATGTTTATACCCTTCAATTTCCACTTATCGTCAACAACAACAATACTAAAATGCAAAATCTGAAAACATTATTCCGAAAGACTATCTCTAATCCACGTATACAGATTATGAAGCAACAAATGTTTTGCGGAAATGTAACAGGCTAGAGTAAAAAGGGTATTGTTTTTTCCCTGATTCGTGGCAGAGTAAAAGGCTAATTACAGCAATAACAAAGCAATGAATCGAAATTGATAAAGGTGAGGGTAGATGGATTAGGTTTAAAGGTTCTGTTGTAAATTACAGAAAGAAACAAGAGATGAGATGACGCAAAAATGGAAACCTTCCTGTTCCTAGAATCACTCACTAGACAATAAATTATTCGCTTGTTTGTTATACAGAAATTCTAAAATACTAGTCGAGTTTAATTGCTCAAAAGTTTGCAGAAGTTTGTGTGGAATCGATTGGGTGCAACCTTAGAAATTAAGCGTAAAAGTTACTTCCAAACAACTTGGTCAGCAAAATTTAGTAATTTACCAAGACTTTAGATTGGAGATTAGTGCAGGGTATGAGGAAATAATGCTACAGTATCTGACTCTCATTAAAGGACTACAAATCCTAAGATAGTGACAGAAATGACAATTCACACCCTCATGCTCGCAATAATGCCATAGAAGTTCGCTACGTTCACCATTTTCTACGACCAAATCCATCAAATGGCACCGGACAAGTTCCATGTTATTTGTATCAATACCATATGAATGAGCTTAATGTGGAAGGAATTCTGCACCTATTCAATGTTGATCCTAACCACCTTTCTTGTTCTTCCAGCTGCTGAATTACTCAGAGCACCTGTATTTGTTCTGTCTCCTTCAGCATTTTTGCCCTGTTCAGTAGACGGAAGTGCCCAACCCTCCCAATTTCCCATCCCTTTCTGCCTAGTGCGGCTAGAACCTACATTAGCATAGAATGTGGGCATATGAATATCATTTCACAAAGAAATGATTAAGAATGTCAAAGCAAAATAATCTGAAGTAACTCAAACAAATATCGAAATCTAATACTGGAAAGAATATAAAGACCATCATCATGCATCAGCATGACATGATACAAACAAGGCTTAACATTTAGATCTACTAGTGAAGATTTTTGTCTCTGGATGTCTACTTGCAGCTTAAAGGAAAACATGGGTAACAGGATAACTCTTCTCTACTTGCTCCATAGTGGGTACAATCTCAAAATAAACGGACAAAGAACAAGGAAATGCTATGAACTCAAAGGAGGTTTCTCAAAAAGCAATATGTTTACCTGAAGTGCCAGGAAAGCCAAATGGATCGCTCCAGTCACTCAGCTTTCCATTGGTATTAACTTTCCAAGCTTCCTCAAAACCAGCAAGTTCATCTGGAAAAAATTTGTAAGCAAGTTATTCCATTCCACACAAATTCAAACAATATGGTAACCATAAGAGCAACAAACCTTTGTTTAGGTTGTGCAAAGTTTGCAAGGTATCAACTTTTCCATCTGTATTGAGCTTCCTTGTAACTGAATGGCCCTGAAGGAGGCACAAAAAATCCAACCAGAAAGACACCACTGTCAAATATTCAATTTGAACAATCGTGTTCTTTTCTCTTCATCATCTGATTACTTGGTTTACTAAAAACTGACAAGGAATCCTCTAACCTTACAATAGGTTCAAGCAGACATAAAAATAGGAATCAGAACCAAAACTGCACCAGGGAATATCATCACTGCTGCAGTATTTCCATTAAGAGATCAAAGATTGTAAAACCACGCATTGCAAATTGAGTTGTTCAAGCCCCATATTTAAAAGAATGCTTTCCATAATGATATATGATCAAGATTCTGATACAGAGCAAGGTAATAACTACTACCTCGTCATATATTCAGGAAAAAAAAAAAAGGCAAGGTAATAACTATTACCTTGTCATGTATGCCTCTGCAGATCCTATGAGTTGCTTGGCCTGTTGTTTTATCAGCTTCTTTGCTCTCCTCAATCAACACCTGAGACTTGCAAAGTCAGATTCGGAAGAACTACAAACCAATCAACTTAACCCATAAAAGGCTACTTACTCCATCATTACCCATCCTTCTATCTCTTGTAGACGTGTAATATGCTCCATCTACTCCACCGTATGTTACTTTGGAGGTTTGGAAACTGAAACTGCGAGTCTGTGAATCTGTCCTTGCACTCCGGTCGTAATTACACCCATGATTGACATTCTTACTTGACCTTTCAACTACATGAAACAAGACCGAATCATCATTGTTTCAATAATTATTACCAAATTGCAGTTACAGAAATCCAGAAGAGATTCACTCACCATCAAAATCATCAGGATGCTCAACCGATGGTTCTTCGTTAGAACAAAACCGTTCCCGATGGTTGTTCTTCTTATTCATAGTTTGTGCTTGACCATCTTCATCCTCGCCATCTGAAGTTACTTCTTCTATGACTACCCCTTTTTCTCGATACACGTCTGATGCATCACCAGTTGCATGACTATCATGTTGAAACTTACTAGATTCGAACAGATTACCAAATGGGCGAGTGAAGAAAGTGTCATCAAATGGATCTCTCCCTCCAAATAGGCTGGGCATCATACTGAAACCTCGGAAGGCACCAAAAGGATCACCAAGACCAAATAAACCATTTCTACCGCTTCTTTCCCTTTGCATTGTGTTTTTTCTATCCCTTCAAACATATACACAGATAACAGAAGACTTAAAAAAACTCATCTTAAAATATTCTCTAAATAAAACATATATAATCCTCAGCCAAAAAAGAGAGGAATTCCAAAAAATCCTGCGAGCCTTATACCTAGCTAATATTCATAAATCACACTATAATCCGTGATTTCTAGCAAAAACGCATAAGTATGCACGCACATGTACAATTGAAACACAAACAAACTATAATTAAAATACAAACGATTTCTTAACTAACGTATAATTTAGTACATGAGTATTGCCTATATACATCTTCAAGTATCAAGTCCGGCAAGCAAACTTCACTAATCAGTTCTTCATTAAACTAACACTGCAAGGTTAACAGATCGTGTGATGGTTATAATGTGTTTGAGATACTCAGAAACGAGTACTATCCAATCGACTTTACCTGATCAGCTACCAATTACAATTCCAATTTCTTGCAATAGGATTCATCGAATCGCTAAGGGTTCAATTGAAATCGACGAAGATGAACAAGAAAGTCCCGGAGACTTACACGAGGACGAACGGAGTCGATCGCAACTCTTCGAACAAGAGAGTGTAAGAACAAGCGCGAAGGAACTAGAACAATGGGATAGAATAGAAGTTGGCGAGTTTGCGGAATTTTTCAAAATTAACAGGTGATGGATTTGTTGGCTCTGTCCTCAGAGAATTGGACACGTGTCCTATATGTACGTGTGTAATGTATTTGGTACACACTAGAACATCCTCGTCCAACGTCTGTCTGCTTTGCGTGTCTGGATCTTTCCAAGATTTCACTGGCCATTTTAAGTTTTAACGCGAGCAGTCTATTTACTCCTAGCACAATGAAACAGGGGTAAAAGTTTAGTCCGTTACTCCGTTATGTAATTGGGACCAAATGAGAACTATGTTATCATTTTATTTATAAATATAAACATTAAAGCTTAATTTATAAACACCAAAAAGTTTAAAAATTATTTATCAGATATTAAAAATATTAATAACTCATCCATACTTTTAGTTAAATTTGATTATTTTTGTGCTTTAAAATTGAAAAGACATGTTTTTATAATTTTATAAAAGATGTTTAAAAGATATAAATTTTAAACAATTAATGAATATTTTTTAATATACACCAAATAAATCATCAAATAACTCGTAATCTATATAATTTTATACATTAAATCAATTATAAAAATTATAAAATATGTATAATAAGACTTTTAAATAACTTATTTTCATGTAGAATAACTTATTTAATAAATTATGTTTTAAGTGACTTATTTTCATTATTAGCTTGTCGTAATTTAATTAATTCAACCAATTGATAATGGCAAATTTATTTCGATTGAACTCGACCTAAAATTAATATATCAAATTTAGGTTAACCAATCATGGGATTAAATTCAAATTCTGAAATTAAATTCAAATGTTCAAAATTCTTTCTTTAAAATTTGAAAAGTAAAACTAAAATAATATTATTTTAAACGATTAATATGAGTTTAAAGTCAAACTCAAACCCATCATTTGGGCCTGAACCATTGCCAAGCCTAGGCCGACATGAAAAACAAACCATGACTTCATTGAAACGTTAGTTAAAATTTCGTGACATTACACCGAATCAAGCAAATTGAGATTCTATCGTGTATGTGTATCAATTCAACTAAGACTGACTTTTGTGTATATTTGGTTATGGTACAACAAAAGCTACTATTATATCAGCGTGTTACATGTAAAAAGAGTTACATTGTTCGTTCTGCAACTTCATTCAGAGCCCCAGTCGTTGAAACACGAACATTAGCAACAGAGCTTTAGGGACCATTTTTGCTATCGCCAACCCGGAGATTGATTTTGTGTAACTAAATGCAATGACTGTCTCCGATCTTCGTCTACTACCAAATTCCCCCTTTGTTATTTCAACAAGATGCCGTGGAATGTCAGGTTTTGGAGCAGCAATTAGTGGAACTTGTTCACTCCTGAGGTACAATGGAGCTCCATGACTAATGCTACAAAAGAGGAAATAAGCTCCACATTCCGAGTGCAACTACTGGTTCCTAGAACTCTTGGGAGTCAAATTCGGGCTTTGATGGATACTCGAGACCTTGAAGTGCTGGCATTCGTCGTATATCCTCGTCTGAATAAGCTGGGATGAACCAATATCTCTTATCTGCACCTAAAACCTGAAAATGCATGCAACAGTTGAAGAACAATGCCAGTAAAAAGTACACTTAACTAGTGCTTACAAACTACCACAATGAGGAGCAGCCAGTAGCAAGGCATAAAGTAAGACGAATACATTCCGAAAAAATATTTAAATTTTTTGGTCATGCAGGATAATAGACATTCTTTAAGGAACAGTTACCAAGGCCAAGAACTCAAAACCATCATAAGAATTACGATTTTAGAACATACAATCGTCTATTTTTTCTGTCCTAATTTAAGCGAAGTCAATCATGCTGTCTAAACAAACCTGTTCAAAGTTCCTCTTCCGACCAAGGTCATACCGCCACTTAGGGGTAGTCTTCTTCTCATATGCCTGATTACAGAACAAGTACAGACCAATGAGTCATCCTAAACAACTATGACAGCTATCCACGGTAGATTTATTAGAACGAAATGCACTAAGATTCACTATTGCAGAACAATTACAGACAAGTAGAACATTCTATACAACTGTGGAAGCAAATCTCAGAATCAATTTAGTGCAAAATAAGAGGTAATAAGATTTAGTGCAATAAATTGTAGTGAGAAGCCAACACAAGAGTTTGTGCCCATGATTAAGCTCCTCTACAATATAGAGTTTAAATAAGCCATAGGATGTTATGACTTGTACCCAAAATGTTTCTTTTGTCACATACAAAAAAAGACCTCCTGATGTCAAAGAACCCAGATTTAAAAGGTCAAAACCAAGTACCTCAATGGTTGTGGTATTTGCTGCCACCAGTGATATGTGCATTATAAGAAATCCCAGAACACTCAAAGCAAACGCCAGATTCAAAACTGAAAAAGAGAAAATTAGATAAACATACAGGCATCACCCACTTTGATAAACTACAACACTAGGCTAAGGAAATGTTACCGAATGCAAGAAAGGTTGTTGCAAGGGTGCCTGGTGTTCCAGGAATTTCTCCATCACTGAAAAATGCGATAAAATGTGACAAAAGTGACAGAGTCACAAGACTGGTCTCAAGAAATGTGTAGAACTGCATTAAAGTTTGAATTACAATTAATATGATGTCAAAAAACATAATTCTCACGCCATTAATTGGTTAAACAGAAATTCAAATTATAGCACAAAATGCAGGAACAAATTAATGATGTTGATGATCACCAAGAGATTTTTGCAGTTGCATCAAAATTAATTGCAAAGAAGGTGAGCCATCAATTTAGATAATAAAGGAATTTTCAATACATAGAAAATATAATAATGCTGGCCAGGTCACTAAAGGCACTAAGAAAACCTTGCAATAAAATCTATGAAATGTACCAACATAGTTCTAAGCTTCTCGTAAAATTCCTCTGCCATAAAACGTAGAAAACAGAATGCAACCACAAAAGCAACCTCCCTTCACCCATCCATGGAAACTAGATACCACATAAATCTGATGAAACCTACAATTATCCCTTTATCTTTGTGGGAAAGATTTGATCAACAAGACAGAAGATGAAGAAAAGGAAGCAGCCTGCAATTCACTACGACGTACCCTTTTCAAAGGAAAAGTATCATTATTCACCAGTGATAGCAAAAATCATCATATAATGGTCCAAATATAGCCAAGGGAAGAAACTAGTGCACTTGTACACAGAAGATTTAAAACAAACTTATCGGAACAAATGCTAAGGCAGACTTACCAAAAACAGAAGGAAATACTTATAGTTTAGTGCCCCAACACAATTTACAACCCACACACAATGATGATCCATCTTTAGCACACACCTCCCACCTGAACGAAGACAAATACGCGTTATCTTATAGGATGAACATTCTATCTAACCAAAAAAAGGAACAATTTGGGTTAGCAATACTTACAAACAGAGCAATGATGACATCGAGGTGGTTTCATCTGGTTGCATTTTCGACAATATCTTACTATTTGAGTTGATTGGTCAGGCTGCACACCATTGAACTCCGACACACGTAATGGCTCCGCTTCAGCCCTTTCCTCATCAATGGCAGGCCTCCAATTAGGAGGCACACTACCCGGGTCAGTCAAAACAACAGAAAAGTAACTCCATAAGAGCATCACCAACTGCCAATTCAAACAAACATCTCACTTTAAATGATTCCACCAGAAGTTAAAGTTCTTTCATAACGAAGCAGCTCTTTTTGCAATACTAGTTTAAGCTAACACATAGGTGCACATTAACCCCTTTCTAATAGCCAATCTTGAAATTTTAATTTCTTAACTATAAAACACATTCTTTGATATGAAAAAAAAAAAAATGGAAAGAACAATTTGGTTTAGCTTCTAAAACGAGATAGATTTACAAATTTAACCAATAAAGTGATAAACCTAATTACAGTCTAAAGGAATTAAAAAACTTTCCCTAGTCAAATGACATTCCAAGACATAACTTTTCCTTGTTCAAAAACAATTAAGGTGAAGCAAACCAAGTATCCGAGAAAGCAAAATAATTAAATAAGAAAAAAAAGAAAGTTTTGCATAGAATCTTACCAAAAAATGGAATGGAATCAAGACAGCAAGAGCAATGAGTGAATCCAGGTCACCTTCGTACAAAGCAGGTCCATAATTGGTCAAAACGACAGCGTAGTAAGTCAGACCCACAACCCCAAGTACCAAAAGGATCATGATCGAACCCAAACCCCGCAGGGCTGTGCAGAACTTGAAAACATTCCACGCCATAGCAGCTGTAGATCTATGCACACGGAAACAAATAACAAAACGAATATCGATAACGATCTACAATTTGGAAAATGAAACCGCAAACTATCTTCTACTCTCTCAGACTGTGAGCTTCATGAATCAGATTGGGAATTAATGCGATATTCAGGTACCAGAAACATCCCAATCCAGCCATAGCAAAAAAATCCAAAGATTATTGTGAATCTAGGGTTTATGAGAAACGCAATTTGACACAGAGTGAGAGTTTACCCATTGTAGGAGACGAGGTCAATAAAAAGTTAAACGATGAACAGAGGAAGAGAACTTATAATAATAATAATAAATAAATAAATAAATTCTGTGAATAATTTTATTAATTCATTTTTAATAAGCAACTATTTTTTAAAAAATTAAATTAAAGTAAATAGTGCATGCTTCTTTATAAATGCTTTTTTTATTAAAATATATAAGGTTTTATAGTAGAATAATTACTTGTTTATTTTATTTATTTATTAATCTTTTTTATTTTTGTATTTATTATTATTATTTGTAATTTTATTTGCATTTTTATTTTTACTTTATTATTTTGATATGTATTTTTCATTTTATTTTTGTATATTAATTATTTATTTACCTAATATATGTATTTTTCTCTTTTTCTTTTTTTTTTTACGTGAATTTATAAGAAACAATTTTCCACTAATTATGACTTTCGTGAACATTATTGTTGTCTTTTTTTTTGGGAAGATAATGTTGTTATTATGTTGTGAACTTATAGCTTAAATAATATATAAATTATAAAAATTATATAATAATTTTTAAATTACATTATTTGATAAATCAAAATAAATCTTATTTCTAACCTGATTGAAGTGACCTAGAAACTCATTTCATAGTCATTTGTAAATGACTATGGTCAATCAGAGAACATACATTTTGTCACAAATTATTCACAAGACTTTAAGTATATTCAATAACTCGCAATTTAATAAACGGTTCAAAATTAAATTATGAAGTCAATAAGATTAGCTCGAATTAATAAAAAATTAGATAATTTTTTATTATCTAATTTCTAATGGACGTTCTGTGTCATCAAAAATAATTTTTAATTAATAAATTAGATAATTTTTTATTATCTAATTTTTAATGGACGCTATGTGTCATCAAAAATAAATTTTAATTTTATTTATATAAATTTTTAATTAAAAATTAAAAATTTTGAGACTAAAATTAAAAAAAATCTTTAAAAATTATACAATTTCTGTGGTGAACAAGCTCTAGCCATAAAGATAAACTCTCTGTACATAAATTTTCACGAGCTTCACTCAAATTTCCATGCGTAAAGGAAAAGACAGAAATCATGTGTTGATGAAGTCTGACTCTTGGTTGAAAAGTAAATGCTACCTCCATCACTTATGTCGCCATTATCAGCTTGAGGACTTCCATCTCTTTCATCTTCTGATTCTGCTGGTGTCCCTGGTTTGAATATGAACAACCCTTGTCCTTGACCTGAGCTACTAAACAACCAGTCATGAACATCCCAAAACACTTCCACAGGTTGCTTGTTAATAATCACGGTTTGGTTCCCTCTGAATTTCCACTGCAAGTTCTTGACTTGAATCATCACTATCCCATCTACGCTAATCCACATTTCGGGGTCTTTATCCCCTGTCGTCGAGCTTTCTACCACAATATCGTGTTCTGGGTTCCTGTCATCGAACTTGCATCTGGTCGAGAAGGATTTCTTGGCGAAAACTATTTCCTTTTTGTAGCACAAGACACTGTCCGCGAGAGCTGGTCTTGCTTTTGTTCTTCTGTACGCTTTTTTCTTGTTATCTCCCACTAATAACACAACCTCTCCATCAGAAACTATGGCAACATAATAGTCACTGGAAGGTTCAGGCCTACCGGAGAATTTAGCAGAACGAAAATCCCAGTGGACGACTACCTGACACCCTTCAAGATCAAAGGACTTGCTTCCTTTTTTAGTCCAAAAAAGCCAAGGATTAAGGTCAACCTTGCAACTGTAATAGATTTCACCTTGTAGGCTGTTGACCATGACGTTAACATAGTGGTTCATAAGGTTTCTGCTCCACAGAACAGTCACATTACGCCAGCATCTACCAATGTGTGCCTGATACACCAATGTAACCGTGCTTTGTGGTGCTTTATATGTTCCAGGACCATCTGCCAATTTGTCTGTTGAAGTTGATTCCTGATGAGCCCCTCTGGAAAATGCTCTGAACGATAATTGAGCAGCCATATCACTTCTGATCTGAATTCTAACAAGCCTTCTTCAATATTTAAATGGTAGCAAAATTTATGATTTTGCCACCCAAAGAACGAATCATGATCATGAACCCAACCAACAGAAACTTATGATCACATTCTCTGATGGGTTTCACCTTGCACGATCAAACATGGCATTAATGTATGTATGACAATCACCTGTTACCTTGACAAGCGACTAAATCAAGAAGAGTTTCCTTGCAAGCTGAGCTAATGGAGTCCCTGGAAATAATTGGAAGCTTCAAGTTTGAAGAGTTCAAGCAATGAGGACGAAAAGCATTAAAAATTTCACCGTTAATCCTTGATTCTGTAGCAGAAACTAAGCATTCAATGTAAGATCTGCAGGGAAAATTTTCAGGAAATTCTGTTTTGATTGTAGAGAGACAGAGGAAGGGAAGTCAAGGGCGGTTTGTTAAGGAGTGGAGAAAATCTCTCCCTCTTAGAGGTCACAATCAAAACCGTGGCCGAGACGTAGGGGTTAGAAAATTGTCATTGCTATATTCAGGCAGTTTGCCTACTTTGACCTTTCTTCATTTCACTAATCTTAATCACAACTTCCCTCTTCTAGAGATCTTCTAAACACAATGATCTAATAACATTGCTCATGATGAAAAATGAAGCTAAACATAATATCTAAAAGATAAATCCTCTTAAAGAGTGCCTCCAACCTCAATCATGCTCCACGTTCCAGTCACTCAAATACTTGTAAAATATAATAGATAAAAAACAATACAATATATCAAATACTTATAATTGATTGGAAATGGGAATCTGTTGATTATACTAATATCAGTTGATTTAACTTCCTCATTTAATATGACTCCTTAACTCGTTAAATGACTTATTTAAAATATATAATTTACAAAGTATCATGTACAATTTGTGTTAGTTTGCTTCTTCAAAGCATGTTAACATGATGCTATTAATAGAGTATTGATCTTATGTCTTCAATCTTTCCAAAAACAAGACCGCAATATTTATACCCTTTCCTTTCGTTCTTTATTTTCCCTCTTTTATGGAACATTAATTAACACAACATATTGGAAAACCCTCTCCATTTCAGCTGTTGTAAGTTCCTTGTATCATAATCTAGATTGTTGTATCTGTACAAGTTATTGATGACTAATTGTGATCATTCAGTAACAAAAGAAAGCGCAATAGAGCTGAAGACAAAAGTTACAAGACCTTAAAACAATCATAAATTAAACATACAATCTGTCCAATTCTCTACAAGTATACAAATCTTAGCAGAAAGCTTACATATCGTTGAGCGTAACATTCTGAAACTTGGATAGCAGAAAAAGAATCCCTTTACAGTATTTGGCTAGTAACTATAAATATCGAAGAAGTACATCTATGGACTGTTCGTACACTAACCTTAACATGAAAGTATTGTTGAAAAAGGTAATCGTACCTTTGAAAAGAATAAACAAGAAAAAATTCAAAAGAATATTAATATGCAAATAAAAGTACAAAATTTGATCAAGCATCTAAAGGCGTGACTGAAATCATGGATAAAAATCCATATGCAGTATGAAAAACTTCTCAGAAAAATTTCTCACTCTTTTTGTAAATCACATTCTGTAGGATACTCGATTGCCGTCCCGCGTCTCCCATCTTGGCTGAGCTATTAATACGTAGTAGAAGTTCGTAGCTATGCAGCTCCAAGTTTCTGATGAGATTCAATAAGCAATGCATTTAAAGTAATATGAATAGCAGCTTCATAAACAGCAAGATCATAATGCATTCCATCTAGTGTACAACGTGGCCCACAATTCCAACTCAGTGATTCAATATCCAGAAATAAAAACGGGCCGCCATATCTGCGTAAGAGGTTGCTGTTACGTAAGGTTTGATCATAGGTATGCCACACTTCATCGGTCATCTTCTCCCTTTTCTCCTTTGTGTTCAACATCCCATTTATCAACATTGGCATCCCAAGCCAAAACAAATGCGGGAATCTAGTAGATACAGAACTCACCACAGGCTCATTTGTGCTGAAATCTGGAGAAAATGGTAACAATGATCCTATTGAATCCCTCAACAATTTTAATGCAACAGCATAATCTGATGCATTAGTGACATGAAGCATATGCCATAGCCCAGCACCCATCACCAAAACATCAGGGTAACTCTTATTTTGTTTAAAACTAGTCACTAAATCAGTTAAGTTGACCACAAAAGGAGCCCAAATAAAATCCAACTTCAAACCAATTTCACCAATAACAATCTTATAATCACTGTGTCTTTTGAACAAATCACCCTTGATTGACTCCATTCTATGTGAATCCAAAATTAAATTAAGCAGGGACTGCACCATCATCCTTGCTTGTGAATCTCCAGCCACAACAATCCATGATCCGTTAAGCAAATCCGAAACATCTGACTTGCTCAATTTCTGAAATTCACAAGCCCTTACCTTCCCAGTATTTGACCAATTCCACATTTTTTCATAAGTGACAGAGTAATTGCTCTTATCATTCAAATAAGTATTGCTATTACGTTTGCTATGTGGCTCCACAACAAAAGAGCTATGGTTGTTGGAATTGGTGGGTTTGACATCCCAGACAACTTCATTCACCAAATTAATGCAAGAATCTTCCCGATTATCAAAAACAAGAATAGATTGAACAGAAGTAACAAAATCAGAAACAGAAGGAATATACGGTGTTATATGGACACCTATTGCAAGTGTAATGAAAAGGGCACAACCAAAGAACAGCATTTTGTTGCGGCTCAAACGCCAGCCTGCCATTCCCATTGGCACAAACAATACCACACAGGCTGCTAATATTCCTAGTTCCACTCCTCCCAGTCCTAGTCCCAAACCTAACATCACCAATCCTTGGATTGTTTATTCGATTGTGCTTTCACCATGCCTGATCCCAAAAGTCACATCTTTAACAAAAATCATGATAATTGATCGTGTTAGGCGAACCAAGTGACAAATACAGATACGACTTATTTCCTGCATTTCTTTTCCTTGTGTAAAACTTGAAAGTTAACAATTAGGACTGATAAACAAAGATTAGAAATCAGTCTTGGTGAGCTTTCTAATGAAGGCAGTACTTGGTATGAATGATGCAAATGGAACAATCAACGACAATGGGAGTCAGACGGCCATTATAGGCTAAAGTCTACATCTGAAATTGTCTCAGACCTGCACAAGCAAACAAAGTTCCTCAAGCTTTATCCAATACAAAAGAACAGAAAATTGGACCTCTTAACTAATCAACATGACATTTCTAGATGCTCCCCCTCCATCCTTTCTCAAATTGCAGTCACAAATGTTCACTAGCAAATCTATCTATACCAGCAGTGTCCGACCAAGGAAAAAAGCTGCAGTGTCCAGTTGGCAAATCTAGTAGTTACGTTGGCTAAGCCCATATATAGTATGGTAGAAGTAAGCAAATTCCATAATTCAAAAACAACCAACCATCATTTTAGCCTCAAAGCAATTTGTTTTCAGGAAAAAACAACAAGAGGCCAACCTGAACAGAGCATCTGATCCAATGGCTACCAGACTCGCTTGCAGGTAAATGGAAGATAACAAGATCATGGAAATTTCTCAAATGTCCTCAGATCTCTCTAAACAATGATCAAGACAAACAAACTTAATTGCATTCGAAAATGGGAAATTGGCGAAATTAAGCATAACAAACAAAACAAACAAAAAACAGACAAATTCAAAAGATCCCAAGTAACACAAAAAACCTATAAAAAATCATCACAAAAAAGGGAAAGAACTATACTTGAATATGAAGCTCAAAGTCCACCAAAAACACAGAAAGAGCAGAAACTAATTGTCACCGTCCCCGGAAGAATTTGGCTATGGATGCGTTCTGTGAATTGGCGTTTGGCGAGTTGAGCGGTCACACGCTTAAAAAAGTATTAAAATCGGTGCACAAGAGTGACTTGTTGCTTGATGCTGATGGTATGGCCCAGTAAGCGAGACTTATGCCGTAAGTAGACTATACGAGGTCGTTTAAAGCTATCGAGCAGGACAAAAGGACGAAGTAGTACACGACAAAACGCACCGTGTAATATCAGTATATTCTTCAATGGTGATTTGGACAGCCTACCGCGATTAATGAGGCGTCTTTTCTCGAGTGATGTGGCCAATTATTCTACACAAATTAAGTTCAGGTTTAGATAAGAAGTTCGTTAATGGATGGTAGGATGTCAATTTTTGCCTGACCATTCCAAAATCAATAACTTTAAATTGAGCCAATTAAATTTATTTTTTTTCTAATTTTTCTGGTTGAAGCTAAATTTGAGTTCGGACTCTTCGGCTTTATTTAAAATTCAAGATGTCAAATAAAACGTTATGGTCTTAAGTAATATGTAATTATCTTAAATTTTTAAATTAAAAATTAATTAAAATACCCAATTCACATCTAAACATAAGTTTTTGTGAAAGTTCGAATCCAACCCGACTGGCTAATCTCAAACTTAAAATTTAAGGATATTGTTATAAGTTACATCAACAATTCTATAATTTTCTTCTAAAATTTAAGATTTGATTGTGATTGAAAACTAAATGGGGATATAATACTTTTATTACACACAATTCATGTCATTATTTATTCTAAAATTTTCAATTTATTTATTCACTTCAAAATAATCTTAAGATTATTGAATCAAGTATATAGTTGAGGAATAAAGACTCGGGGATTCTTGATATTTATCTCTATCACTTGAAATCGAGAATAATAATTTTAACTCAAACTTAGTTATATAGTAATTTTTTATAAATTTATAAAAATAAATAAATTAAATATTATTTATAATAATTATAAAAAGCAAAATAAAAAATCATTCCCAATAATTTTCCTTTCGGCTTTAAAATTTCTGTTGTTATTATTTTGTTTTCTCTGTCTAACACGACATTATTTTGTAGTAAAAATTGTGTTATATTATGTGCAAAACTTAAAAAATGATATCGTATTAGACGCAAAATAGGGCTAGAAAAAAGAGTTATTGGAAGAAAGATATGATCCCATAGTCAGAGGCATCAGATCAGTTGTTCTGTAAATGTTGTGCCTGTGTTGTTCCGAGATTAAAACGTAGACGTTTTAATTAAACCAAACCTTTCGGCTTTACTTGGCTCATCTCTCGCCTAAGCCAAGCCAATGCCCCCTCTCCCCTTTCGTTTTGCTTCTCGCCTTCTCGCCATGCTCGGTTTCAGTCATATTTGCTTAGATGTCTACCAAGAACTGAAATCCCACTTTGGCATTTGTCACAGGTAACTTCTTTTCTTTAAAACTCGTGTCTGTGATCATTCTTTTTGCTTTTATTTGAATCCCCCTTCTGGGTGGTTGTTTCTCTTATGCCTCCGTGATTTTTGTAATGATATTGATCATCGGCAGCAAGAGGTAGTGGCCTTCCCTTTCGCATTGTTAAACCGCATCCCTCAATCCTCCACTGCAGTCCTCGACAAAAGCTCTTTCCTTTTGCATTCAAACTCTCTCCTTTAGCTTTTTGTTTGAAGTTACCGAAACATTGACAAGATTTTGAGGTGAGTTCCCGTCCTAAGAAATGATCACTGAAATATTAGCGAATTTTAGACTTCGATGAATTCTTTAGTATACTCGTGGAAACAAGAAAAGCCCATAGTTTGTGTGATTTAGAAGCGATTCTGATATGAAAAGAATGATCTGGCAAGCAACTTCGTGACTTAGAAACAGAACCCAGTTGTGTTTATGTCCCATTAATGAAGTGCTTGACTTTGTACTTGTTTGTTTATACGTTTCTCTTTGCTTTGAGTTTTAATGTGGAATTGGTGTAAGAATTCTCTGTTCTTCTTTTGTTTGATCAATCGGCAGTATACTTCGTCTTGTAATGACTCCAGTAAAGAAAAGAATAATGGTTCCAACAAAGTCTCCATCTCTCACTACAACTTTATTTGGGACTGATTAGATTCCTTCCTCAAAGTTTTTGTCTTCCTATTTGTCTCATTGTACCAACGTCCTTATTTATTTCGACATTGGAAAAGTACCGAAATTTCGAAGTGGGTCTTTGTTCCTTCTAGTAATTGTTGTTGTATAGCTACTGTTCTAGTGAGACCCACGTAGAGTTGAGTGACAGAACCTCTCACTCATAGGGGTGCATGATCGCGTACTAGTACGATCGTGACAGAACCCCTCACTCATAGGGGTGCACGATTATGACAGAACCCCTTACTCATGGGGGTGCACGATCGTGATAGAACCCCTTACTCATAAGTTAAGCGTGGCTAGCACGAGGGTGACTTAATTAGTCACCCCCATGCGTGGCTAGAATTTAAGTTAAATGTTAGTCACCCCGTGTGTGGCTAGTGACTTAACTAGTCACCCTGTGTAAATTCGTGGACACTGAAATGAAACAAAGGATTTGAAGTATGCTTGAAGTAAATGAAGTTCTGTAACTTACATTTTACAGTTTAACATAAACATAATTGTCATAATAAAGCATTTTTAAGAAATTTTTATGACTTGTTTCAATTGCTAATAACACCATTTATTCAATATTCAATTTGAAGTTCACTATAATTAAGTTAAGTTATAATCTGCTATTCTAAAGAAGTTATGCAGTAGTGGTTTACATCACAACAGTTACTTATGTGTTCATCTAATATCTCTTTACATATATATTGCTATATATACTGCTATATATATATATATCCCTTTACTTATGCTTGAGACTATGTAATGTTATATATGCCTTACATTTATTTCTTTTCAACTTTAAGCCTTATTCTCATTTGTTTTTTTGAGTTTTTGCTTCAGGATCAAACCTAATAATTCTATGGCGGGTGTATCTTCGTCTTGTCAGCAATTAAATTTTGAAGATAGTAATGAAGTTGGCAGGAGTAAAGGTGAAGATGAGCTTATAGCTGTCATGAGTTTAAACAGTAATCAGGATTTGCAAGCTACCCGCTCATTTGCATCCAAAGAATTAATACCAAAAGTTGGAATGGAAATTGAGACAGAAGAAGATGCTTACCAATTCTATTTGGAATATGCTAAAGAAGTCGGGTTTGGGATAAAGAGAAGTAGAAATCACAAAGATAAATCTGAAAACTTCATTGACAAATTGTTTTGTTGTAGTGCTGAAGGCAAAAGAGAAAAAGACAAACGACGTATGTATGTGAAAGCATCATGCCCTAAAACAAGGTTTGGTTGTGAAGCTAAAATGAGAGTCAGCTATCAAAGAGGCGGACAACTCTGTGTGGTTCAGTTTATTGAGGAGTATAATCACTACCTCTCGAGTCCAAACAAGACGCACTTACACAGATCTCACCGAAAGATAAGTTTACCTGCAGCAATGCAAATTGAAATGGCAAATGACGTAGGAATCCCACCAAAGGCATCATATGATGTCATGGTTAGGTAAGTAGGTGGTCGAGAGAATTTAGGTTTCATACCAGATGACTACATAAATTACTTACGGTCTAAAAGAACAAGAGATACGAAAAGAGGAGATACAAGAGGTGTTCTGAAATATTTGCATAAAATGCAATTAAATGATCTAAAAAAATTTATGTTATCCAAGTTGACGAAGATGATTTAATAACCAACATTTTCTGGTCAGATGCAAAGATGAGAGCAGATTACTCAAAATTTGGTGATGTGGTTTGCTTTGACACAACTTATCGGAAGAACAATGAAGGTTGTCCCCTTGCATTACTTGTAGGTGTCAATCATCATAAGCAAACTACATTCTTTAGTGTTGCATTGTCATATGATGAGACATCCCTCATGTTTGAATGGTTGTTTTATACTTTTTCGAAAGCTATGTGTGATAAAAGACCTAAAACTATACTTACATACCAAGATGCAGCAATTGCAAAGGCTCTATTACTAAAATGGCTTGAAACTCATCATCACTTATGTATTTGGCACATATATCAAAATGTGGCTATCCATTTAAGTGGTGTTTTCTCTCAATTCAAAGATTTTGCTAGAGATTTTAACTCATACATATATGATTTTGAAGAAGAGGAAGATTTTGTAAATGCATGTAATGAGATGTTGTGCAAATATGGACTTGAAGACAATTAATGGTTGAGGCGCATATTTGGGATAAAGGAGACATTGGCTTTAGTGGATGGAAGACAAATGTTTTATGCAGACATGATGACAACACACAAGAAGTGAAAGCATAAATAGTTGAAAAACCAAAGGTGATAATTGTTTCGCAAACTTTTCAATTTTTTGTAGACGTCTCTAGCACAAACGAAAAATAAAAGCAATCAAAACGAAATAATAAAAATACCAGAAATTTGGTAATGCAGTTCGACACACCTTGCCTACCTTTATGGGGCCTTCACTGAGATTAATATTTTCAAAAAAGTGCATTAGATTTACACAAGGTCACACTGAAACAACACCGCTCAATCCTTGTAACTATGTCTCAACCTCACTTCCCATAAAAGATTTTCACATCCAATAACATGCCCGACTCGTATTAACCTCGTCAGAGAATTTTTCTAAACTACTTTTACTTAAACAACAATTAATAAAAATAACTCAAGTACTCAATCAATAAAGAACAGAACAATGATATACTTGAGATAAAAGAAAGACTTTCCTATGGTTTCAGCTTTCCAAATACATCTGAAAATCTGTCCACCAGTTGAACCGATTCATCCCAGCTTCAACAACTCCAATTAAACCATACGAGATACTCCGCACACCATGTATATTTCATGCACAAACCTAGAAGACCAAGTATGGAAAATAGAATCTAACTCACGATGTTTATCACTCAGAACACATGCACAATCCCAGATAAACAAGTCTAGAAAAATTAACACATTAACCCATGATGTATTGCAATCCTTGAAGACATGCACATGCAGCTGTGTTTTTCCAATCACAATTAACACACTCTTCACCGTCGTTATTCCACACTTATATGAGATTTTCTTCAGCTATAGATAGAGACGTGCAAAATACTACATCCCAGTTCAAACACGCAACAACCACTTCCCTTTATTTGCTTCTATCCACAAAATCCAGCAGTAAAACAATTCAGTTACCAACATGATAATAGACTTCAATATAGTGTAGGATTCTTTCACAACTACAAGTGTAACACTCACATCTTTTTGAATCCCACCACCATTTATATCTTATATGTCCAATTAAAATGTCAAAACTAAATAAAAATATATATAATATATCTTAACAATAGCGTTGTAAAGAGGTATGTACTTATCAACACAAATTCTTGGAGTTTTTTCATCACTTTGAAAGACTCCTTGAAGATCATAGATATGAAGAGTTAAAGGCTGATTTTAAATCAAGTACAAGTATTCCCTCATTATTGTATGCAATTGAAACTTTGAAACATGCACCTAGTGTTTATACCCCTCAGGTGTTCAAGTGGTTTCAAAATGAGTGGTGTAAGTCTCATAATTGTTGTATTGAAAGTTTTGGGGAGGATGGATCAATCACAAAATATCAAATTACCCATCATAAGAAGAGCTATTACCATAAAGTCATTTATGATTTATCAAATGGAAAAGTTGATCGTAGCTGTAAAAAATTCGAGTTTGCTAAAATTTTATGTTCTCATGTTTTGAAAGTTTTTACTGTGAAAACAAGTCAGTACATATTGAAAAGGTGGACACGTAAAGCAAAACTTGGATTCGTAGGAGATGAAAATTCAGGAATCAACATAAGCAATTTGGATCCCAAGATATGTCAAAGTATGCGGTATAAAGAATTGTGTGGGCTATATGTTCAATTGGTTACAAAAGTATCTGAGAGTGAATAGACTTACAAAATTGTTAAAGATTGTATTTTGAAGATGTTGGAAATCGTCGATGCTAGACTACAAGGTAATGGATCAACTGCCCAACAGTCGACTACGAGCTCCAATGTTAGATTACTCTTTTAACTTTTTTGATGATAGCTTGTCTCTGCTAATTCAAGTCAAACAAATTTTATTGAAGGTGTTCCATTTTCTATAGACATGACCTACTCCCAATTGGTATTTATCTTATGGCAAAATACTATTACTAGCGACATTATGTTTAGTAACTTATTTACGATTCACTAATGAAACTATTTTTTATGATTCTTATCGGCACAACAACCACATGGTGTGAGCGATATAATGATAAATAACTCACGACAAAACAATAAGGTTAACTACGATAGTGCGGATATAGGTAATTTCGTTGAGACATATGATTGTCTAGCTCCTTGTGCAGGAGGCATATTTTGTAAATACAAAGTGAAAAGAAAGTAGAGTGTTTAGGTTAATTTGTGCATCTTTATTGACAAGGTGCATATTTTGTTTCCTACTGAGAATTGACAATTTTTTTCTTATACTCTCATTATTATGTAATTTTATATATTTTGTTGATTATGTATTGTCTATAAATGATGAATCCTTATGTAGGTAAGAAATGAAATAGGGAAATGAAATAGATATTATGAACAAAAGAGAAATTTTACAGAAACCCTTTATATAAAATCCTGTATAAATTATTTATATATCATTGCAATAAATATCATTACATCCTGGATAAATTAGTCTCCCAAATTTGTTGAACAGAGAAAATAATTCACTAGCATTGAAAGACAACTGCAGAATTGATAATGAACTTGTGATGGAAGGCATGACTGGAGGAAAGAAATCACGAACACGTAATATATATGCTTCAAAATGTAAAATTTTCATAATTTTTGTTCTCCTCTTGTATGCATTTCCATGTATCAAAACATACCTCAAGATCAAAAAAATGGATACAAAATTGCTGCTGTCGGGATGAATATATGAAGCAAAACAACAATCTGCAATATAAACTCATACTTAAACCTGAATAGCTTCGGGAATACCAAGTCATGTATATTCCTGTAAAGAGCAACATACTAAACAGACTTGAAGACTTACAGGTTTAGCTATATATTTTCTATATGCCAAAAACATATGGAAAATGTACACGTTATGTTTTTGTTAAAAGTAAATTCAGGCAGCTACTTTTGTTTTTGTTTTGTTTTGCCATGTGGGTATTAAGAGGCTATACAAATTATGTCACGGACGAGGTGACTAATTAAATCACACCTGTGACTCTTAATTTCAGATGACAATGAAATTTGGTGGAGAGAAAGGAAAATGTGTGAGGAGCTTGTGGTTCAAATTTCAAGTCAATCGGAGGTCTGGAGAAGGAGTTATGGTTAAAAGAGTGAAGAATGTTGAAAGTTGTCAAATAGCAGTACACCTTCTCTATCACGATCGTGCTTGTTCACGATCGTGCAACTCCCTGATATTTCTTCTCTGTCACGATCGTGCTTTTGCACTATCGTGCAACTCCCTGATGTTTCCTCTCTGTCACGATCATGCTTTTGCACGATCGTGCACTACGTGATGATCCCTTATTCATGCATCAACTGGCACGATCGTGCAACTCCCTGATATTTCTTCTCTTTCACGATCGTGCTTTTGCACTATCGTGCAACTCCCTGATGTTTCCTCTCTGTCACGATCATGCTTTTGCACGATCATGCACTACGTGATGATCCCTTATTCATGCATCAATCCAGTTTTTCTCAAAACAAAGTTTTGGATTAATCTTGCATGGACATTTTGACAAATAAAATGAGGTATTTAGGCAATACATTCTTCTAAACAAATGTTCCTTTATGTTTTAAGTTTCTAATGACACTAATTTCATGCAGTTTGGTTCAGTATTCTGTAAGTTATACCTAAAATACTATAGACTATTCCCAAACCTCGACAGCAGATTATACTCAACTTCAAGCCAAATTTTGAAACCCTTAAAGACAGAATTAAAATTCGATTCCTTCATGAAAAATATATCCATTTATCTCTAGTTTAATCTAAACTTAAAATCATCTCATTTGGATATGTACAGATCAAGATATAGCTAAAATAACATATGCATATTCTGTGAAAACACACCATCTAGCATATTCCAGCACACTTTATCATCATTTTTATCCTAGTTCATCTCTTTTGCTTAATCTATCATTTCTAGCTTATGTCCTCATTGTCTCTTCTTCATTACTACTTCCATTTCAGCTCAATTTCAATAAAATAAATCAAAGCATCAATAAGGGCCTTCCCAAGCAGTATATGTCAAAGCATCAATAAGGTCCTTTCCAAGAATGGGGAAATTTATGCTATTTTAGGATGAAGAAAATAGGGTTTGCTCTATAGTATCATAGTCATATCATGGTCTGTTTAAAGCTATGGAAATTCAGTGGTTTTGTGATAAAGTTTTCATTATCTGCACTTTTAGTTGTGTGGTTATAGGACCCATTGATATATTGAGAGAACTTAATAAAACAAATGTTGAGCAGTCAGTTGGTAGCATGTGTGCTAGAGAACTATTAATTTCTGACTACTTTAAATTTCTAGAGTTATCTAAGACAAGCTAGTGTGTCTCTATATATAAAAATTTTTCAATTCAATGCCAGTTGAGTGGCCTAAAGACCCTGAATTTTGGTGCAACTCCCATATTAGTTGTTCATTCTGATACAGGTTTAGATCTTTTGTATGAATTAGTCTATTCCAACTCTGTGGAGCTTGGTAGGAATAGGATGTGGTCTCATGAGCAACAGACAATAACAGCAAATAGAAAGATTGATTTCACACCGTTCCAACTAGACCGCTTAAAGTACTTCCCAACACCATTAATGAACCTGCCAACAAGCGGAAAGAGCACTTCGAAGGTGTAGCTCGGGCTGCCACTTATAGAATAGGTTACTAAAAACTAAAAGCATTCGTGGGTACAAGTACCCCCAGGCTTGTCAAGTCACCCCCCGTGCGTTGTTAAATTCGTGGACACTAAAATGAAACAAAGGATTTGAATTATGCTTGATGTGAGATCCCACATCGGTTGGAGAGGGGAACGAAGTATGTCTTATAAGGGTATGGATACATGTCCCTTATAGACGCGTTTTCCATGGCCTAATGCATCGAATCCCATCGGAACTCCAAGGTTAAATGTGCTTGGGTCTAGGATGAGTGACCTCCTAGGAAGGCATCGGGAAAAGCAAAACCGTGAGGGCTTGGCTGGGCTAAGGCCCAAAGCGGACAATATCTGTAAGCGGGTGATCTGGGATATTACAGGTGGTATCAGAGCCGGTACCCAAACCATTGTGCCAGCTAGGCTGGACCCTAAGGGGGTGGAGAGTGTGAGATCCTACATCGGTTGGAGAGGAGAACAAAGTACGCCTTATAAGGGTACGAATATCTCTCCCTTACAGACGCATTTTCCATGGCCTAATGTACCGGATCCCATCGGAACTCTAAAGTTAAATGTGCTTGGATGAGAGCATTTCTAAGATGGGTGACCTCCTGGGAAGGCCTCGGGAAAAGCAAAATCGTGAGAGCTTGGCTAGGTCAAGGCCTAAAGCGAACAATATCTGTAAGCGGGTGATCTGGGATGTTACGGGATGTTACATTTGAAGTAAATGAAGTTCTGTAACTTACATGTTTTTTTTTCAGTTTAACATAAACATAATTGTCATACCAAAATATTTTAAGAATTTTTTATGACTTGTGCTTGAGACTATGTAATGCTATATATGCCTTACATTTATTTCATTTCAACTTTAAGCCTTATTCTCTGCTTTCATATCTAAAAACCAACAACAATTTATCAATGCTCCAACAAGTTTGTCAATGATGAAATTCTATTAAGACCAGTAATAATCTTCTCTCGAAAGATGATTAATAAATTTTCCTATCTTCCACAACATGAAGATAACACAGGAAACCAGTATCTCCAACTACATTCATACCATATATGGCCTATTGAAAGAAATAAAAAATTTGTTAATGGCTAAATTCATTCATTATTAATTTTAACTACTAGTGGTCTCCTCTTTTAGTTTTTGCTCTAATGCAAATATATCTGGGAACAAACTCTTCTAGTTAGTGTCATAATCCAGATAACGCAGAAACTCTACAATCCATGTTAATGCTATATAGATAACGCATTTTCAACATAATTCATACCACCCAGATAACTCAGACACCCTTTAGTAATATCAATTAGCAATTAACACGTCCCAAGCAGTTCAAATGATTTTTCGCTCCAACTTCAAACTCTGCGACATCTTGCGGTTACTGATCTCATAGTCCTACAATCGGGAGGGCATCACAAACAACACAAAGACAACGAGTAAAATCGGAATAGAGACGATGAGAAGGACGCTGCGGTAGCGATAGATCTTGTCGGGAAATAAATCGTGAGGTGGAGGGTCGGGAAATGAATCATGAGGTGGAGGGCGTTTAAGCATCTTGTCGGGGAAAGTAGTGTAGGTGGTGCCAAATTCGAGAAGGTGACCGATAATAATCTTCTCTCTGAAGATGATTAACAAATTTTCCTATCTTTCACAACATAAAGATAATGCAAGGAATCAGTCTCTCCAACTACATTCATACCATATATAGCATATTGGAAGAAATAAAAAATTTGTTAATGGCTAAATTCATTCATTATTAATTTTAACTACTAGTGGTCTTCTCTTCTAGTTTTTGCTCTAATGCAAACCTATCTAGGAACAAACTCTTCTAGTCAGTGCCATAATCCAAATAACGCAGACACTATACAATTTTCCTAAAAAAACAAACTCTTCTAATCAGTGTCATAATCCAGATAACCCATGTTAATGCTACATAGGTAACACATCTTCAATATAATTCATACCACCTAGATAATTTAGACATCCTTCAATTATATCAATTAACAATTAACACTTCCCAAACAGTTCAGATGATTTTTCACTCTAACATCAAACTCTGCGACATCTCGCAGTTATTGATCTCATAGTCCTGCGACCGAGAGGGTAACACAAACAACACAAAGACAATGACTAATCTTGTCCGGAAATAAATCGTGAGGCGGAGGGTCGGGAAATAAATCGTGAGGCAGAGGGCGCTTGAGCATCTTGTCGGGGGAAGTAGCGTCGGTGGTGCCAAATTCGAGAAGGTGAACGATAATGAATTCAAGGACAACAAAGAGGGTCCATCAATTTGGCTTAGGTGAGAGATGAGTCAAGTAAAGCCGAAAGGTTTGGTTTAATTAAAATGTCAGACGTCTTAATCTAAAAACAGGACTGGCAAAGCATTTACAGAACAACTGATCTGATGCCATAGTCAGAAGCTTCATTGCACTAATCGAGGCATGGTGTGATTTTTTTTTTTATAAAAGGGACCTATTACAAAACAAGCCGCGGGAAACTGATTCCCGCTGAATCCTCAAGAAGGAGTACATGACACCCAATGGGTGGAAGAGTAAAGTAAGTAACGCCGAGCGCAAAATGCACACCATAACCCGCTAGCCAGTCTGCACAACGGTTGCGCTCACGGTAGATGTGGCGATGGACCACCGTCCAATTCCGTGTA
>JAOQMQ010000009.1:20332030-20343594 GCA_027563845.1 Erythroxylum subrotundum | reverse complement strand
TATATATACACAATTTAACAAATTAATAGATTCTATCAAATGAACCAAACCAATTATTAGTTAAAAAATATAACACGGTAACTTTAATTTAGAGTTAATTATATAAAATTTTAATGACTTATAATAAATAAATTTATTATTTAAACAACTAAATTATTATTAAAGATTGTTCCCAATAATTTAAATTTGTAGTTTTTTTTAAAACACAATAGGGTTGTTTTATTAAATAGAATCAGCTAGTAAATCATCCCTAACAATGTTGGGTGGATTATGAAACCACTCACCAACAAAATCATCAACTCTAGTAGCTTGAGCTAGTTCATGGGCAACCATATTAGCTTGCCTAGGTACTGCGACAACCCTGCAGTTACCCTGAAATTGATTCCTTAACATTCTAATGTCATCCACTACAGCACCAAAGGAAGTAAAATCTAAACTGCCACTCCCCACAATTTCTTGAACCACCGCAAGACTGTCACTCTCACATATCACATTCTGCCATCCCTTCCCCTGTATCCAGCTTAGCACCTCCTTGATGGCCAAGGCCTCTGCCACGCTTGGCGAAAACAGACCTCTAATCCTTCCAGTTTTAGCAGCTAAGAAACTACCATGATCATCACGAGCCACTAAAGCAAACCCCGTATCTGAACCGTTAACATGGGTTGCTGCATCCACATTCACCTTTACCTAATCTGCCAACGGCTTTTGTCATTTCCTGGCTTTATTTGGCTGCCGAGGCTGTGGCTTAGTCGTTTGGGCATTTTGCCAAACAGTTAGCATTCGTTGTGCAGTGAACCATGTTGCTACCGACGATTTGTACTTATTCGACCAAACCAAGTTATTTCGAGTATTCCAAATTTCCCAGCAGATACCCAACATCAAACTAGCATCTTTATCGTTAAACAACAATAGAACCGCTCTCAACCAATCAACAAAGTACGCAACAAGAGGTCTGTACCACCTAAAGATAGAAGAACTCAATACCTGTTGAGCATAATGGCAGTTCACTAGCAAATGCAAAGTCAATTCCTCCTCCAGATTGCAGAGAGGACAGATGGATGGGACCGGTACTCGCCTTTGCCGCAACGACACTCTTGTCGGCAATATATTGGTGGCAGCTCGCCATACAAAATTTCTCACCTGTGGCGGTAATGGTAACTTCCAGAATTTGCACCACATACTCAGAACTTGATGGTCAGGCTCTTCCACGTGATTTAACAACGCACGATAGGCAGACCTAACTGTAAATATCCCCTTCTTATCTAACATCCAGAATAGGGCATCCTCCGCACAATTGCTTAACGGAATAGACATTATCTGAGAAGAATCCCTCTCATTAAAAGTAGCTTCAATCAAATCTCTATCCCATCTACCCTCCTTTATTAAATCACTCACCTTGAAAACTTGTTTATCTGGAGAAAAGACCGTGGAAACACCAGAATTTGCCGGGTCTGGGATCCACGCATCCCACCAATAGTTAATTATATATATTTTTTAATAAAACTATAACAAATCAGTAACAACATTCTAATAAGAAATTCTGCTTGTACAGGTCTTCGAGAGTTTGTAAGTATACAGTCTTATCCTTCACTATTAAGGGAATTGTTTTCGATAAATTTATATAAAAAAAAGTTTTTAACAATGATTGAAAATTATAATTTTTATAATTGTTGTAAAGTCCACTAAAGGAAACAAAAGAGTTTAGCTATAACTAATCAACTCAGCCTATAAAACAAATAAACATAAGAGTATATATATATAAGAAGACAGTGGCTAGGAAATTAAACATCCAACGAAAAAGGTTATCTTCTTCTTCTCATCCAACGCATTTGAAACTTTTTCTCATATATTTCTCATTTTGTTTGTTTTGCAGTAAATTGTGAAGAAATTGTAGAGATTAACAACTCAAAAATTCCTTAAAAAGGGATAGACTTCACATAGGTAAAATTTTTCCAACAAAAATTATATGCTTCTTAATGTGAGTTTTAGTGATCCTACACTAGTTTATAGTTGAATTGTAAATTGTGATTGTTTGGGACAATACAATGAAGTCATGGAAAAAAATAAAAATGGAAAAAAGATGGAAGAAGGCAATTTAGGATAATTTAAGTTGTATTAAAGGCCATAATAGGAAATGCAAAAAAATTAAGGATATAGTTGAAATTTAATGCCAATTGGGGTATTTTGTATTAATAAAAATAAATGAGAGTAAAATATGACTTTTAATAGATAATGATATTTTAGTAATTATGGTGGTTAGGATAAGTAATGATAGTTTTAATAATTGAGAATAAAGTGGAAGAGGGAATAATTTTAGATTATTAAGTGTAACTGAGTTTAAAAGTTTATTTGATAAGTTTAATAGAAATTTGTAATGTCTAGATTTAAAGCTCAGATTAAGGAGTAAATTGAACTTATCAATTAGTTGACTTTAAAATTCAGGTAAGAATAATCTTAAATTGTACTCTTACAATAGTGCACGGTTCTTGAAACTTTGAAATTTGTTATTAATAAATTAATTTATAGCGAACCATAATTTGAATTAGTCGTTAATTAAATTAATGCTTAATAGTATTCTAAAATATATGAATTATGTTTATTTATTTTGAATAATTAACAAAGTACAATACATTTTGTTTTTATATTTTGTTACATATTATGAGGGGTATCGCTTGTTAATTTAGCGAAAAACGTGTTAATTAAAATTTCATTTGCACATGAGTATAAGTAAGAATATTAACATAAATAAATTACGTTTATGAACAGGGATGACAATTTTTAGCCCAAGGACCAAAATTTAGCTATTTTCAATGGGCCGGCCCAAGCTCAAACAAACTTCATCATCATCATCATCATCATCACCCAGTCCAAGGTCCCGCGATGAAGTGAGGTCTGGAGACGTCTGATAGTACGCAGCTTTACCCCTACATAGAAGAGAGGTTGTTTTCGATAGGCCCACAATGCAAATGAGACAATATAAGCATGATGCAGGTTAGAGAGAGAAAAGGCAAAACTAGCACGAAATAAATACGTAAAAAGACAGGGTATACCTCCATTCTAGTTAAACCTTTAATAATAATAATAATAATAATAATAATAATAATAATAATAATATATGGAACTAATAATAATCAGAAAATTAATAAATAATATAATAGCAAGAAAATAAAACTACGCTAAATAATAAATAATTTGCCAACTAAAAGAGCCTTAGTCATGCATAAAGAATACCAGTATGAAAACAAGTGACATTACTGAATTAGGCAGAAAAAACTGTTGAAATCCCACATACTAAACACACCCATTCTTGTCAAAGTTGGGGCTCTCGCTAAGAGGTTTTGAAGGTGGCAGTCTAGATGATATGTGTCTGGTGAGAAGATATTCTAAAAAAGGAAAAGTTTGTATTGTAAAAGCACGTTATGACTAAATCTAAAAGCTTGTCTTATAAGGAGGACGCGCCAGACAGAAGCTGTAGGACAGTAACGGTAAGCAGAAAAGACTGAGGCGAGAAGTCCAATCCGTATTAAAACACGTAGGGAAAGGAGTGGGCGGCACAGTGATGTTGGTATCCCTAAGAGTAGATTTAGCAAATTTCCAATGTTAGAAAAGCATTTTTCTGTAGAGGGTTAATAAATGTCTTGCTTCCGAAGCACACATGCCCTCTCCCTCTCCCTCTCTCTCTCCATCTATAACGACAACCTACTGTTGTCTACGGAAGGAACTCCAAACCAAAAAGTTGACTTTGCATACTAAGCAAGTCTAGCCTTCAAAAATAAAAACAAAAAAAACAAAAGAAAAAGAATCTTATGTAGTTATGCGTCTAACTGCCACTAACACTTCCATCTATGAAAACAAACTAGATTACAGATAGAGAAATTATGTTAGAAATGCGGGACTTTGATTTACCAAAAGCAAAGCAACAAGAAAGATGCAGCAACCTCCTACCACCATTTTGCATATCCGAAGCCAAAGGAAGAACATGGATGTAGAGGGAAACTTCACGAACAGAAATTGATGCTAAACAGAATAACATCGTTTTACTTAGAAGAATTGGGCCTTGGGTAACCCTAGGCCTAGGCATCCAGACCTTGATCCAATTAAAAACAATAAGTTGTTATGTATTTTTAATTTTAAAAAATTAATTAAAAAAACTTGACAAGGGCTGGCCCATGCTATCCCTAATTATGAAATTAAATAGAAAACGATTTTTTAATTTTAAAAAAATTATTTTAAAAAACTTGGTGAGGGCTGGCCCATGTTATCCCTATTTATGAAATTAAATAGAAACTGACTTATAATATGTTGTGAATAAATGGTGAACCTGTGGCTTACCTAAGATAGGCTACATTCAATAGTAATAGATTGATAGGTTGGAAAAAAAAATGAGTGAGTGATTGCTAGGTATCTATTCGTGGAGCAGATGCCTGGGCATCCTGAATACCGAGGACGTGCTAAGCCAATAGCTAGATACCGAAGTAGTACCAAGATATCTTGAATCTTAAGGAGATCTTGTGTCAATGGTTAGGTATTGGAAAAGTACCAGGTACCAATTTGATTGAAAAATTGAGATACCTTGTGATGATATTTATAAATCTAATTACGTTTCCATATAGTGAGAGATTATGATAAGTAGAGATGAGCTAACAAACCATTGAAACTAAGCCTACTGGGTTAAATAGTGCCTAGGCAATTCAATAAATTATGAGATAAAACATAAATAGCAATAATAAAATAATATTAGTCTTAATCATTACTATGATAAAATTTTGGATGTTTGTTAATTGTTGGGATAGGCTGAGCAATGATGTATATTTTAGTATTATATTTATGTTTTATTACTTGACTAATTTCTATATATATAATGAGTTATTTGATTTTAAGGATATGGTCAGCTCCTTTTATTGAATAGACAGATCACCCTTTCTTGTTATTTGTGTTTCTAGGAGAGAGAGAATGTCAATAACCCCAATGCACATGATTGAAAGAGTGAAGTTTGTTAGTTTATTCCTCATAGCTAATCGAACGGTTGTAGTTCAGTAAAAAAATAATTTAAAAGAATTCTTTGTCTTATACATGTGTAGATATATATGATAAAATTCACGAAATAAATATTATATTTATGTATTATCCCTAAATTGTTCCTAATCATTATTCTATTAAGATTGGACATTAATAGAATGTAAAAAACCTAACACACGTTATATTTTTCCTTATGAGAGAAGTTGTCGATCTCATATAGAAATGCTTAAATAAACATGTGGGTGCCTAATAAATATGTGGGTACAAGTTAAGTGAACCAACCTAATATAAGAAATTCATTTGGAACATTACTTATATGTCTATAGAAATTCTCATTATGATAATTGTATAAGTGACATTTTAACTTGAGATTTCCAAATTTTTCTTGTATAGAAATTGGTATATTTTGATACTATTTATGACTTATTTTATTTATGGGTACGTAATTCAGTCAGTAGTCTTGGGTGTAACATCAACTATAAGGAGGTAGTTGAATAATCAAGATAGGATTAATCACCCTAAAGTAATTAGGGAGAATGTTCGGTTCTTCTCGATTAATATTGATTTGGAAAATCCTTAGTAACGGTAGAATATTGTTTTGTAAATAATTTATAAATGTCATTAATTGAATCAATAGCTAATGACAGAGAATTAATATGATTGGACTCAAAATAAAGTAGACATTAATTCTATACTATATGTTTAATCGAAACATTGTATGATGAAATGATTGAATTATACGAAAAAATCATATACGAAAAGATTATTCATAACTACTTTGAAATTTCTAAATATCTGGGTAGTCTTGATATGTTGCTAGATGTCAATCTTGATCTATGATTATAAATTATTTAAATGGAGAATTAAAAATAAATTAAAAGGAGTTTTAATTGACCTAATTCTAATTATGAATTAGAATTTATAATCATTGTCAACATATTTGAGAACTTAATGAATCTCATATGAAAAATGGGTTGAAGAAAGCAAAAATATTTTAACTAAGTCGAACTGTAAAGTTTGAGAAATTTTATAATTAAATATGAAATTCTTATATGAAATATTGGATCTTATTTTGGCATAATTAGTATTTAATTAGAATTATTTTTAATTTTAATTAAACTACTAAAATGTTCAAAAATTATTATAAATAAGCTTAAGCTCTAATGAAATTATCACTTCTTACTTAACTATCTCTATAAGAATTACACAGCTTCTCAACCTGTTCTATGAATACCATTAAATGCTAGGCACTTGTGTGGCTACATTAGTTGAGATGAACCAGTTTAGTTTCAATTAGATTGAAATTAATTAATTAAATTCTTTAAAATTAAGAATAGATTAATTTAATTAACAAACACCTTTCTTAATTATTTATGGAAACAATTTTCATAATTTTAAGAAATTAAATAAACTTTCAAAAAAATTAAATTATATTATATTATTGCATCTTATTAATAGTACTCGTTACACTCTTTATAGAGTCTAAAAGTGGAAATAGAGATAAACATATAAGTTTATTTTATTTTTTTATAAACTATTATCATATTTGATAATTTAAAATCATTTTTAAGATTCATAAATTATCTAGTTATGTTAATTAGTGACTCATATATTAAAAATTATAAAATTTAAAATAGTACTAATTATAAGATATTATTAGTACTATTTTAAAAAATATTTAAATACAATGTGATATTATAAATGACAATAATTTTTTTAAGAAAAGAACAGTTTATTCTTTTTAATTAATAATATTTATTTGCTTGGCAGATCTTTAAAGGATATAAAAGGCTTTAAATAGGCTTGTCTGTCATTAGAGAAGTTACTGAATAGTGGTTTTTTTTTTTTTTTTTGTCGAAAGTGCATCATTGCTCCCCAAGTTAAAATGTCTCCTTTTGAGTCTTCCAACTCAAAGTAAAGGTTTGAGAAAGGGTGAAGAAAGTTGCTGCAACTTTTTCTTTGGTTTACGGAGGAAAAAACTCAAAACTTAAACAAATTAGCTAGCGCTCGACTCTGCGGTACACAGCTCCTTGTTTGTCCCTATGAATAAATTTCAGAACTGACAACGGAGGCTCTTGAAGAAATGGGTTTAGTTTTAACTTTTTAAGCCTGAGCTCGATGAAATGTTTGTTGGAGCAATACAATGTTATAAAGAAATGGGTTATCTTTGATTTGATACCTTCTTAGTCCTTTTATATGATGCCATTTTGTGTCGTCCATGCAACGTGGTATCTACTGTTAGTTCATTAGCTGAACTTGACAGGGCAATGTCAGAAAGTTAGCGTTCTGATTCACAAATAAAATTTTCTTACTTGGGGTAAGGAATTTTTATTTCTTTTCTAAAAACTAATTGAAACATTAACCTTTTCTTTTAATCTATATTTCACTGGTCAAAACATACGTTAGTTCTAGACATCCGCCAAGAAGTTATAATATAACGAAGAGCATCTTATTCTCTTTCTAAAATTATTAAAAAAGTAAATAGAATCTATAGTTGAAGTGTAAAATATACTTGTCTTTTTGTAGAATTATAATTACACTATTTAAGAATCAAACTTTTAGGAAAAAGAAAACTTAGAAGAAAGCTATGAAATAGAAAACACACTAAATATTATTGATTGAACCGTTGGTTAGAAAGGAAGAGAGATCGGCTGGTTGTTTATTCATTTTAAACATCTTCTAATTATAATCAGCAAGTTTAGGATAAGTTGAAGTTGAATAAATATATTTAGATATCTATTAAATATTATATATATATATATATAATAATTTATATATTTTTATATATTCTAATTGAATTATTTAAACTTTATCAAAATTCTATTAAACTAATTGTTAATTTAAGAATATAAATATTATAGACTCTTGATCTTTTTCGCTTCGAAAATTCGTGCATAATAATTTTAATTTAAAGTTAATTATATAAAATTTTGATGGCTCTTAAAAATCAATTATATAGTTTTTAAATGACTCTTATAATTATCATTATTTATATAATTTAATTATTTTATATATTTTAAATTATTTATTGAAAATTTTGGGTGGCCTTTCTCTTCTTTAATGTCATGTCAATAGTGGTCCAAGGAAAATTTTAGCTGCCTAAGCTTTGACTCGGAGGGACAATTATTAAGAATGTTAATTGTGATCACTTTTACGATTATTATAAATAATAATATGTCCTTTTTGGCACCCTAAATCATCTGTTCCCGGTAAGGTGTTCCCACCTTGTTCCAACTTTTTTCATACATCAGATAAATGGGAAAGAGAAAAAATGGATGGATGAAAGTAGGTAGAACAGAGTAGGGACAGATTTACGGGGACAGAAGATCTGTTCTCCCTTTTTGGAGATTAGTTGTTTGAGGGGATGCTTGGACATTTTTTCCTTATCAAGAACGGCCTGCGATCGACCAAGAATATAAGAAGTGGAGTAATCAAGCAAGCAAAGAACATGAATTGACAGTAAAAGCGTGAGTTATTTTGAGAATGCTTGGATGATTCACCTTGAGTGATCTCCATCAATTTATATTTACATCAATAACAAACATATCTGGAAAATAGTAGAAAGTTACAACTAACTCTACAAGGTTTCTATTTACAACAACTTCGTGGTTAAACAACTAGGATGAGGATGATGAGATTTGTTTGGAATATTCAGCTAATCTTATGACGGCACATGATTAACTTTGACATGGCTTTCATCACGTGTCAAGCTTAACGGGAGAGCACGAACATTGAGGTTGTACCGATGATGAGTGAAACGACTAGACAACAACCCCTTAATTAATACATCAGCAACGTGATCATCAGTGGGAACATACCAAACAATTAGATTGCCCCTCTCCAGTTTTTCACAAACAAAGTGAAAATCAACCTTTATATGTTTCGAGCGGGTATGGAACATGAGATTAGCAGTCATGTATGTGGCAGACATATTGTCACGAAAAAGTAAGGGAGGTATAGAAAGATGAACACCAAGTTCTCGTAATAATTTTTGTATCTAAATAATCTCGACAGTAGCTGCAGCTAAACCCCGATATTCAACCTCAGTCAATGATTTTGCCACCACATGTTATTTCTGTAAGGACCAATTAAGAAGACTTCTAGCAAAAAATACACAATAGCCATGAGTGGGCCGACAATTATCAGTGTCCCCAGCCCAGTCGACATCCGAATATGCCACCAGAGAGTAGTTGTTGGATTTAGGAATATATAAGCCATGATAAATAGTGCCTTTTAGGTACCGAAGAATTCTTTTCACTGCTTACCAATGAAAAATAATAGGAGAATGTAAAAACTGGCAAACACAATTTATCGAATACGCTAACTCTGGCCTAATGATGGTGACATATTGTAATGCTCCCACAATGTTGTGATATAGTCGTTGATCAAAGAATGCCTGACTAGAGGCAAATAATCGATTGCTAGCTTCAGCTGGTGTAGAGAAAGGTTTAGATCTTGCCATTTGGACCCGCTCGAGGATGTCTATTATGTACTTTGCTTGAGAAAGAAACATGCCTTGTGCATCTCTGTGCACTTCAAGTCCCAGGAAATAATTAACGTCACCCAAATCTTTTAAAGCAAATGTAGACTGGAGAGACCTCGTAAATTGCTTGATAAAATGTTCATCATTTCTGATAATGAGAAGGTCGTCAACATAAACTAATATATATGTGATAGAGCCCTCATGCCTGCGAACAAAGAGTGAGTAGTCTGAATAACATCCTCGAAGATGATTATCAACCAAGAAAGTTCTCAATTTTGTAAACTATGCTCAAGGGGCCTGTTTTAGGCCATAAAGGGCCTTCCGTAACCGACAAACATGACCAGGATAATTAGGATGTTCATAAACTAGTTGCTGGGACATGTAAACACATTCTTGTGAGTTGCCATGTAAGAACGCATTATTTACATCAAGTTGGCAATTAGGCCAACCATTAGAAACAACACGTATCAATATGAGTCTCACTGTTGTAAGCTTCACTAATGAACTAAATTTCTTAAAGAAATCGACGCCAAACTGGTGATGAATGCCCTTAATGACTAGTTGAACTTTCAATCTTTCAACTATTCCATTCGCCTTCCTTTTGACCATGTAAAGCCACTTACAATCAATTATGATAGCAACGGGGGGTGGGGGTTTAAGTGTCCATGTCTCATTGGAAATCAAGGCCTTGTACTCTTCATCTATGGCTTTACGCCACTCAGGATAGTGGGCAACCTATTTATAGGTAGTAGACTGAAATGATTCAGAAGCAGTAGGCTCTAAAAGAGGATATTTGGTGGCTGTGAGAGCTTTGGGCCTGAGGTTATTGGTTCGAGCACGAGTAACCATACGGTGAATGGAGGTATCAGCTTGACGGAGATGAAGGAGAATAGGCGATAGCTGTTGAGAGGGAGCCTCAGGAATAGTCGGAGTGGACGAGGAAGAATGGGTATTACCAAAGTTCACATTGTTATTGGAGTCCATATGGTCAGGGGCTATGGTATGATATTCATTTAGAGTAGAAATGCAGGAGAAGAAGTTTGTGTTGGGTTATAGGACAAAGTTAATAAGTGAGTGGATCATGGCGTGGGAGTTTGTGTTATAGGAAAGGAAGGTGCTTGTTGGAGCATTTCAAGTGTGACCTCAACAGGTGGAGTTGTAGATGAGGTTCCTTGGGAATTATGAGACAGTGACAGATAGGGGAATCGTGTCTCGTCAAATACTACATATCTTGCAATATAAATTATGTTTGTGGGTACATGGAGACATAAACATCCTTTATGCTTAGAACTGTACCCAAGAAATACACAAGGCTTAGAACGATATTCTAATTTGTGAGTATTGTAGGGTCGTATAAAGTGATAATAAAGACACCCAAAAGTTTTGAGCAGTTTGTAATTTAGAACCCGATGGTAAAGATATTCATAAGGAGGTTTATATGAAAGAATGGGGGTAATAGTACGATTCATTAAATACACAATTATAAGAAATGCATATTCCCAGTGTTCAATAGGGAGAGAAGCATAGGCAAGAAGAGCCAATCCCTTGGCAATAATATCTTTATGTCCACACTTTGGGGCACCATTTTGTTCTTGTGTTTTAGGACACGAGTGACAATGATGAACACTAAATGGATGCAGCAACTTGGTTATTTTTTGATATTCACCCCCAGTCAATTTGTAATATGTTAATTTTATGGCCAAATTGAATTTGAGTCATTACATAGAAATGTTTGAATATATCATAAACCTCGTCACGTCATCACATAAGATAAATCCAAACATATTTAGTTCAATCATCAAGAAATTGAACAAAATAACCAAAACTGTTAACATTAGTGAAAAGAGTAGGACCCCAAACAGGTCTTGCCTCTCTCTCCCTCTCTCTACGAGTGCAAGTGTTGGTCTTGTCGTTCATGTGCAAGGTGCGGTCTAGGTATTATTTCTACGTTGGTCTCTCTTAGATTTTCGCTTTAGCTTCATGGCTTCAGGGTTGCAAAGGCTCTCTATTGGGGAGAAAGAAGACAGTGAGTTCGTTGTTTCTCCAGAGGATGTTCAGACGG
>JAOQMQ010000009.1:20317102-20331930 GCA_027563845.1 Erythroxylum subrotundum | reverse complement strand
TTGTTTGGATAGTTGACCCTTACCACTTATAAACCCTTTAACATTTTCATGTTTAGGCAATATGGGACACTCTAACAGTTACAACAGAATGGTGAGCTTGTATTGTCTATGTCACAGGTATATTTCTTATTGTGAGGGATATAATCTTTTGGGCTGAGTATGGAGATGGGTCAATATATGGGCTTGTCTTGTTGCCTTTAGGATGCTATGGACGTTTGTCTCTTACAATATGGTGGTGAGCATTGCCTAGGAATGATGTTAAGTCTAATGCTTTAATACTATAAAAGCCAGAGTTATTTTGAGGATTTTTCTCCATCTATTTATATTTATACCAGTGACAAACATATTTGTTTAACTTTGACTTGGCTTTCATCACGTGTATTGCTCTCCTTAATTTCCTTAACATATAGCAACTCTATTTTTCAACTTAAATTAGTGAAAATATTCAAAAGGCCTTACTTTTTGACTTTTGCAGATAATTAATTATTATTACTTTTGCATCAACGCTTAGGTTAGGTGAAATTGTCATTGGACCACTCTTGACATGAAGAAAGGCCACTTAAATTTCTCAAGTGTCGTGCTGGTAAACATAGGCATAAGATCTGTACAACTTGTGTTGACATTATTTTGAGTTTATTTATAACTAAATAGGCTTTATTTTGTGACGAAAATGGAGTTATAACAGATTATGTATTTGGTACAAAGATATGAACCGTTGACATATCCCGTTATTTAAGAAAGTGAAGGATTAAATATAACTTATCGCATATGCTCTCCATCTTTGCTTAGAAGACACAAAGAGGAAGATATAAGATACAGACATGGGAGTGTGATCTCCAGCATAATCTTCCAAGCTATGGAAAGTCTCCACTCTATCCCAGTGAGAAGGTAATTGGTGAGGTTTCTTTCTCTAACTTTTTATGCAGGTAAATAGGCCAGGAAAGCACATTGGTGTTCCCATCCGCTTGTTTGTTTGGAAAGTTTTCACAGAACCCATTCGGCGGTTTGACAGCATTTTCACACCTTGAAGATCACGGCTTAAAAGGTGGCATCAGGCTTGAGTGGCAGATTCTGTGTTTGTGAAGCAGATTCAGTCAGCTAAACCCTTCCCAGTTGCATTGTTGGATTGTGTGATTAGTTATGTAGCTCTTAGTGCTCTCAATTGGAACATTGCATGTTTGACCTTATTGCTACTTGTTTCTATCGGCTGTTTCAGTCCTTATTGGTCCTTTATGCTTTAGAATCTCCAGGTGGCTTATTTTCCAGCCAAGATTCTGATTGTACTGCCCTCTTTGTATCTTTCTTTGTTGTCTCTTATGTGTCCAGGGGGTTTTATTCTCTGATTGTTTGAGATGAGTGTCCAAACTCTCTCGAGTCATGTACATACTTTTCTTTATTATTTATTTAATTACTGATTTATCAAAAAAAAAGGTGAAAAAGGTACAGTATGCGTTACAGTAGGTATAAGGTTCGTGGCATCATGGCTGATCATGAGGCTTCTTGAGCATGGTTACTCGGTTCATACCACCATTAGACCTGACCCAGGTAAAGTTTTGATAACTTTTCTATCTCGGTGTGTTTTGAGTCGAGTGGAAGTGATGGAGCAGCTCACAACTTGATGAAACTAACATAGAAGTGCAAAAAATCGTAAGTTTAATTTGTTCAGTATGGTTGGGTTGAAATTTAAGAGATGGAAAAAGAGAGGGAAGCTTTTGATTCTAACTTATCACAGACTCTAAACGTTCTCCAGAGCTTATCGGGTTAGATTTTAGCAATTATGGGAGGTTTTTTTTGACAAATAGCTTATAAGCTCGTTTTTAACTTATTAACTAAAAGTTAAAATTTTGACCATCTTAAAAACTATTAATGTGTTTGGTGAATAATTTATTAGTTAGTTTATTTAATCCCAATAAATTGATTTCTAAAAGCTTCATAAGTGAAACTTTTAGAGTTAGTTGTTTGTCTAATGACAGTATTGCCCTCCACTTTACTCTCTACTTTTACTCTGTGTGTTTCCAAAGGTGGCTTTTTTTATCGTACAATAATATCGTGAAATTTGGAAGAATATAATAAAGAGGTTAATTAAACTTTTTAATCTTTATTTAATTTTATAATATTAGTTTACATTTAAAAATATCGTAATATTAATTTTTTGAACATAAAGAGTCACATCAAGTTAATAGTTTAGTATATAATTACTATATATCGTATCTGTGTCATACTATAATTATAGAAAATTTTAATTTATTAAATAATAAAATTCATATGTATTATATAAAAAATGTTAATTTGATGTAGCTCGTTGTATCATTCATATTAATAGATAATTTAACGTTGGATTATTATTATTATTATTATTATTATTATTATTATTATTATTATTATTATTATTATTATTATTATGTTTGTTTATTAAAGTTATAAATTTAATTTTTTTTAAATTAAATATCTAAACATAAATTCTTATAAAAATATTCAACGAAATAATGAGAAATATAATATTCACGCCCTTATAATTTTTTTAAAAATCATGCCCTTATAAGTCATTTTATACATCAACAACTAATATTAAATAGCTAATTTTACCAAAAATTTTTAATAAACAACTAATGAACTGGTAAAATCAACCGATATAATCAACTATTAGTTAATCTATGATAGAATCAGCTAACAGCTAATGCAATCTGATGTTTGTCAAACAGGGCCATGGTTATTTTTTTGAAAGTATAAGTTAAAATTTTTACCTGCTTTAATTTTAAAATTTAACTTTTTTAAAATTATTATATTTTAATTAAAAATAAAATAACAATTTATATGATATAAACTTTATATGAACTAATTAAATATTATTAGTAAATTAATTTAATTCTCAAATTTGATCTAAATTAATTAATAGTTTGATTTAAAATCAAAATTAAATTAAATTGATATAAAAATATTAATTGATATGATTATAAATTTATAGTTATTTTAATTAAATTTTAAAAGAAAATTTAATTAAAATATTATATTCTCATAGTCCCTTCTTCATCCTTTTTTCCCTAATAAAATAACAATCAATCTCAAAGTGTTTTGTGCTCTCACGATGCATAAGATTTTTACAGATTTGGAGAACAGATTTATTATCACAATACATCACAATTTCTTCTTCATACTTCAGCCTGAAATCTTCAAGTAAATTTTTTATCCAAAAAACTTCACAAGAAGTAAGAGTCATAGCTTTGTACTTAGCTTCAGTTGAGCTTCAAGCCGCTACGAATTGTTTTTTGCCTTTCTACTAATCATAGCTCCTCCATACAACACACAAAAGCCAAATATATACCTTATAGTATTTGGACATATTCCCCAATCATTGTCTGTGTAAAATTCTAGGTGTGTATCTTTCTCAGTATTAAACATAATTTCCTAATTTGGTCATCAAATATCTGACTACGTTCAAAGTTGCTTGCCAATGTACCTTGAATGCTTACTCATGAATTGTGATAGAATATGAACTAAACAATTGAGTTAAGGTCTTATAAAGATGAGGCATATCAGCTTCCTGACAACTTCCATTTATCTTAGTCCATGACTTGGTTCAATAGGAATTGGACTCAGTTTTGCACCTAACAATCACATTGTTCCATAAGGTCTAATGTATATTTCCTCAAACATAGAACTAATCCTTTTTTTGACCTTAGAATTTCAACTCCAAGGGAGAACTTAGGTTATCCTAAGTTTCTAAGTCTAAACTTTTTACTCATAAAGTTGAGTACTTTATCAATCCCTTCCTGTGTTTTAAATCCAATCAAAACATCTTCTACATAAACCAGTAGCGATATCAAACCATCAGATAAAGAAGCTTTAGTGAATAAGGAATAATCTGACTTGGACTGAGAGAACCCAACTCAAGGAGGGCTTTAGTGAACTTGGAGTTCCATTATTTAGGAGCCTACTTAAGTCCACAAAGTGATTTTTTATACTAGTATACTAGATGATCAATTTTTCCATAATTCTCCCCCTTCACTTTATAATCCTGAGGTAATTCCATGTATACATCTTCATGTAAATCACCATTTAGCAAAACATTGTTAATGTCAAGTTGCTCCAGTTTGCAATCATGTTTTGCACCCCAAGTAAAGAATAATCTCACAGTAGTTAGCTTAACCACTGGACTAAAGGTTTCGTGATAATCAAAATCGCTTTTTATTGAACCCTTTTGCTACAAGTCTTACTTTGAATTTTTGTATTGTCTCATTTGAATTTAGCTTGGTCTTATATACCTATTTACATCCAATTATATGTTGTCCAAGTGGAAGGCATGCTACGTCCTATATATCATTCTCTTCCAAAGCACGTAGCTCTTCAGTTTTGGCCTTCCTCCAATGTTCCACTTACACAGCCTCATGATAATGAGTGGGTTCCTATAAAGTTGAAAATGTAGATACAAAAAAATTGTTTCTCTTGGAGACATTAGATGTTATGAGAAAATTGGAGATAGGATGTTGGGGGGTAGATGAAAAAATTTTCTTTAGGTTATGTTGATATATATCAATGTATTTTGAAAGTTTTGAGTGTCTTGTTGATCGTATGAAAGGTTGTGGAGTGCTAGTGGGTTGAGTTGATGATTGAATATGAGGTGACTGAGTTGGTGAAGTAAGATTATCTTGTAAGGATGACACAGGTCTTCCATTGGTGATGAAATTTGTGACAAGGATGAGTTCTGATTTGACATGAGGACTCCGAACAAATATAACAGGTAGCTTTGTTATAGATTAAGCTATCCTTGAAACCTCAAAATCAAGTGGCTCTGATACAATGTTTGAACTTTTGAGAGTGTCGAAGGAAGGATGAGAGACTGAAAAAAATTGTGAAAGGCTCTCCACTTCATTTAGTTCACTTAAGTTGTATATATACATAATATTTGGTATAAGTTACAGCAGAATACTGACTTCTTTAACTATTTGAATTAACTCTTTAGTTGTGATACACAACTCATCTAATTAACTTATTATTGTCTCAATTCCCTTCTTTTTCCTCTCGAAATAGATTTTTATTTTTGTCTAACATATTCTTAATTAATAAATAGCATGTTTTTGATATTAAAAAAGATTTTTGACAACAATTGAAAACAATAGTTGTTATAATTATTGTTATTTATATAATTATATATTATAAATTATTTGTTAATATGAAAAATTTAAAAATCATTTATAAATGATCATAAAAGCGATAACAATAAACAGTCCCACTAAATATCCTTCTGACTCAAAGGTTAGGCAGTTAAAAGACTTCCTTGGACTAGGGATGGCAATGGGCCGAGCCTAGCCTGACCCGGTTTGATCGACAGGCTGGGTGGCCCGTGGCTTGTCGGACCATTGGACGGATTGGGCCGGCCCGACCCGTCAACACTTTTTCTAAAATAACTTTGACAAAATGACGTCATTTTGTACATTCCGATCAAGTCACGAGCTGGGCTCGAGCTGAAGCTGCATCATGACTGAAGCTGTGGATGTGGGATTAAGGTCATTCAATTATGCTTTTGAAGAGGACTTCGAGTTCTACAACTTCCGTGAAGACTCTGAGGAGAGATTTTGTCATTTAAAAGGTCAAAACTGCACATTTATGTAGATGTCCAGTGTATGTGCGCCCAGCGGACGTTATGTCCCTCCCAACAAATATGAGCGGAGCTGGAAAGCTGGAAAACCTGAGAAGGTCCGCCCAGTAGACATGAAGTCCGCCTAATGGATATTTACTGGCCAAATTCGCTCCGGAAGACAGAAAATGTTCGCCCAACGGACTTAACGTTCGCCTAACGAACTTTGACGGCACTATTATGATCCATATTCCCCTGTTTGGCACAAACTAGGTTTCTTTGAGCCCAAGACACTATAAATACTCATTTTTTAGACCAAAAGAGGGGGTTCTGTGACCAGCTAAGCGACAATGTGACCATCAATGTGACCAGCTAAGCGACACCCTTTAAGCATTAGGATTAGCATGGTTTTCCAGAGCAAAAAATTAGATGAAGTGAGTTTAAGAGGCAACTGATGAGAAATATTGGGAGAGAAGGAGAATGCAGAAGACAAGTCATTTGTGGAAGGCAATACTGGGTTTGTCGACATTGTCTAGAATGGGTGGTAAAACCTCTTCGAAGCTCTGATACCATATAAGGTTTGGAGTAATTGATATATGTATTTATAGCTGAGCTTTACATTTATACAGGGGAAGATTACATTTGAATGTAATCGTATCTTGTGAGGATCTCAAGGGATAGACCCGTATAACAACTAGAATAAGGTCTCCAGCTAACTATGATTTATCCTTATCATTTATCATCCGGAGGAAGTAGTGAGTTCCATAATCTGCATTAGATTTCATTCAAGGTTATAGGATCAACTTGTATGCATCATTTATTAAATCACTTATAGAAATTAATTTTAATTTCCAATGACTAAAGAAACTTTACATAAAACTTTTCTCCTTTCCCTTGTCCCAATCTTTTTGATGATTTATTAATTTAAATTTCAAAATTATTTTATATGTTGAAATTCAAACTTATAACTACACATCGACATTTCAAAGATAATTAATGGATAATTGTTAACTTATTTATGAGTGCACCTATAATCATCATCTCCTACTCATACATGATAGATTTATTTGATTAGAATTCTACAGTTTGAGAAAAAGCAAACACACAGAAGAGGAGGGTGAATTGTGTGAAACTTAAAAAATTTCCGCAAACTACTTTCAATTCGGATAAAGACAGGTGCCTATTAAAAATTAAAAATAATAGAAGTCTATAAGATGAAACTAGCCTGTTAAATGACATGAGTCTGCTAAAGAAGAAAACCAGTCAAAAACAATTTTAAAACAGAAGGCTCTTATTGAAATAAAAGAAACCTTTAGCGAATTATAAACAAAAGGAGCCTATTTTAGAAATGAAGGAGTCTCTTATTGAAATGAACACACACAAAATATAATGCAGAAATATAAAAGTTAAGATAAGAGAGAGAATTACGTAGTCGATTTATACTAGTTTGGCTTATAATCCAAGCTTACGTCCAGTCCCCAAGTATCCAATTTGAGTGTTTCACTATAAAAATCTAAGTAATAATTTGATGAGCCTCTCCAAACTTACAATTTAATATTTTTCAAGGTTTCTCCAACCTTCCAAACTAGTAGTATTTAGCTAGCCTCTACAAACTCTCAACATAAAATAAAGTTTGCTCGTATGAGCTGCACTGATCTCTCTCAAAAATATTTTCACTTTGTAAAGAATAAGAGATTTTTCAATGATATCACTTTCAAACAAATTTATGCTATAGTTGTATTTCAAAAGTTTGATCTGTGTTCTCAAAAGCAGTTGCTTTTCTTTAAGTAGACTTTTCTTTCAACTAGTCATTACTTCACTTGCATCCTTAGTCAACTAAATGGATTTAATTTCGAATAACTTCGATGTTATCTTTGTCAAAAAAGTTTCCAGTAATCTGCAACTAATATATGTCCTTCATAATGAGTAGGATCCTTTCGGATAAACCATTTTTTAATAAGGTAAGTTCATAAAGAAGGTTCCTGCAAGAAGAAAAGCAATCATTCCATGATTTAATTTCCTTTTAAGAATTATATCGTTGTTTATATATAAGGAAATAAATCAAATTTGAATTTTGAAATATTATAAGGTTATTATCAAAATCGTTAAATATGAATCTTGAGCTAACATAGTTCTCATACTTGTATAATTAACATATGACTAGAACATATTGTCATACATTTGTTAGGAATATATGACATAATAAATCGATCATTAAAGTGGACTTAGTATTTTATATCCTAGATCATTCATTGCATCAATCATCATATGAATCTTATTATAGAAATACTTCATATTTGTACTATCTTCTATATAATAGTAGGTGATACCTTTTTTTTTTAATAAATCGGTAAATATGATAAATTAAAAGGAAAGGAGTTATGTACAAAACAAGAGACATCCCAAGGAAGCAAGTATCATTTTCGAAACCAAATTGAACAAACAAAACCAAAGAAAACAAGAAAAAGCCTCTGCAACAGCAGTTACCTAAAGGAATAATAGTAGGTGATACCTTTTGAATAAATCTTTATGCAAATTTGATATGTAATGATTTTCTTCATTTTTTAATCATTTGAATTAAATTAACATGTTTTTTAGAATGTCCGATTATCTCAAATCATTCATAATTTTTCTAGTAGCACTCTAAGATAGCAACCATTATTCTCTATAATCTAAATTGAGTAGAAAAAAGATTCTTTAATTTGAGGTTCATATAACTCTGAAGAATCCTTACACAGTATAAGTTGAGAATATGACGTATATTATCCTTATTAGTTGGAAATGCTCACATGGTATAATTCATCTGTTATAGTATTGACTCTCTTTTATCAAAATATGTCTTTATTTAAATAATGTACAAATGATAGTTCAAGCATACCTAATACCTAACTCTATTCATTTAATTTACCTTTCAAAACTCACATCTGGCATGTTAAGACAGATTGAGTGAACATGAAATTTTTAAGATTATGTCATTACTAATAACCCCTTATATCCTTAGTATACTTCACATCGAAATTAACATTTTAAGCCTTGAACTCTCATTTATCATTCACACAAATTGCTGAAAACTTTTCTCCTCTCCATTCTTACAAATGATGGAGGCGACTATTTGTGTAGGAAAGTATTTAATCTTTTATTTACATACTTATTGTATCCGGAACCAAATGTTAGAGTTGTCAAAGCCCTCAAAATTAATTTTGATTCACTAAACTTTTATAGTAGTTGTGGAACCAAGCCGAATCTCAAGAGAATTGAAAACTAATTTCTTAATTTCAATTGATAAAACAAAATAGGGGATTTATGATTAATCAACTAATAAACTAAATTTAAAAATGAATCAAAATAAATCAAATAAGTATTAAAGTGAGAAATTTAATGGTACTTAACTCTGATTCAAAGGAAAGATCTCATCCAATTATAACTTTGAACATTAGTCGAAAAAGAATAATTTTTACAATTCAAGCAGTTAGTTCAAAATATATTAGGATAGTCATATCTAAAAATTTTCTAACTAAATTGGTTCAAACACAACATTAAAACCAAAACTTTCACTAAATTGATTGGGTGTGAAAATATTTTATATTAATTAAATGATAATAATAAGCTTAATGAAAAAGATTAAACCTTAAATTAAATAAATTTAAATTCCTACATAATAGGGATGAGAATAAGTTTTTAATTAAATTGAAACTCTTAAAGTGAATATGACATTAGGAGTGATCTTGCCTTATCTACTGTAGCAATCTTTCAACTTTTTCCAAAATTTGTGATTTTGACAAATAATGCTCCGATTTGATGCAATCTGCACTTGTCTCCTCCTAAAATAAAACAAATAGTTATTTTACCAATTAAGCACCAAAATCAATTCAAAACAAAATAGATAAGTCCAATTAAGATAACCAAATAACATCTTATCATCTCTCTAGAACTGAAATTATAATTTGAAATAAAAGCATTCTGGCATTTCTAGAACTGAATTTTCCTTTATAATTCATTATAGAAATATGACATTTAAAGCTAAATTAATTAGATATTGCATCAAATATTCAATGACATTTAACCCATCATCATTGATTTCTCTTTTTGCAACTAGATTCTTCATATAATTATACTTTCTATCTATATATTTGGTTTAATGTTGATATTTTAGTTTTTTAGTATTTAGTTTCAATGCACATACAACATAATGTACGTAAGACTACTGATTGTAACAAAAATCAAGAACCTTCTCTATCTCTTCCTTTTCTGATGACATCCATAGATACCACCTGTTACTACTTAGGCATTCACCTTTAGCAATGGTCGTAATAAAATGGTTTACAATCCTACATACAAAATCATTCAATTATTTGCTTAATATGTATATATCTTGTAAAAGCAACAATAATATTTTTAAATGATCATTGAAGATATTATCCTAAAAAATATATGCATCCTTACACATATTCTTCGTCTTAAACATGGTTGATTGCCAATTTATTTATTTACTTAACGAGTAATTATTATTACTAGCTATCAAAAATATCATTCATATATTATCAAGGACTTGGTCTTCAATAGAAAACTTTGACGAACTAAAATATGAGCAGAGGACATTTTAAACCCTTTTATTTGATTCTTATGTCTTTTAATTAGCCTAAAAACTTTTATTTATAACACTTGCTCCTTTAGTTATTTTATTTATTTATTTTATATTATATATATTTCTTTTTTAATTGCTTTTTTTTATTAACTTATTGATTTTCTTTCTTGTTTTTATTTATTTATTTAATTTTATCTTTATTTTATTTTGTTTTTTATTTATGTAATTATTTGTTTTTGTATCTGGCTATTATTTTCTTCCAATTGTTTTAAAAATACTTTTTTCCTAGGATTCTATTGAAAACAGTCTCTTTATTAGTTAAGGATAAGGTTGCGTACTTCTGGACCTCCTCAAACCTTTATCTTAATTAGCAGGATTTCTACTATGACATTATTGTTGTTGTATTATATAAAGATAAAATTACACATACATCATTGGATCTCTTAACATAGGCCTAGCGATCTTTGACAATTATACTAAAATCATATGAAAAAATTATAGTATGGAACTTAATATACCACTGACTTTAAGACTACTTTGGGTTATAGATTGACTTTAATAATTTGAACTTTGGGTTATAGATTGACTTTAATAATTTGAACACATAATGATCTTCCTTTGAGCAAAAACTAGTATTTTTTCATATAGATTTCTTCATCTAATTCTTTGTTTAAGAACACACTCGTTATATCCATTTGATATAAATCAAGATTCATTCTAACTTACAAACCTAGAATTAGTTGATCTAATTTAAACCTCATAACAAGCGAGAATGTCTTTTCATATTCAATCACGTATGTTATATGTATCTTTTTGCCACTAGACGTGCTTTGTATCTTTCAAAGTTGCCACCAGTGTTTCGCTTAACATTTGAGAAGTCATTTGTTTTAAATGGATTTAAGTCCTTCATAAAGAATACCCAAAACTCAAATTAAGCTTGTTAAAGTTAATTCTTCTTCTATTGCTATAACTCATTTATCCTTAGCAGGATTGAATATAAACTTTCTCACATTTCTCAACTTATAAGTTTCTTATGGAACTACCATAAAGGTTTTTACTTCAATGTGAAACATTTGGTGTAGGGATTAATCCACTCATAATATGGGCACAATTGAAATTTTTTTAGAAACATATCTCTCAACTTTTATATTGCTCTAACTCGAATCAAGTAGTAATAAAGTACTCCCACTAAGTTGCAATTGCTATTAATTAGGAACAAATTCATTTTCTAGTAAATTGCTCCTACTTAGATGCATTCCATCTAATTGATCTTTTCTTACTAAGTCGTTTTGATTAAATATATCATATACAAATAAGTTTTAAACTATACTTTCTTGCCTTAGAAAATCATTTTCTAAGAATGTGATATCCTATGACACAAATTCAATCACTTGTTTATTATCATGTTTGTCTCTAAACATAGACCCCTTAGAATGTTCAGAATATCTTTTATAGATACTCTTCTTCTTCTATGATCGATTCTTCTGTACTTATAAGAAGGACCGTTAAGGTAGGTACACATCCACTAGAATTAATATGTGATAAATTATCATATGATGTTTAACTACTTTGATATCCATCTAGTCAATTCTATATTTTTTTTGGTGAGAAAAAAAGTGAGCACAGCTCACAAATACAGAAAGTCAATTCTATATTTGGTTGTCAATAATATATCACATAATATGTGAAAAGCAAATTTGCTTGTGTTATTACAAACCTAACAATTTTTAGAAGAGTTATGTTTTTCCTCTCTGTACCACCATCTTGTTGATGGGTTCATAAACAGTCAATATCTATCCATTCAATTTTCATCACGTGAATTCTTGAATTGATTAGATAAGTACTCTAATCTTTGATTAATTCTTGAAGTTATTATCTGCTTTATCTTGTTGATTCTCAACGAAAGTCATATATTTTTAGAAACAATATATTACTTCAAATTTTTAGAAATCAAATAAATATAACTATATCAAGTACGTTCATTAATAAAGGTGATAAAATAGGTAACTTCATCCCTCACTTTCGCATTCATTTGTCTATAACTATCTTAATAAATTAATTGCAATATCCTAATGACTCTTTATTCCATACTAAATGGTGTTCATGACTTTTTTTCAACTAGATAATGTTTAAAAATAGTTAATTATACTTTATCTAGGTCTTCTAAAAGATCATATTTGAATAATCAATTTATAGAATTTTGTCGAATATGACCAAGTCCAGCATTCCATAAATTTAGCATCAATATTATAAGTATTAGAGAATGTTAATAAATATAAACTAATTTTATTTATGTAATAAACAACATCTAATACCATAAAACTATCCAACATAAAACCATGACTATTATGACCCCAAAACATTATCATTTTTACCACTATGAAAATTAATATTGCATCCAAAACTCATTATAAATTTTTGCCACTATGAAAATTAATATTGCATCCAAAACTCATCACAAATATCATAGAAATAAGATTCTATCAAATCATTGGTACTAAAAGTTACATTATGTAAGATAAGGGTCCAACCACCATTCATGACTAACTCATAGGCGTCTATTCTATAAACCTTAACATTAATTAGAGTGATCTCTATATAGTTTAACCTTGTCCTATGTTTGTCTTCTTAGAAGGTTCTTTTCCTTTCCTATTTTAATTAACCTTAGCCCTTAGCCCTTCTTGAAATCTTAAGAATTGTGAAATGATTTCTTTCCATTTTTATTTATACTTACAATAGTGCTTCTCCTTCCTATGAGCATGACATAGACAAATATACCTCTGTATGTAGCTCTAAAGCATTAAGACATTCATTTGCTAATAATAGGTGCTTAGTATCCTATATTATTTTGATATTCTTATTGTAGGTTATATGCATTTCCATATACTCTTAACTTAGAGGTAAAGAACATATGAGAACATAGAATTGCTACATACATTAGAAGATAAAACCAACATTCCTTAGTTCACTAACTATGTTGGATATTAGCTTCATATGCTTCAATATTGAATGCTCTGACCTTACTTATTCATTTGTGATTTATTTTATTAATTCTTATATATGTGAAATTTAAAAATGAGTAACCATAATATGGTCAATGGGGTGCTAGTATAGCATGCTATAATTGGGAATTGGCATGGTTACACTCCTACTTCTCACATAACATCATCATCTATGTTACATAATTTAGAGAGTTTTCCTTTTTACACAAGTCATATGCCCTTTTCCTATGCCAAGGTATAATGTCTTCCTCATTAACTTTTGTGATTTCATGTAGCAAGATAGGAGTCACTTACTCTTCTGATAGATATTGGATTTTCATATTCTAAATTTCTAAAACTTGTCATCATTCAAGTTTTCACTTCTAGTGAATTCTACAATAAAATTCTTAGATGTAGATGTCATTTTCCTTAAATACATAGTTTCCACAATGATATATTTAGTATGCAGTTGTCATTTTCAACTAATCTAATGCAACTTTCTAAATAAGAATTTAATTATTTTCTTAATTACCTATAGAATCAAAAGGTCACCAAGTTTTCAATCATTATCCTTATAATAATTGATCAATAACTAATCATTTTAATTAGATCTATTTGTTCACTAATATCACAAGTATTATATATAACACATACATAAAAAATAATAAAAATAGAAATAGTAATGCATTACGATAAAAAATACTTTCCATAAATGAAAATTGTATTTAAAATAATAAATAGTTTTTATAACATATCAAAGATAAAAAATTCATCCCTTGCATTACAGGATGTAATCGTCCTAATAATGTTCAATCGTAAATCACTATGAAACATGCTCCTAAATATTTTCCTTCTTTTATACTCAACTAAAAAAGTTGTACCACCAAATTAAATAAGACGATTTGTATTGATTAGCATCCACATCCTCATCAATATATACCCCTCTAGAGACAACAATGTCCTAGGCAATATCTAAATTAAGCTGAACTTCACTAGTGAAATAATTCAAACATAAGAGTTCATTTATCATGACATATACAATCAACATATGAGCTCTAAGTCTTGTCCAGGTTGCATATAACAATCTTCCCGTTGCCTCACTAGGTTGTTGATACATTATCTTCATTCAGACATGTGTAATACTTTTGGCCCTCTCATCTTTAAGACTTCGAGCGATAAAATACTGTCGTAAGTATTCAAAGAAACACATTTTTTCTTTTGAATGAACAAGACAGTCATCAAATAACACATTGCTTGAACGTATATAAACAAATTATTTGATGAGTTATCAAATAAACAAGTTAGTTTATGCATGGTACTATCAAATAAACCAAACTATAGTATAAGTAGATTATCTTATCCACTATCTTATGAAATATGGAAGTGTGAAAGTCATGAGGAACAAATGCTTAACTTAATCTTTAAAAATTTAATTTGGTGTGAAATAAAAAAAAAAAAGAAGAGAAGTTAATTAGTTTTACTATTATTTTTATATAATTTTTAGTTTTCGTTTCTTGATTTTAACTATTTTTAATTAAAATAAAAAATTTGTATTGTTATTAATATTAATGTTGTTATATGTTTATTACTGATAATAATAAAATATTAGATAAAATTTAAAGATAAATTAATTTTAGGAATTAATTAAGTAAATTATTTTATTGTAATATATTTTATATAATATTTA
>JAOQMQ010000009.1:20289627-20310538 GCA_027563845.1 Erythroxylum subrotundum | reverse complement strand
AGATTTTTAGTGAAGACGCAAGATAAGATTTTTCATTGTAGACTAAAAATTATAGCATATAAAATCGTAAAAATGAATAAAAACAGTACAAATCATCTAGCACTAGTGATAATAGGAATAAAAGAAGTACCCTAGATGCCTTTATGAATAAAAATAGATGAGCTCAGATTTTATTTTTTATTTGATATCTTAATATATCTATTATTTTTTATTATTTTTTTGTCATCTATTAAATTAATGGAGGTAAAATTTTAATTTTTTAATGAAATTAAAATTTAAAATAATAATTTAAATTAAAAAAAAATCAATAATATAAGAGTATTTTAAATTTTTTGCCCCCACTTAAAATAATTTCTGGATCCGTTCCTGGAAGGGCGGGAAAAGTCTCTTGAGTTTAACGACAAAGATGTGGACCTAATGGACGAAACTTACTGGACTGACGTGGAGTACGTTAGAGCTAAGATGACATTTGGAGCTTCTTACTTTGTCTCCAGGACTCTAACTGATAGGCTCGTGGAGTACGTTAGAGCTAAGATGACATTTGGAGCTTCCTACTTTGTCTCCAAGTAGGAAGCTCCAAGAGCTAAGATGACAGCTCTTGAGTTTGCAGAGGAACATAAGTTGGACCTTGTGGTCATATTCCCTACGTTCGTGATCGGTCCCTTCCTATGTCCCAAAGTTCCTGGCTCTATAGTCTATACACACTTCTCTGGCTATGTTATTCGGTAAGTCACTAAAACAAGCATTGTGTTGAATGTTTCATTTATCTTTTTCTCCGAATTCGTTCAGGGAACGTTAAGTTCTCTTAATTTAAGTTTAAATGTTATGTTTGAATTATTACATTTGTGATATTTGATTAACTCACAAATATTATTAATATTACTTTATTATTATTTAAAATTTGTCAGTCAGATAATTTTTTAACTTACTCTCAATTATAATTTATCGTAATTGTACATGTATCATTCATAATTACCTTAATCTGCAATTTAAAACATTGCATTCGAGTATTACATATGCACCAGTTTCTATTATGATCCACTAAATAGATGAATAATGTGTTTTGGGAACTTCTTAATCACTCACTAAACCAAATTTTGGAAGGTTTTGTTTGTTTTAGGTGAGAAGGAGCACTGTTTTTCTCTTATCAACATGTCTATGGTGCATGTGGATGATGTGGCCAGAGTCATGTTACTCCGTTTTCCAAAAGTCATGTAACCCTTCTTCATATTACATTAGACATATTAATAAAATATTAATAAAGATGATCTTTTGAACTAAATTATATAATTTTTTAATTTTAAATATTTAATTAAAATTAATATTAAAAATAAAAGATTTAAATTTTGATATTTTGAATTTGTTAGCTCAATTTTAAATTATTATTTATAAAATAAAATTCCTTTTTACTTTATTTTTGGTGAACTTAAGCACAATCTTTTACGCAATTAGGAACTAAATTAAGTAGGAAATAGGGATTTTTGTTGGGAAGAACAATAACGTGGAAAAGAATATTTCAACGCGCGAATTTCCTGTTCCACTACACATGACCTCCCACGCACTTAACGGCCTCTTCTCACTCTCATTCCTTCTTTCTCTCCACACTCTTCTATTATTCTATTTTTCTTTCCTCTCTTCCCATTGTTCTGTACCATTCCATAGAACTTTCTGTTGGTTTCTGATCGATCTAGCGAGTGTTCTTCACAATGTCGTTGTCTGACTCTGAATCGTCGTCGCACGGCGGCGGAGGGGAGCACAAATTCTTTCGCCAGATCAGCCGCGACCGTAAGTTTCCGACGAGTTCTCAAAGAACTGATCAAGATTTCGGAATTACTTAATTTGAATTTCTGAGAGCTTGATGATACTTTTGGAGTAAACTACGCGATTTTGATTTGTTTTACTTTAAAATAACACTCGCATGTTATCCTTTCCTCTTGTTGATGGATTTTCCTGAGGTTTATTTCAGGATTGTTAAATGAAATGCTAGGATCAACGAAGTCGGGGGATTCAAGATCAACGTGGAAGGTACATTTGATGTAATAAGAGTCTGATGCTTATTTTAATGAATATTACCCATCCTACATTTTTTCCTGGTTTGTTCACATTTTCCAATTTTATATGTTTTGTCTGTGGCTTTTTAGAAAAGCTACATACGAACAAGAATGAATGGAGTCTTTCTTTCTCTATCTTATATATGCATTTCTCTTGCTAGATTTAGCGGATCTGCTTGGCAAAGTCAAGATGTTGTTAAATTAATCAGTCTTCTTTTCTTAAATAAAGTGTCTCATTCTTCATTTCATTGCAGTTCTATCTGTCTATCTGTTTGATTTACCATTTTATTTCGTATATTGGTAACTGAACAGATATTGTAATGCTATTCCAAAATTGTAGACATCAAATTGTTCATTAAGTTTGCTCTGCACAGGTACTCATCATGGATAAAGTTACAGTAAAAGTAATGTCTCACTCTTGTAAAATGGCAGACATCACAGATCAAGGAGTCTCATGTAAGAATCGTATCACAATTAGATTTATTCTCAATTTAAGTTTTTCTCCTGATAAGGACCCTTGAATGGTGCAAGCCAAGTGGGTTGGTTAGGAATTCGGTCGTCCTATTGTATTAGGCTTTATTGTCCATTTATGCTCTCAATCGACAATATCAATAAAGTTACTTATGAGAAGCATTTTTAGTCAAATAATTCTCATGCGTTTATTTCTCCGTTGAGGATTTACTAGCGGGCTTCCTTGTACTTGTCTTTAACCAGACTTCTAATAGTAGAAGTTCTTCAACCACTCAAGCGTATCTTGATTGTTCGTTATTTAATGCCATGTAGTTCTTGTTTGATGAATTTAGCTAATAGAATTTGATAAATACGGTATTTTACTGTAGTGGTGGAAGAGCTATTCAAGAGAAGGGAACCACTGCCTTCCATGGATGCTGTATATTTTATTCAGCCTTCAAAAGAGAAGTAATTTTTCCTCGCTGTTAAAAGCAAACTTTGATTCTTATGTTTGACAGAAAATGCAATAGATCGATACTGTTGATGTGCTTGTTGATTAATTTCAATTATATTTTTAGTCTTGTATCACAACGAATGGTTTTCGGGCCAATAGCTGATTCGAGTTTCTGCCATTGTGGCACATTCAGGAAAAAAGGAATTTCTTTCTGTTGCAACTAGTAGCTGAAACCATCCTAGTTTCCTTTTGATATAATTTTTGACGGAATTGATAGGATTGTTAAGTTTTATAATGGAGTTGGTTTGCACTGCTAACATGTCTATGCAACTCCAGCTCCTTTGAAATACGTTTTGTTTGATTTCTTGCATTGCGGAATTCAACACGAACTGTCTAAATTCTGCTTTCTTGAAGTTGCATGTAGTTTTCATCGTATTCAATGCTGACACACCTTCTGGGAAGGTATTATCCCGTTTAACTCTACTTTTTACTAGCATGCAGTATCGTAATGCTCTTGTCCGATATGTCTGGAAGGGAGCCTTTATACAAGAAGTAAGTCCAAGATACTATTTCATTTTTCGGTTCAGTGATTTTAATCTATATGTTCAGACTCATTTTAGCTGACCTCTAATTATTTTATCTGAATTGTTTTCCCTTTCTTTAGAGCTTTCGTCTTTTTTAGTTCACCTGTCCCAGCGGGCTTGATTAATCACATCAAGGGTGATACAAGTGTCGTTCCCCGCATTGGTGCCTTGAGAGAGGTCTAGATTCTCCCTCTTTTTTGGTTAATTGGTGATATGTCTAATGTTGCATGCTTGTGATGTTTAACCTTCTTTTTCTTTTTTTTCCTAATCCTATTATTTTGCCTTTGGTATCTTGCAGATGAATATGGAATATTTTCCTATAGATAGTCAGGTATGTACATGTATAGCTTTGTTTTACGAAAGCGACATTATCACGTGTGCCCTTGTGCCAGTTTGAAATATTTTCCTGGTTATGTAACTTGTATTTGTTTTCTGATAGATAATATCATCATTCGCTATTTTTTTATCTAGTAAAAGAATACGTATAGTACTAATGCGATCTGAAGCTTGTTGGCTTCTTGAAGCATTGTATTGACTTCTAATTTTTACATCTTTTGGCAATAGAAATATTATTTGTTATTCTTCAAAAAAAATGCATAGTAGTTTATTGTTCTTCAAAATAACAAAGTTAAAACAATATTGTTTAATTCTTAGTTTAAATCTATTTAGATCTTTTGTTGCTTTAGAAAAACTTGGAACTCTATGTAGTTACATTTTCAATTTTTTATGATGGGACTTCAAAATTATTCATAGTTAGAAGTATGCCTCTGTTTGACTGCTTTTTGACTTCCTGCTTGATAATCTTTAAACGTCATGAATACATATTCCCAAGTTTTGTTTCACATGGATACATTTACATGTGCTGAAAACCATTCCCTGCCCTTTGTGTTCACGTCTCTTATATAACAATTAACAGAATGTGAATAAGTAACACTGGATTCGTCCACTGAGATCCCTTTAACGCAGGCTTTTATTACTGATCATGAAGGAGCACTGGAAGAGCTGTATGGTGACAATGCCGAGAATTCTCGTAGATTTGATGCTTGTCTGAATGTGATGGCGACTCGAATTGCTACGGTATTTGCTTCACTGAAGGTCAGAAATTTACTTAAGGAGATACATAAACTCTTTTGGGAATTTATCAATCAGTATCTTGAAAATCAGTGGTTTTAAATTTATTTTGGACAACATACGTGTTTATCTGCGCTGCTTGAGCTCAGTTATGGAAATTGTATCCGAAGTTGTTTCTCTGTTCACTGGGTGTTATGTCAGAGCTTTCATGATCATTAAATTTTCTTAAGTTGCTTAGATGTGAGCAACATTTTATTGCTTACTTTTTTGTTGCCTTATCTAAAGAACTATTCATTGATCAACTACTCTATTACTCTCTATGTACAGACTGGTTGGCATGGCCTTTGTTTATCATCATAAACCTTGATCCCGGTGTGCATTATTTTCAGACCACAAATATTTGACACATTCCACATGATGTTAGGGGAGTCAATCAAAGTTCATTTGTACTCTATTTTTCATTTATAGGAAAAGTTTCGTTTTCAGGAGTTACCCGTTGTGCGGTATCGTGCTCCCAAGGTGCAAGATGCATCAACAGCAACAGTTCGTGATTTAGTTCCTGAAAAGCTTGCTGGTGCTGTATGGGATTGCATTTCAAAATACAAATCTATTCCAAATTTCCCACAGAAAGAAACATGCGACTTGCTCATCCTAGATAGATCTATGGATCAGGTTGCAAAATAACGTTCCTTTAACAAGTATTCTTGTTTATGGTCGATGGTTTTAATTCTGTTGCATATCATGAATCTTCACGTCCAGATTGCTCCAGTTATACATGAATGGACTTACGATGCTATGTGCCACGATTTGCTAGATATGGAAGGAAACAAATATGTGCTTGAGGTATCTTTTTTAGTTTTTACTTTTCATTGAGAGGGTTCCAAGGGATTTTAATCCATCTTTATGTGATGCATCTGTCCTAAAATATGTGTTTAGGTTCCTAGTAAATCAGGTGGTCCACCTGAAATGAAAGAGGTCCTTTTGGAAGACAACGATCCAGTTTGGCTTGAGCTTCGCCATGCACATATAGCTGATGTATGTTGAGCATTTCTTCTTTTTCTATCGCTTTATCTGAACAAACATTGTGAAATAGGTTTCAAGTTTCAACCAACTGAAAATATCAGGCTAGTGAACGCTTGCACGACAAGTTTACCAGCTTCACATCAAAGAACAAAGCTGCACAGATGCAACAGGCTGGAAGGTTTGGACATCTGTAACTTTTTTATCCATTTGATGTCGAGTTGCGTAATGACATATCATATCTGCTTATAATTAAGCTATCTCAAGGATTTAGTGTATTTAAAATTTTCATGTTTGTCTGGTTCATGCCATTTGTTTTTCACATTTTCAATCGCCATATTTTTTGGATTTTGTTTCAATATAAAAGCATGAGTTACGTGCAAGATGCAATTTCCCTTATGAAGACGAATTATTGACAGTTCCATGCCTGAACTTGGCCTCATTTGCTAACTAGAAATCCAAGGTTACAAAGTGAATAAGGGGCCATTTCTACACAAGATTCTACTAATTACGATAGATGACATCACTTTCATGGTTCACAATGTTTGAACATTGTCTGGAATTACAGTACCAAGGCTACGTAGAAGTTTTCTGTCAGAACTCAGCTTATCAATCCATCTATGTCTGTGGTTTTAGTACCATCACAATTACATGTAAAGATATGCATCACTTACGTTGCAGATTCGACTTTTAAATTGTTAATAGAATAAAGGAGCAGGGTGGTTCACTTCCTTACCCGGTGCTGAATTTTGAATTAATGCAGAGATGGTAATGAAATATCAACTAGAGAGCTACAGAAAATTGTTCAAGCATTGCCAAAATACAACGAAACAGTTGAGAAGCTCTCTCTCCATGTTGAGGTGCGATTCTTCTCTGTCTTGTCATGTTTTATTTTTCAAGGTCAACAGCTTTACATTTACATGGATTCATGCATGTGAATTGTAATTAGTGTGTTCACTAAGAAATGACATGGGAATTTAATTTGCTTATTTAACCACGAGAACCTCTCCACAATCAGGCGGGAGAATGTCAACTTTCTTTTGACTTATGGAAGTTCAACAATTTGCGGTGGTTGGATCTGAAATAGAGCAGAAAGCATTAAATAAGAAGTATCAAACATTTAATGTGAACAGGAGTTATAATGGATTGAAGTTGCTATAGCGCTAAAACATAAAACTGTGATCCTAAATTTGTGAAGAACTAGTGGTTCAGAGGTTCAAGCTTGATAGAGATGGTCTATTCTATTGGTGCACAATTATACATCACGAGTTTTGCCTGCGTTATTTGCTTATTTTTCTACACAGATTGCTGGAAAAATAAATAGTCTTATCAGAGAGATGAAACTTAGAGATCTTGGACAACTAGAGCAAGATCTTGTTTTTGGGGATGCTGGAGCAAAGGATGTCATCAATTTTCTAAGAACACATCAGGTGATAAATCATGGAATTCAAATGGGCAAAACATACAGGATTGATGTTCTATGCTCAGTATTTTATCAAAAGAACCTTTTCTCCATGCAGGATTCAACTCCAGAAAATAAACTTCGGTTATTGATGATTTATGCCTTTGTATATCCTGAGAAATTTGAAGGTGACAAAGGTGTAAAGCTAATGCAGGTAAATACTCTATTCAAATATGAGAAATGATGTATGACGAAATGATTCGTGTGTATGAAAAAATCATACACAAAACGATGACTAATAATTACTAAATATATTTTCTTAATAGGATTCCTGAAAACTAGAGAAATTCATTGGAAAATAATTGTTAAAAATGATAATACAATCAAGGAAAAAAAGTGTTTTGTTGATTTATGTATGTGCTTGCTATAATAATTGGTCCTTTTTACCTTGTGCTTCTCGCTGTGACCAAACTTAATGCGAGACGGGGTTGGCATTTGCTTCTATTTATAGGACATTTTGTCCTTCACTCTCATTTTAGTCCAAGAACCAATGTGAATTTTATGTCCTTTGCCAAACGATCAATTTTAGTTTTAAGACTTTTCTGATGGTTTTATTCTCCTTTTAATCAGTTGGCCAAGTTGACAGATCAGGATATGAAAGTTGTGAATAATATGAAACTGCTTTCGGGGTTATCCGAAACCAAGAAGCCAGTCAGCAGTTTCTCTCTCACGTTTGATAACAATAAGAAGGTATGCACATAAATTTGCAACGTTTGTTTCCTATCTACAACGTGTTTGCATGAACAAAATGTAGCTTTTGAATCTTGTCTAACAGTTTGATCTATGTTTCTTTTGATTATCAGAAAAATCAGGCAGCAAGAAAGGATCGAACTGATGAGGAAGAAACTTGGCAACTATTTCGCTTCTATCCTGTGTTAGAGGTATTAATCTTGCTTTAGGACTGCTCATAAGGTTCTATCTTTAGTTTCATAATGATAAGGAATCACCACCAAATTACTTAAAAGAAATCATAAAATATTTCTTTCTGCATAGAATATGCAAAGCTTCGTGTATATCTAGTAAACAATAAAAGCTATAAAATTTAAGATGCAGATTGAGAGAATTGAAGAGGGGAAATACTTGTCACATCCTAGATTACATATACATATCAGGAAATTCATATTGATACCTTACCACTAAATTTATCTTATTTTGTAACCTTGTTCTTGACGTACTCTCTTGGCAAATTTACTCTGGCCTTCAAAATTCATTATGCTACATGGTAGATTTTGACAAATGGAAGACTCACTTATTTTAGTGAGAATTATCCAAAGACTAATTTTAGGCTACTTTATTTCTCTGTCAGGAGCTTATTGAAAATCTCAGTAAAGGTGCATTGCCAAAGAATGAGTATATATGTATGAACGAGCCGAGTCCACCTGTCCCAGAGCCCACTAAGAAAGGATCAGGACGGACAAATCAAGCTCCTGCTGCACCGGAAAAGAAAACTCCACATTCAATGAGGTCTAGGAGGACTGCAAATTGGGCTCGACCTCGTCATTCCGATGATGGCTATTCAAGGTACGTACAACCTGGACTAGTTGGTGTCCGTAGTTGTGCATGATTAGCCATATGTCGACGACTACCATTCATCTACTTCAATCCTCAGCGGTCACATTTAATCATTTACTTTTCCAGCAGCGTATTGTCATTTTTTTTAGTGGTAGACTGATAAACCGAGCTCAGTTGAATTCTGCAAAAGCAAATGTACATCACATTACTAAGTTCCTTCTTGCTTGAATATCTTTTATAATTTTCCAACTGCTTTTTGCAGTGATTCAGTTCTGAAAGAAGCAACATTAGATCTTAGGAAAATGGGACGACGCATTTTCGTATTTGTCATTGGGGGTGCAACTCGATCCGAGGTAAACTGTTCTAGGAACTTCTCATTTTGGAATACATATCTCATTTCACCTGGAAGTTAGATATTCACTGTGGCTCTTTCTTGACACCGTTGTCAGCTGCGAGTTTGCCACAAGCTCACAACAAAACTGAGGAGGGAAGTTGTGCTAGGCTGTTCTAGTTTGGACGATCCTCCACAATACATAACGGTATGCCTTACGCTTATGATGAAAATTTCTTTACTGGATAAGTACTTTCCAAGAAATAGCATTGTAAACATTGAATACTCATCTAGTTCGAATCCAAGCTTTTATGATCTCATAATCCTATCAGTTCTACCATATTTTATGTCTATTAAAGTTCCATCTTGTCCTCTTCTCTTTACCACTTCGAAACGTAGAAATATCAATGAGCATAAATAATCTACGGTATAAACTCTTGATTTGTGGTTCTGGTCGTTCATTGATCTTTTGAACATGGCAGAAACTGAAGCTGCTGTCAGATACCTCAATGGACGGGCGTTGAGATGATATATTGGGATCGGTAGAAATATGTGGAATTTTTGCTTTTAATCACCACTTGCAGGTGCGTCTCTTGAGACTTCTGTTGCGCACAAGCACTTTTAGCAGATACCATAGACGAAAAATTGACCATCCCTTTTTGGTCTTTTTCAAGGTATATACATACTTATACTGGAGACCAGCCACAAATAGCAACTGTCAATTTCCGTGATGTTCTTCACTTCTCTTCAAACAATACAGTGATTGGAGAAGGTAATGTATAACCCCGCCTTTCCTAATGGGGCCTGAAATGGAAAATCACTGACTGGCGTAGAGCAAATTGTACGACTTATGATTGCAGTGCTATTGTACACTTTGTCTGATGACTGCCTCAACAATTAGCAGAACTCAAAATGGTGAAAAAAAAAAGAAAATAAAAGTGTGAGAAAGGGATGTCAAGTGAAGTAACCATCCTCTTGTTTTCAAGGCGTGCTTTTACTTATTCACCATCAATATCATATCACCGTTTTTTGAGCTTAAAAGTGTACGCAATATCCATCTGGAGTTATCTTACCCTCGCAAAACACGTCATTTATAGGAGAAATTGCAAAAAAAAGTATGGATGCATGTAAATTCGCCATTTATTCATAGGTAGAAGTTCTCTACTTTTGACATTCAGCATTAAATCTTTTATTTAATAATTAAAAATTTTAACTTATCCGATTTTAAAAATTTTAAATTGATTTTATGATTTAGTTTACTTTAATAATTCTTATTGTTAAAAACTGAGAAATTAATTAATTAATTAATTAGTTTCGTAAATACTCAATTGTATAAATTAATTAAATTTTATTTAAAAGTCAACTTTTTAAATTAAAGTTTAAATTTTTCAATAAGTAAAATAATTTTTTTAATTATATTTTAATATTTATTTAATTTTAACTAATTTTATAACTATTAGATATCTTAAAGGTTTTTAACCTTAAATTTTTAATTAACTAAAATATTTCGATTATTAAAATATTAGTTTTAATATTTTCAAAACCTTTTTCCACGTACCCATCCTCCCAGCCTTGCGAAGTCGAGGTCCAGCCACCTCCGTACGAATCACATTTAAAACTGAATTACGTTCTAGAATTAAGAAATTGAAGATTTGAGTGTTAATATAAGCAGCAATTTACTTAGAACTTGATACCTCCATTTAGAATTTAGCTAGCTCAAGTTTATTATTTAATCATATAGGTTTTTTTTTTGTGGTAAAGATCATATAGTTATTTTATAAATTATTATATATATTGAACAATTTATTAATATACACCGAAAAAGATAACTATTATAAAATTTACTCGAGAAGAAGTTGAATTTTAATAATAAAATGTTGAGATTCTGTCATGTTAGTTAAATATCTTTCACATTTTTTCTTGAATTCTAATCTCCTATGTACTATTACAGTATATTGTAATTTATTAGCTGTTAGGTATGACAATGGGTTGACTTATGGATTTAAATTTAAATATTTTTAATAAATTGATTCAAGAATCAAATCAGGCTCATACTGAATTGAAACTTAATTTATAAAGCAAAACAATAATGTTTTACTTAAAAGAATTAGGCCTTGGACAGGCTTAAACTTGAATAATCTAGATCCGAATTTAGATTGTCTCCCGTTAATATCAATCTCAGAGTTTACGGAGCAAATTTTTTGAAAACTATTAAAAGGTGCTTTTCCAACTTACAATGCAACTTAATTATAACGGCCTTTTAGACAATGAGTTGATTGTATTAGTTGATAATTGATAGAATTAATTATTAGCTAATAGCTTATTATATCAATTGATTTGACTAGCGAATTACATTAGCTATTTGTTAGAGATGTTTGGTAAAATTAGTTGTTTATGTGTAAAATGACTTATTAGGACACGACTTTAAAAAAATTACAAGGGTATGAATATTATATATCTTAGTATTTCGTTGAATATTTTTATAAGAATTTAGATTTTAGTGAAGTCATATTCACTTGTACAGTTTCATCTTTTATGAGAAATTTATGCAACTCTTTTTATTTTCATTCTCGTTTAAGGTCAACATTTTATTTCTAACCTATAACTACATAAAACAATTATAAGAACAACCATTGTTCCTAAAACGTAAGTATCTAGGAATCTCAACTAGGTTGTTCTACTTACCAGAAATTGTTATATATTAGAACTAACAAAAATATGACGCGTGTGGTACTTAATTGCAGCTTAATCAAGAATACAATTTAAATAGTAAGATTTTACGCAACCTAACAATAGAATTTAAAGGGAACAACTGATTTTTGATATTTAAAATCTTGGCCATTGGTAGAAAATGCTCCTGTATAGGAGCATTTTCATTTTTGATTATTTGTCTTAAATCAGCCGATAAATCTGCTACTTTCCAAACATCGTTAATAACGGTTTGATGAGTCAAATAGCTGAAAATAACAAATCAACTGAAAAAATAGCTAATTGGTAGCCAACCGGCCAATATTTTAAAGCAATTAAATTAAAATTTAACTTTCTAAAACTTTTAGAATACACTTTAAAATGATAAAAAATGTAATAAGATTAATTCTTATTTGTTATATTTTTAAATAAAAATAAGTTTCACTATTTTATATATATATATATATATATATATAATTAACCAAAAATTAAACTATACAGTAAAATCTATTACATATTTTAGACAATAAGTCTCCTCCTAATAAAAGAACTCATTATTATACAATTCAGTTAATAGGTTCTACTTATAATAGTTATAATGTGACAGTAAGGTTAATTTAAAAAAAAAACTAAAAAATATACTAATCGTAATATGTAATTGATGAAAATTAATTATATTAAGTTTTCTATATATTTAAGTTTGTTTTGAATATTTTGAAAATATTTAATTTGATTTCGTATCTTATCGTCAATTTAAAATACATTTTTTATTTTCTTTTTATTTACGCAACAAATAAAAATCTAACAGAGAAAAATATATGTATTCAAATAATTAGCAATCAAAACTCAAAACTGAGAATATAGGTTTGGCACTTTTTTAAACTTTTAACATAAAGAGGGCAAAAGTAGAAGCTCACGCCTAGAACAGACCTGCCATTTGTAGTCATATCCATTTCTCACTCCAGAGTCTTCGAAAGGCCCTAGGCTTTCAACCTTCATCGATCGAGATATGGATCCGATTTTACCGATCGCGACTGTTTCGGTGCTTCTTGGAGCTCTAATCGCTCTTGTTTTCTTCAGAAGCTATTTTCTCAAGAGAAAATCAGAAGTCGGATCCATCACCAAGCCGGAGGTCCATTCGGATACTAAGAAGCCTACAAAACCTACTCAACCAAAGAAGTCTCACTCCAAACCTCACTCTCATGCTTCCGATAAGGTACTCGCATCGCGATCTATAATTCACCGTTTGTCTGCTGTGAGATTATAGTAGTTCTTTTTTGTTTGTTTTAATTTGGATGTTTATGAACTCTCTCTGTTTAGATGAAAATATGAGGAAATCTGAGTTTATATAGTCAAATTGTGTGAGTGGAAATTGGAGAGTCGTGAGTCAATTATGGTTCTGAGGTATGGATTTAACGTATGTTGATTGCGATGTTTGTGAATTGAAGGATCAAAACAAGCGACATCATCCTTTGGACTTGAACACTCTAAAAGGTCACGGAGACGCTGTAACAGGCCTATGTTTTTCATACGATGGACGGAGTTTGGCAACAGGTGTGCATTCTCGTTCTTTACCCTGAATGCTTTTTATTTAGATCTGAGTTCAATTATAATAAGATCATTTTCCCCTGCCAGAGTTAATCTTATGTTTTTCTCTTTTGTTTTTTGAACAGTTTGTGGTGATGGAGTCGTTAGGGTATTTAAGTTGGATGATGCTTCAAGTAAGAGCTTCAAGTACGAACCTTATGCTCTTTCAGCTGATATAGTTCTTTGTATAATGCTATGTTGTTCTCTAACTTCTAGTGTTGCTTTCGCATTTTTTTTCTGCAGGTTTTTGAGAATTAACTTGCCGGCTGGTGGTCAACCTGTGGCAGTTACGTTTGCTGATGATGCCACTTCTGTAATAGTTGCTTCTCATTCCATGTCTGGTTCCTCTTTGTATATGTATGGAGAAGAGAATGCAAAACCTGCTAATGATTCTAAGCAGCAAACGAAACTACCTCTTCCAGAAATAAAATGGGAACATCACAAGATTCACGATTCTAGGGCTGTTATCACGTTAGTTGGAACTGCTGCGACTTATGGTAATGCTGATGGCAGTACGATTGTTGCCTCTTGTTCAGAAGGTACGCCCTGTTAATTGCTGATGGAACCCTTTCTGATGAATGTGATTTAGAGCCCTTACCCGTGTTAATTCATATATTTGAACTGTTTCTGGAATCTAGATGTCTTATTTGGTGTAATTTCTATAGTAACACATTTTGGAATATGTTTTTAAGTGATTTGGACTATTTTACGGAACTTTACACTTTTGTTTTGCCAGCTTATCACTAGCAAACTGAGTATAGAGGTTATTCTTACTGGCAGTGTGGATGTCAGTGGCGGTCATGGTCTACTTTCTAGAACTGAAAGAATTGTCGTAATTCCTTGTCACAATTCTTTTGTTTAGTATTTCATCGTTGACTCCTAAATTGCAAATCTTATTCAAAATCTGATTCTTGATAAAAGGGATTGAAGGGACATGATTTACTCTCTTTGTTTCTAATCATCTCTAGTACTTGATTTCAAAGAGCAATGTTGGTTTGGTGTTTACTGTTTACTTTTATAATATGACTTCAGGTACTGATATCAAACTTTGGCACGGAAGAACTGGGAAGAATGTGGGGAATGCTGACACAAATCAATTGAAAAATACCATGGCTTCCATATCCCCGAATGGACGTTTCATTGCAGCTGCAGCGTTTACTGCAGATGTGAAGGTAAGTGCCAATGCCTGTTTTGTTTTTTTACTCGGAAGAAACTAAATGATTACTCATTTATGAATCAATTCCTTTTTAATAGTGGGTACATTGTATGGCACTTTATACACGAACACTTTCTATTCCAGCTTTTTCCTACATATTTCTTCACGAGTTCCCTTCTTTTGTTTGTGGTTGTATAAGGTTGTCTGCTGTAACTTTTTTCCCCAGAAATTCATTTTAACCTACCATTTTTCATTTATATTGCAGCTGATATCATCCCTAATTGATTCATTGATATTGTTTGTGCAGAATGTCAGATAACCCCTAGCTGTAATGATCTAGTTGATTAATGAATCAACATTCTTTTTCTTTAATGCTTGCTAGGTTTGGGAGATTGTTTATTCAAAGGATGGTTCAGTGAAGGAGGTTCCAAAAGTGATGCAGCTTAAAGGGCACAAGGTAACACAACCAAGTCTTTAGTTATTAATCGCCATTCTGTTCCTCCTTATTCACCTATCTACTTTGTGCACACTGTACAGTGTATACTATTTCAAATAGTTGTGATTCTGAGTTGAGAAATATGCAATCAATATGAGATAGCCCTAGTCTTTCTCACTTCTTAAGTTATGTTATTGTTCAGAGTGCAGTGAGTTGGTTATGCTTTACTCCAAACTCGGAGCAAATTATCACTGCATCCAAAGATGGTTCAATAAGAATTTGGAACATAAATGGTAAGTTCACAAGATGACACTTTGTTACATAGTTTCATGTGTTTCTAACTGTGTGATTATGACCAAGTTTTGTGTTTTTAATAAATTCTTGTCCAGTTCGCTACCATCTTGACGAGGATCCAAAGTCTTTAAAGGTATTTCCAATTCCTCTACGTGATTCAAGTGGCACTACTCTTCATTATGATCGCCTGAGCCTATCCCCTGATGGAAAGATTTTGGCTACAACCCACGGTTCAACAATGCAGTGGCTATGTGTTGAAACTGGGAAAGTTTTGGATACTGCCAAGAAAGCCCATGATGGTACTGTTTCTTTGTGTTGAGTTATCTTAGTTTTGTTCACGCTTGTCTGCTCGTATTATGTTTGAGACTAAGGTCAAGCCTGTGTGTGATTTAGGCTTGGCATGATGATTAAAGGCCTCATTTTAGGAAAAAAGAAACTGTACCATCATGCTAACTTGATAGAATATAAAAATAATTATCTTGAGCTTGTGTTGAACTGATGTGATTTAATTGTGCACTTAATATAGCATTAATGATTCTTCGATGGCTCCATAATCTATTTGCTTAATGTTTATTTGTCACAGGGTTATTTCTTTTATTAGGATTGTTTAACGCAAACTCTTGGTGCAGGTGACATAACCTGGATTGCTTGGGGACCCAAGCCTATACCAATGGGTAATTTCTTCACTCTTTTTCTATCATATGTAGTCATCTACATATCTATATAATCTTGGACTAGTCTAGCTTTTGACGGAAGTCACAATCTAATACCATTCTAAATGCATGTAAAGCCAGCCAAAGAAACCCATCAGTTTTGGCTAACCCAATTTAGAGAGCTATGTATATCCCATTGAGGTCCAGGCCGGGTGCGGCTTTTTTTTTTTTTGGTCTATGGACAGCCTGAAATTTGATTGAGGTTGGGTTGGCCCAAAAGACCTGGTTGGGCTTTTTCATACCCATTCAACAAAATTATTTCATTTCGTTAGCTTTTCTTGTTTCACCCATTCGACAAAACATTGACTTTGTCAATTGTTTTGAGTCGGGCCAGTCTGCCAAATCCAGCTTGAAGCCCGATAAATTGAATTCCGAATCTGGCCGTATTCCAGTTAAAACGGATTTTACCCGTATGGCTGTTTTTCATTCCCTATCTGTTTCGGAAACAGTTACCTACGTAATAGTTGATTGACATAGAATGATATGTTGTTTTACAGGTGATGAGCAAGTTGTAGTTTTGGCCACGGCCAGTGTTGACAAGAAGGTTAAGTTGTGGGCAGCTCCATCCCCCCATTCTGCCCAAAGAAGCATGGGATCTCACTGATATCCAACAGGTACTAGCTTTGGATTTGCTTTTCCTCCTTGAACAAACTTCACAAATTTTGAGCTGCACAACTCGCGTAAATTCGATAGTTACAAACGAGTGACGTAGATAGAGCAAGCGTCATATGAAGCTTTCTGGTGACAAATAGGAAATATCGACTTACCATGCATTTATGTCTAACCGGAGGTTTTGGTTGATCTTATGTGGAATTAGAAGTCATCTCATCTTTGGCAGTAGATTTGGTCTAGGAAGTCGGATGATCTTATGCAAGAAGGTTAACGAGAAACTTAGCGTTGACGCGTATTTGCTTCTCAAATTTTGCTTGTAGTGTTTCATTAATTAAGCAATCATCAATAAGTGTTTATTTATGAGTTTTTCCATATGGTAAGTGCATTACACTTTTGATCAAAATAGCTACTTTAGATTTAGAAAAACGTTTTATACTTGTGCAGATTTGATGGTATCGGAAGTCTTAATAGCTAGCTATTTACCGTTTTTGTTACATCCCACAGCTTCGTAGATTTTGTTTAGTGATATTGCAAGTCCTAGATGAAGATGAGTACAATATTTGATTGCTAAGGGTTTGTTTGATGTATGGTTTGAGTTTTTATGACATCTGATTTCTAGTATTTAATTACTCCATATTAATTACTAGTAAACGTTCCGATCAAAAGGTAAACGTTTTTTAATTATTTTAACTGTATTTTCTAAACATGTTTAATAATGCAAATTATTCTCTTTTTCTCTGTATTTTCAAAAGTTATCTTTAAAATAATTCAAATTACATATTTAATTAACATTTGAATTTATCTGAATTTTCTTGATAAATATTTTAACTTATTTTTAAATTTATTTAACCCTTAAGGAAAATTATTTCACATAATCTGAATTTTAATTAACATAAATCATAATTTAATTTATTGATAATTATTTCATCTTATTTTTAAATATACTTTACTAAAGAGAATTATTTTTAAAAGCTAAGAACAAATAATATTTAACAATGAGTAAATATTTTTAAAATTTTATGACAGATGTTAAATTTCATTTGACCGTATAATCAAATGCTTTTTTCCAATTTTAAACTTATGTTTATTATTAACAGTTTAACATGGTTTTGAAAAGTCCATTGTTTTTTTTTAATTATTTATTTATTTAACACATACTCTTAGGCATGATAATTTCGTTGTTTAAAATGGCGTTCATTGTAAATAAAATATAAATTAAATTTTTGGGGACATACAAGCATAATATTTCGAAATAATAATAAATAAAATTGAAAGTTTAGGAGTTGTTTGGTTCTATTCTTTATTATAGTTGGTCTTTATTTATGTTCTTAAAAAAATAAATTTTGCTTATTTGAGATTTGTAATAAAAATTGAAAAATAAATTGATTATTTATAATAGAAAATGAAAACAAAAATTGCTTAGTTCTGTCATCTTTTTTTTCTATTATATTTTTATGGTACTATTAAATTTTAATATAATTTATTTTTAATATATTAATGTGAATTCTTAAATTAATTAATTCTTATGAGGTAAGAATGTTTAATATCATTAAAAAAGTTGACACCAAATTTTATACAAGGTTTAAAATTAAAAATTATGTTAAAAATAAAGAGCAAATTATAAAGGGTTTGAGTATTCTCAATTGGGATATAATATCATGTCTTAAAAGTGAAATGAAATTTGGAAATGAAAAAGAAAAAATATTATTATTAAAAAATATTATTAATTTATATTTCTATTTTGTAAGTCATATTACTATCATGATTTAAAATAACATAAAATTTAAAAATAGTATTAATCCAAATGATTTCCAAATTAAGATTTTTAATTTTCTATCAATGTTGATAAATACATAGAAATAAAATTTATCTTCAAACTGTTTAAATATTAAATCTATTTGTTACCGAAATATCATACAATAAACAAAGTTTAATTATAATCACTTAAGTCTATTATAAATACTCTTAAACTTATTCTTTTAATTTATTTTTCAACTTTTACATAAAAGCTATATCTAAAATATCAAAACAGATTTAATAAAAATAAGAAAGGCATGAATGAAAACACACTTGCAGCTTATGATACGAATGCTCCTTTACTTACCACGGCGAGTCGTACCTATTAGTAGCATTCAGAACATTGGACGGATTTAGCTCCGAGTTTAAGATATTAATGAATTAAATTAAAATTAATTGAGTTTCAAATTAATTTTAAATAATGTTATTTTGGTCAAAAGAGTTTTAAGTCAGACTAGACGAATCGAGTCTAATCTAACGCATTCTCAAATATATTAATAACTTTATCAAGGTAAGTAAAAAATCAAATAAGCTTGTGAGATATTGTAGAGTAAATCGAACTCTTCGGCTCATTTAAAATGTTTCCAGGGCAATCCAAAGAGACTGCCCTCTATACGCACCTGAGCGTACTTATGACTTACCAGTGTGAGTGTCAATCGCTTCTGTTTGCCATAAACGAACAGAAACTCAGAACTAATGCGGCGGCCGTGAAACGCATTCCAAAGATCAATACCTATCACCAGTAGGTATAATGCCGCAAGGCCCATCGGAGCAACCTAAGAATCAAATAATTTGTGGACTTATATTGCATTACACTGCAACAGATATAAGAACGGTTCAACAAAAATTTTTCAACTAATCGTATGGTTCTACAAATGTTTTCACCACACCATCAACGTAGATAAATTATGCAGACATGGTAGAGTGACGATAGTATAAATATATATGAAGGCTGTGTTTGAAGTCATGATACGATGATTTTATACGATACTGTGAATTATTCGAAAAGCATAATTTATGAATTATTATATGTGGTCAACATGAACAATGATGCGTGATTTCATGGATAATGTCGACAAGAACAATAACACGATATTTATCGGATAATTCCATTCAATGTCGTAATGGAAGACATTGTATAATGACTATAAATCTTGTAGCCGTTTAAGATAAAAAATATGAATATGACAAATGGACAACTAGTCATTGACTCATGGCCCGAGCTAGAAGCTTGTGCAAGCATTCATCGATTTACGATTCTTTATGCAGAGGTGACACTACAGCTCTGATTTTATTGGCATTGGAAATATAAATGATCTTTTTTTTTTGGTAAATAATATAAATGATCTTTTTAATCACATGATCAACTCAAAGACACATGCTATATAGTAGATATAAACATAGTGACCTGCACTTGATCAATACTTTTAAGAAAGAAGAGTTTAAGAAAAAATAATAATAATAAAATAAATAAAAGGCTCTTTATTTAATGACAATAACTTTTTTTTTTTTAAATGTAATGACAATAACTATTAATGAATAATGATTGCGATTTGCGTATCAATTTTCTCCTATGATATACAAATCTCTGACAAAACTTTCATAACATGTCGAATATCAACCCTCATATATATATCTGCCTGTCTGTGTGTGCGCGGGCGCGTAAGTGCGTGTGAGGGTGCGTTCGTGCGTTCGGGTGTGTGAATTAGGTGCTAAATAATGGAGTTCTTCAACAAAAGGTTTTGCAGATTAATTGATTTCAACTGTTTTATTTCTGTACTACGTCATCTAATGAATACTATTCATTCCACTGTAAATATATATATATATATATATATATATATACATACAAACAATTATCGTCAATGATACTTCCCCGATCCGCCCGTATGAGCAAAATATTAACTGAAGAATAAATTTGTTCAAGAAAAGAACATGGGTGAAGAAATACAGGTTGACATGCAAATCCAATCCAAGAAAGTCACGAACGCAAATTGCAAATTGAAATCATACCTCAACATTTCCGGGAAAACAAGCAGACTGCGGTTGAAAAATCGAAAGAGAGAGGGAAAATGCTAAATAGAAGAGAAAGGAAGAGGTACTTGTGATCTTGTTTCCAACAACTGAATCGCAGAGACGAAGAGAACTGAAACTTTCACCATAAGGTTCGAGAGAAACCAACGGGCCATCTGCTTTCTGTTCATTTATTAATGTACATTCAAACTTCTTCGCGCCTCTGCTTATATACATATACAAACCAACATTTAATATATATATTCAAACTTACTTCGCTCCTCTGCTTATGGATTATTCGAATTTTTAAAGAAAAATGTAAAGTTTAATATTTTTTTTAACTTTTTAAATTAAAGAACTATCGACTCGCACTTATAATCTTTAAATAATGATTAAACAAATATTTAAAATGCATATAATAATCCATAAATTATATATTTTATAATTGAAGTCGACAGTTCAAAATTAAATAATTAAACCAATTCAAAATAATTAATTATAATTGATTATTAGTATTAGTTTTTTTATTATACTCAAATGATATGATCAACACAAATTGGTCTCCAAACCAAACTTAAAACAGAATAGGGTAGGGAAAGTCAGAGTCAGTGCACTGCATCAGGTTGTCTTTCTGGGGTTGAAGCAATGAACTCAGGCAGGGCCTTGTAAGATTCAAATAA
>JAOQMQ010000009.1:20230422-20268294 GCA_027563845.1 Erythroxylum subrotundum | reverse complement strand
CCTTCTGCCACTCTTCCGGTCAACGGGTTAGTCAAGATAAGTCTCGCTGTTTCTTTTCTAGAAATATTCCTTTTCCCTTGGCCCATTCCTTCAGCGAGGCCCTGGGCTTTCAGTTGACAAACAACTTAGGCCGTTACCTCGGTGTACCTCTTTTACATGACCGGGTTAATAAAAAAACTTATCAACACATTCTGGACACAATCCAACACCGCCTCTCAGGCTGGTCTTCTAATCTTTTATCGCTTGCCGGCCGTATCACCTTGACTCAATCCGTCATTGATGCGATCCCCATTTACACGATGCAGACGGTCCGCCTGTCGAGGCAACTTTGTGACGCACTAAAAAAAATCATGCGCCGGTTTTTGTGGGGCACAACACCGGATACACAGAAGATTAGTTTGATTAATTGGGACACTGTGTGCATGCCTAAGGAGATGGGGGCCCTTGGATTCCGCAAAATCAGGGAAACTAATGACGCTCTTCTCACCAAACTCGATTGGACCATGGTTTCTAAGCCCGAAACTCTGTGGGTTCAGGTAATCTCTGATAAGTACAGATTTGATGCTAACAATTTTCCCGTTTCTCTTGATGTTCCACGTGGCTCGATGATCTGGAGAAGTATCAAGGCGACTTGGCCTTACGTCCTGTAGGGCATGCACTGGATGCTGGGCGACGGTTCTAGAACGAGATTCTGGCTCGATCCATGGGTTGAAGATTGGGGTCCTCTTCTGTATCATACAGTGGCACCGCTTCCCCCTGACCTGACGGAGCACCGAGTGGCTCAATTTACCGACAGTACCGGTAACTAGAATTGGGCCATTATTCATCCCTTTCTCCCCCAGATGATCTGTTTGGCTATTGCAGGTATACATCCTTCGACGACATCCTTCGTGTTGGGTTCGGGATTTGGTACCTGGGGAAACAGCACCAGCCATAAGCCCCAGCATACCCCCGCGGCCACAACCCTCAAAGGTATTATCCTCTTTGGTCTTGAATCCCACTCCACCAGGATTCGAACACAAGACCTCAAAGTTTTGTTGTTTCTAACAACACGCTCAATGGTGAGAGGCGTTCACTTAAAGTGAAACAAAACCTTGAGGTCATGGGTTCGAATCATGGATTCCACCCATGACCAAAGAGGACAATACTGATTAGTGTGGGTCGCGTGCAACCTTGAAGTGTGGGTCGCGTGCAACCTTGAAGCACCCGGGGAAAGCCCGGCGAGTGCGCAAAACACAGGCCCAACACGCAAAACACGGACCCAACACTTCGGGCCGGATAAACTTGCTTGGGGCCGCACCGAGCATGGCCATTTCACGACACCATCGGCATACTCCATGATTCTGCACCAAGAGGCCAGTAGGACCCATACATCCTGGCGGACTATCTGGAAATGGCAGGGGCCCCAAAGAATTCGTGCCTTTCTTTGGCTCCTCTTGCATGATAAGCTCCTCACTAATCAACAATGGGTACACAGACACCTCACTGCGGATGCGACTTGTTACCACTGCCATCTCGAAGAATCTTCTCTTCATGTGGTCCGGGACTGCACCAGAGCCCGCATCTTATGGACAAGGTTTCCCCCACAGGTTATCACCGTCGAGTTCTTTACCATGGACCACACTGACTGGCTCCTCACGAACCTAGGCACCCACAGGGAGGTAGGGGGCTTCGACTAGGTGATTCTCTTTGGGACCGCATGCTGGCTCCTCTGGTCTTGGCGAAACCGAGCCCTCTTTGACGACCTATTCTCCTAGCCGTTTTCTCCAGAGCAGACAGTTCTGGAATACGTCAAACACATTCAGCTGGCCGCAATCTGGCAGCAACAAACACAGTTGAGCACTGACAGGCGACGGGCACTTTACGTAGGTTGGAGCAAGCCTTCCCACGGTTGGGTGAAGCTCAATACTGATGGCGCTTCCAACGGCGCTACCAATGTGGCATCGACCAGTGGCCTACTGCGCGACAATTCAGGCGCTTGGTTGGGAGGCTTCGTCCAGAACATTGGAAGATGTTCCCCATTAATGGCAGAATATTGGGGGGTTCTGTCGGGTCTCAAGCTAGCTTGGTCTAGGGGCTACCGACATCTCATTTTAGAGGTGGATTCGCGACTGGTGGCCGACATGCTCTCCTCTTCGCCGGCGCGGGCGGCCTCCCCCCACCCCTTAGTGTTGGGCATTCATGCTCTTCTTTCCCACAACTGGGTTGTTTTAATTCAGCATATTTACTGGGAGGGCAATCGATGTGCGAATTGGCTTGCCCATGATGCCGCACAGTTCTCCTTCGGGATCACCACTCTTGAGCACCCACCTAGGGGTATCATACCTCTCCTCTTAGAGGATGAGTCGGGGGTCTGTCACCCGAGAAGTACCTTGTAATGTGTTTTGCCTTTTCCCTTTCTAAAAAAAAAAAGACGCATGTACGGATAATGTTTGTAAGTGAAAAAGTAGAGAAAAAACAAAGGAAAGCAATTACCTGAGAACTTTTTGGGTGTCGTTCTATGTATTATTTATTTGCTAAATTAGTGACCAACAAAAAATGGAAAAAAAAAACAAACAACAGTATATATTGATAAAAACAACATTACACACACTAGAATTTCATCAGAATCTGCCCTTTTCCTTTATGTAGAAAGTTAACCAATTTGTTTTTAGCCAGCAGAAGTAGGAATAACATAAGTCATGCTCATGCTAGATTGTTAAAATGCAAGTAAAATGATAGGCAAGTCTTCTCTGTTTTTTTTTTTGGTTACAAGGAAAAGAGCAAAGTGTAAAACTTAAACAAAAACAAACACACGGCTAACGCGTGCCTCGGCGACACAAAGTGCCAATCTGATCTTGATGAAGACTATGAAGAACCGGAAGAGGAGGATCTTGAAGTATATGGACTCCAGGAACAACCAAGCCGGCGAGATGAGCGAGAGTATATGTTTATTACTTGGTAAATTATGCTCTAACAAATATATAGCATACTTTTTAAGAATGAGTTTACCTTGTACTTCTTATTTTACTTTAAAAAGCAGATGGATTATTAGATTTATCATCTTTTTAACGGGAAGTATATGTTAAGAGTTATAATTTGCTTATAACTAGGTGGTGGAAATTTCTATTGATAATGACTCATTCTTTGGAGATAATTTTTACGTGTTTTCACTTAAATTTGACATTAGGTGTTGGAACAATATTATTATGAATTAGCAAGAATGACAATAGGCTGGATGCGGGCATAGGGTGACTGTTCTCGTTTTCGTGTGCCACTCTGTGCCCACCTCCATCCATCCATCATTAACATGTGAGCACGGGATGGTACACGAAAACGAAAACAGAAGAATTGGTCCCGATTTGATGTTTATCGAGTTTAAGTAGTTTAGTCGTCCAAGTTCACATTCAATCAGACATTGATTAGAACAAAACTCATTTAAGTAGGGTCAAACTCATTCAAATTAATTTAGACTCAAAAGTTTAAATTTTTAAAGAAATATTAAATGATTTAAAGTTCATTAAAGTGAATTAATTTTAAAAGACTAATCTTTTAAAAAATATTAACTATTCTAAATTTATTTGAATAATTAAACTCAAAAATCCAATTTTTTAGAGAATTAATCTTTAAGTCAACTGATCCAAATGAACTTTGGACTACCTTAGACAATGAGCTCAAAATCGACCCTAATCACCATAACTTGTATAAATAAAACTTTAAATCTCACTAATTTAAACTAATCTCGTTAACTTTTAATTGATTCGAGCCAAACTTCAACTATTTTATCATCAAATTTAAGTTTGATCTCAAGTTCCCGACCTTAGTCAATTAACTTCAATAAATACTCTTTCAACAAGCAAATACGATCAATTAGGAAAAGGGCACAAAACAAGTTTATTGTTGATTAGACTCCAAGTAAACAAGATACATAGAAAACCATATTATTCTTACACGAACTCGGGAGGATCTGGAAATCTTAAAACTCTGTCAACCACTGCATGTTCTAGTCCTGGAAATTGCCTGAAGGTGAAGACCTCCACGTACGTGAAGAGTGAACATAATTCTGTAGGTCACTTCTCTGGTCTCGTCAGCCAACTTGAAGCGAAAGAACCGAAGAAGAGCCATTGTTACTATCTTCATCTGCCGATATGAGAAGTCCTTTCCCAGACACATTCTCGGCCCAGCCTGCAGTTAAAAATGCAACAAACTAACGCCTCAAACCTCGCTATCAAGAAGTGCACAAAATCCATTAAACATTCGTATGTTTAATTTTACAAATTTAACCCATGAGATACTCAAACTTTTACATGAGAGTATCTAGTAAAATTTCATTTATTAGTTTCTATTCAGACGAACGTATGCATGTAATGTGTCTATTAAGTGAAATAGTTGAGTACGAACATGAAAAGCTATGAACTTGAAAGGCGATTCAGGTTGGAAAATTCCATTTTGAAGCCATCTTTCTGGTCGAAAAACCTCAGCATCATCACCCCAAAGATGTGGCATCCTCCCCATAGCATAAGACATGTAATAGACTCCATCACCTTTTTTAACTCTGTACCCATCAGGAAGTGTGTCTTCTATTTCTGAGCATCTCCCATCCTTGATCATCACCATAATAAACCATTAAATATGTGAAAATACTGATGAATTCAACTCATGAAGTTGTTGAAATTTTAGTTTTACCATAGGGACTGCAGGATAGAGTCTCAAAGTCTCTGTCAAAGTCGCATGAAGATAGTGCATTTTCTCTAATGTTGTATCGCTTAGTTTGGAGATGAAATCTTCGATCTTGACTTCATCATCAGTGTCTTGGGTACCTGTGACTTCTCTTATTTCTTGTACTACCTTTTCCTGGATCAAAGGGTTCTTGCAGAGCATGTAGAAGAACCAAGAGAGAGTACTTGCACTGGAATCTTTACCAGCAAACATGAAATTCAGAATGATGTCTCTCAAGTATTTATCATTCATTCTCTCAGGATCCTTCTCACTTTCCACCAAGAACCTCGATAATATATCTTCCTTGTCATTCTTTTAACATTAAAAAGCAAAGGTTTAGCTAGACACATAACCAAGATTTTACAAGATTATCATGTTCCTGCATCAGATTAAATGTTTAAGCTTTTACAGAATTAGATTTCTCAGCAAACACCAATGATGATTATGTTGCATATCAAGAACTTACACAGAATCGCTGTTCAGCGAGTAGTTTTCTCTTGGTGGTAATGAGTGTGTTCACGAAATCCTCTATGACTTTTATATTCTTTGTCAAGGATGACTCGCAACCAATGTTGAAGAATCTTTTCTGTCTCCAAAATGGATCAACATAGCGCCAGTAGACCAATGCATTAGCCTCATCAAAAGCACTCATGAAGTTGGTACTCTCAACACTTGATGCCTCCAAGCAATTCAATTCCACTCCAAACCCAACTTTGAATATGGAGTCTAAGGCACTTCTCATGATTAATTCCTATTCAAAAGTAAAAATTAGCCACCCAAAGACTAGATTGCAGCAACCATAAATTGTCAAACAAAACAGATATTACCCACCTGCATATCAAAAGCCCGATCAGCGATGGAAGACTCCGAGATAACTCTGACAAGCTTAGCAGCGTTTTGTCTGAATACAGCACAGCTGAAGTCTCTAAGAACTCTGGTTGAGAACTCAAAGCTAGCAAGCTTTCTCTGCTGCCTCCACTTGTCTCCGTCAATCGCGAATATCCCTTCTCCTAAAAGGTCAGTCACCACTTCTTGATTATACTTTCCTTTCGAATACTTGTCGAACTTTGTCTTCAGGATGTGCTCGATGTTCCGGGGATCGACTGTGTACAGTTCGCTCATATCAGGTGCCAGGAGTCGAAAAGTCATGTCTTTCCTGGCGAGTTCTGTGTGGTAGTCATGGAGTCTACTGAAGTGAAAAAGCTGGCTAAATACCGTGCCTTTAACTGGGGCAAACTTTGCGTCTCCAATGGATTTTCCTGTGTAGATTTTGAGCATGAGATACAGAAAGAGCATAAAGGAACACAGAAGTGGGGTTGAGACGAAAGTGAAAATGGTGAGGAGGGCATCCATTTTCATTCTGAAACTTCTTGAGCTAATCCAGCCTAGTATACTGTTCATATCATTGCACATCAGGATAGAAACTAATGGATTAGCGGTCAACATCAGGTTGCATCACTGAAGTTGAAACAGAGGAGAGAATAATAATAAAAAGACAAGAAATATGTTTTATACCTCGGAAGTTTCTTCCACCTTTGTTCTGCTTATAAGTTACGGTGGGTACAATGTAATAAATACATTTAAGAATGATTAAAAAGGGTTTAGTTTCAGTTCTGGACGTAAGAGATCGCATCATCGCATTAACTAACGAATAGATTAAGGACTGTTAAGTTTTGAACAACGTAATCCAACTTCACTTCTTGTTTTGTTATTGCAAGTATCCCTAAAGATTGATCAGGTATAACATATAAAAAAAAGGATTAATTTAAAAAATGTAAACTCTACTCAATTTATAATTATATCAGAACTTAAAGACAATTAGAGATACTAACGTTTCTAATTTTTTCAATTTTAACTCGAAGATAATATGTGAAAGATAGCACAGTAGAGATGATGAAAGGTATTTCCTTCATACTTGCATTGAAACAAAGGAGAAAATATATACAGAAACTACCCTACTGCTATTGGTGGAAAATCCTGCTAAACCAGAGAATAACGAAATGTTGGCTTGCAGGCTGTACAAAGGAAAAGCAAAGGCAAAATGTGCACATCGGCAGAGCTAGAGGCAGAAAGGGAAAAAGCAGATAAAGACAGATGAAGTCAAGAAATAAAAACTGGGCCTTGTGGATATAAAATGCTAAGCCCGTATGTTGGCCCATTGTAGAAGCTTGACTTGGACTCTCTAACACGCCCCCGTCAAGCCGAAATTGGGGGTGAAGCTGACAACACCGAGCTTGCAAAGGAGAGTCGAGAAGCTTCGGGCGGTCAGAGGTTTCGTGAACAGATCTGCAAGTTGGTCAGTCATGTTCACGTGTCTGAGCTCCAGAAAGCCTAAGGTGACGCAGTCCCGAACCAGATGAAGATCGATCTCTAGGTGTTTCGTGCGCTCGTGGAAGACTGGGTTTCGAGAGATGTAAATCGCCGCCTGGTTGTCACAGTACAAAGGTATGGGTTTCGGAATCTGAAGCTGAAAAATGTGTAAGATTTGTGTGATCCACTTTATTTCGCATGTAGTTGAAGCTAGGCTTCTGTACTCCGATTCGGCTGAAGAGCGACTCACCGTCGACTGTTTTTTTGTTTTCCAGGAGATCGGTGATTTTCCAAGGAAGACGCAAAACCCGGTTAGAGAACGTCGGGTAAAGGCACAGCTTCCCCAGTCAGAGTCGGAGAACACTGCAAGGTTAGGGTTTTCGTCAAATCCATAAAAGATCCTTAGATTTTGCGTTCCTTTTAGGTATTTCAGTACCCTTTTGGCTGCCTCCCAGTGTGGTAGTCGGAGGGTACTCATGAATTGGCTGAGTTGCTGGGTAACATACGTGATGTCGGGTCTTGTAAACCCTAAGTATTGTAATTTTCCTACTATTCTTCTGTATTCTTCTGGCTTGTTGAGTTGCTCACCATTCTCGATGGTTAATTTCGTTCCAGGGACTATGGGGGTCGCACAAGGTGAGCAGTCTAACAGTCCAGTCTCTTGAAGAAGGTCTCGGATGTATTTGCCTTGGGTAAGTAGCATGCCATCTTCTGATCTTGTAATCTCAATTCCTAGGAAAAATTTAGCATACCCGAGATCCTTGATGGTGAACTCTGAGTTTAAAGTTTTCTTAACCGATACAATTTGATTTTCATCTTCCCCTGTTATTAGAATGTCATCCACATAGATAATTATTGCTATGAAAGCATGTCCTGTACCCCTAGTGTATAAACAATGATCTGCTTCTGATTTTGTGAATTGCATTGAAGATAACTTGGAGGACAGTTCTTTGTGCCACTGTCTTCCAGCCTGCTTTAGGCCATAAATTGACTTAATGAGTCTGCATACCTGTCCTTCCTTAGCTTTAGTGTAACCTTGCGGTGGTAGCATGTATAACTCCTCCTCTAGGTGACCATGAAGAAATGCATCATTAATGTCACATTGATGTATTGGCCACCCTTTGGAGGCTGCTAGGGCTAGGAATATTCTTATTGTCACCATTTTTGCTACGGGAGAAAAAACCTCCGAATAGTCAGCCCCCTCTCTTTGACTAAAACCCTTAGCTACAAGTCTAGACTTCAATTTTGCTACTGTTCCATCCAAATTGTTCTTCACTTTGTAGACCCACTTTGAGGCTATGGCCTTCTTTCCTTTAGGTAATTCAGTTAGTTTCCAAGTCCCATTTTTCTCCAATGCAGACAATTGCTCATTCATAGAATGTACCCACCTTTTATCTTTGCTAGCAGTCTCATATGATAAAGGCTCAAAAGTTCTGGAAACATTACCTATAAAGATGTTGTAATTGCTGTTGTGTTGAATGTTGAATGACTTTAATCCTTCCTCATTTGTTCCTGCAGGACAATGGACTTGCAATGCAGCATTACAATCAGCAAGGGAGTGAGTGGATTGCTGAGCTGTGGATTGGAGTACATAATCTTGTAGGTATTTTGGAGGTAAGTGGGTTCTGCTGCTTCTTTTTTGTGTGGGTGCAATAGGCATGGTGTTTTGGTCATGTGGACTGTCGGGTGGGATATTATCAGAAGGTTGAGGCAAGCTTTCTGCTGGTTGTGTGGTGAGTGGTATCTGTATAGGGTAGTCTGCATCTTTATTGGTGAGAATACTTGAGAATAAGGGGTCAGTTGTCTGTGTAGAGGTTGGGTTTTGTTCTCCATAGGGAAAAGTGTTTTCATGGAACACTACATCTCTTGACACAAACATTGTTTTAGTGTCCAAGTCCATGACTCTATAGGCCTTGTAGTCTGGCATGTACCCAAGAAAAATGCATTTTTTTGACCTAGGATCTAATTTGGTTTTGTTTGGTGTTTTGTCTAGGGCAAAGCATAAACAACCAAAGGTTTTCAGATGCTCATAATTAGGTCTTCTTTTATGCAGTTTTTCAAAAGGACTCAGCCACCCTAGCACCTTGGTTGGGATTCGGTTGATAAGGTATGTAGCTGTAAGTAAAGCTTTTCCCCAATATCCCTTAGGTAACTTGGCTTTGAAGAGTAAGGCTCTAGTAATTTGGAGTAGATGTTTGTGTTTGATTTCTACCACCCCATTTTGTTGGGGTGTGTATGGGCTGCTCTTTTGGTGTTGGATTCCTAATTCTTTGAACATGTTGGTGCATTCTTGGTTAATGAATTCCCTCCCATTGTCTGTTTGTATTTTCATTATTGGGGTACTGAATTGTCTCTCAATGTTTTTAAGAAACTGTAGTATGGTCAATTGGGTTTGGTGTTTGTGTTTGAGGATGAAAGTCCAAGTGGCTCTAGTGAAATCATCCACAATAGTAAGGAAATAATGTGAATCATTCATTGTAGGAACACTGTAGGGTCCCCATAGGTCCATGTGAATGATTTCGAAAGGCTTGTTTGTGTGTATCTCATGTTTGGGAAAGGGGTTTCTATGCTGTTTGGCAAGGGGACATATTTGACATTCATGTTTATGAGGAACAGAAACTTTGATTTCATTGATATGCTGTAACTTTTCCTTTGATACATGCCCTAGCCTAGAATGCCATAAATCAAAAGCTACTGTAACATTGAGAGCAGCATTTTCAGAATTGTAAAACTCTAAGGAGGGACCTTTTAGGGTATTTGATGGTAGGAAGGTTTCGGTAGTCAACTCATACAATCCATTTACTGCCTTGATGATTGCTATTACTTCATTAGTCCGAAGGTCCTGCAAAAACAACTTGTTAGATAGGAAAATGGCAGCAATTTCATTCTGTGTAGTAAGCTTATTGACTGACAACAAATTCTTGAAGAAATTAGGCATGTGCAGTATTTCTCTGAGGGTGATTTTGTCCACTATTTGTGCATGTCCAATGTGAGCAACTTCTTGTTTTGTCCCATCAGGGAGAATTACATGATCATACACATTTGTGTTAGTTACATACCCAGTACAAAGTTTCAGGTCATTCATTATGTGTGTGGAAGCACCCGAATCAATAAGCCAGGAATTAGGGCATTTAGAAGCCATGTTCACAGAGTGTGTAGCATTACCTGCATAATTTTGGAACCCTGAATATTTTACCTCACCAGCAGCCTTGCCCTTAATTGCTTTGCTTATTTCCTGTTGAATGAAGCTTGCTAGGTCCGAGGATATCCCCCCATTCCATGGCTTATCCTCATTCTGCTCTTGTGTGTTTTCTGCAGGAGTGTCTACTGTCTGTGCCAAGTTCGCCCTTCCTCTTTCCTTTTGTGCATTAAGCTCCCTAAACCAGTCGGGAACTCCATGGATTTTGAAACATGTCTCCAAGGTATGACTATTCTTCTTGCATTTCTCACAATATTTATCTTCTTTCTTAAGATACTGTCCTTTGTTTCCACTGGTGGTATTAGTTTTGCTTCCTTTCTTCCAGTTATTTGATTGTTTGGCAAGCATTGCCATGTTGGGGGTGCAGTCCATAGTGGCATTCACCATTTTCTGTCTCTCAACAGTTTGTAACATAGAGAAAGCTTTGTTTGCAGTAGGCAGTGGTTCCATTAGCATGATTTGATTTACTACATGCTCAAACTCATCATTGAGTCCCATTAAAAATTGCACAAGGCGGTGTGTATTTTCTTTGGCAGTAATGTATTTGGATGCCTCACATGTGCACACAGGAGTAGGATTTAAACTAAACAAATCATCCCATAACTTTTTCAGCTTAGTATAATAAGCAGAAACAGTGAGTGTACCTTGTTTTAGGGAACTTATTTCCCTTTCTATTTGGTATAATAGTGGCCCATTAGCTTCTCCAAATCTTTCCTGCAATTCCACCCAAAGCTCCCTAGCTGTAGGAAAGGATAGAAATGCATCACTTAACTCTTTGACCATGGCATTGAGGATCCATGATTTCACCATACTATCTGCTCTTCTCCATTTTGCTGATAGAATCACATCTTCTGTGGGCATAATGTAGGTTCCATCGATGAAAGAAAGTTTGTCCTTGGCACATAAGGCTATAGTCATGGATTTACTCCAGGTAATGAAGTTGTTGCCATTGAAAGGTGTTGTGACTAGCACAGCACCTGGGTTTTCAGTATTTGTGACAGAGTAGGGTTCATGGTCTTGGGTTACTGGTATGTGTGTGGCACTAGTGCCACTGATATCTGCTGTATTTGACATTTCAGGTTAGGGTAGGAGAAGGAGGTGGCTCTGATACCATGAAAGATAGCACAGTAGAGATGATGAAAGGTATTTCCTTCATACTTGCATTGAAACAAAGGAGAAAATATATACAGAAACTACCCTACTGCTATTGGTGGAAAATCCTGCTAAACCAGAGAATAACGAAATGTTGGCTTGCAGGCTGTACAAAGGAAAAGCAAAGGCAAAATGTGCACATCGGCAGAGCTAGAGGCAGAAAGGGAAAAAGCAGATAAAGACAGATGAAGTCAAGAAATAAAAACTGGGCCTTGTGGATATAAAATGCTAAGCCCGTATGCTGGCCCATTGTAGAAGCTTGACTTGGACTCTCTAACAATATGTTTATTAATATTATTGACTTGATTTATCACATAAGATCAATACTTTAATAATTATACATATTAGATTTAATTAAATTAATAATTAAGTTTAAATTGATTAACTAAACTACGTGATTTTGAAATTAAAAATCCTTAATGAATCATGGAAAATGAGCTTTATTATCGTTATCGCGTAGATTGCATATGATGTTGAATCTTTTGTTAATCACACTGGCCTCCTACTTTCATCATAATTTGCCTTTTTCTTATATAGAAACTTAACCAATTTGTACTTGTTGTTTTCTATAAATTCAGTTTGTGATCGATGATTGGTACGGAATTTATCTTAGGCTATGTTTGGTTGGAGTTTAATTAATAGAATATAATATTACTCTATCGTTTAGAAGAAGAGTATATAATATAATGTAATGAAGTGGAATGGAAGAGGATGATTTCATGTTACATCATAAATAGTAAAAATGAAAAACCTCCGATTTAGAGGGTTTAAGATGAAATGTAAAATAATAAACAACTTTACACTATATTACATTATAAACCCTTCATCCGAACAACATTTCACTATATTACATTATGAATTCTTCTATTTCTCTCAAAAAATAATTTTCTAATATTACATCCATTTACTATAAACTTTCACTTCATCATACGATTATGTAGAATCTTAAACATATATAATTCTTACATATAAAGTAGTCGTACCTTGATCCATAAAGTCGTTTGATATCGGTACGAAAATCAGACTCTTTAGATTCTTTTCTATGTTTCTATTTTTTCCTCGCTTTCTCACTTTTGTCTCTTAATTAATGGTTATTGACAGAAGCAACTTAATAGGCAAGAATAGGACTAAAAGAGGCGACGTTTATAAGTGGTTTTTGAGAAAACCACGTTTAACTACCACACCCATTATGTCGGTATTAAGTGATATAAACATTTATTGCATGAGACATTAATAATCTAACATTCTCCAACTTGGCTCATGTAACATTGTCATCTTTATAAGTCATTTAAATTTAATGCGCATTGAATACATCATTCATCGTAATCAAGAATTAGAAATAACGTAAGTCATGGCGGTTGCATGTGATTTAAACAACATATTCCCTTCCACGCAGGGGCGGATCCAGAAATTATTTTGAGTGGGGGCAAAATATTTAAAGTACTCTTATATTACTGAAAAATACAAATATTTGTATATTTGATAAACAAAAAATTTGAGCTTCTTACATATAACCTATTACAATCGTTCCCCTACGAGTCTTTATATTTTGATATCGCTGTAAAATTTTCTCATTGTCAATACTATTGAAGATATCTTTCTCAATATATGTGATCAAACAGTCATTCATCCAAGAATCTCCCATTCGATTGTGCAAGCGATTTTTCACTATCTTCATTGCAGAAAATGTTCTTTCCACCGATGCAGTAGCAATAGGCAAAATCAAAGCTAATCTCACAAGTAAAAACACCAAAGGGTACACAACATCCTTTTTTGTTTCAACCAGCTTCTTGGCAAGATCACTAATCTCATTTAATATCGAAAATCGATCATCAGATTGCATATCAACAATATAATTATCAAGTTGATCACCAAGAGTAATAAGCTCTACTTTGGAGAAATCAGAAGGGTAAAATTCAACAAGCTGAATCAACTTTTACTTATCAAAAGCATAAAAAGAGTCACTTGGATTCAAGCATGCCACACAAATAAGAAACTTGGTATTTACCTCATTGAAGCGATTGTTGAGTTCTTGAAGTTGCATATCAATCACAGTGTAAAATAATTCCACTTGATAGTGATGCAAATTTGTCATTTTTTTGTACATTTCGCCTTGACCTTCCTCGATGTACAAAATTTACATCCATATTTGGAATGACAATATCATGGTTCTCACAAAATGAAGATGTTTCATCAAATAAGGACTGCCACCCATCATCCCTCATCATTTGTAGTCGTTGTTTGGAAACTTTAATCAAAGAAATTGCATTGATAATGTCTTGATCCTTCCTTTGCAACGCTTGAGATAATTCATTTGTGATGCCCAAGATTTTTTTCATCAAATGCAAGCTAAACACAAATTCATAAGATTGGATAGAATCAAGCAAAGCATATGCTTCACCTTTTTGCTCTGAAGTTGTGCCTTCTTCCATAATGATCTCTAAAACATCAACTATGAAGTCAAACATCACGATTAAGCTTGATAATGATCCATAATGTGTGCCCCAACGTATGTCACCTGGTCTTTGAAGAGAAGTTTCTTGATGTAAACCTTTACCACTTGAAAGTTCACCATTTTTCAGCCCTTCAACAATCTTACTAAATTGCTTCTCACGAAGAAGATCTTTTCTTTTACAAGAACCTCTAACTACATTTGATAAGCTTGAGACTGTGTTAAACAACAAAGCAACATGTACATGATTCTTGGCCACCGCTATAAGTGCTAATTGCAATTGGTGAGAGAAACAATGAACATAGTGAGCTGAATTATTTTCTTTTAAAATCAAAGTCTTCAAACCATTAATTGCTCCTTGCATATTGCTAGCTCCATCGTAGCCTTGCCCACGTAAAGATGATGTTGGACCCCGCTCTTTTAGTGAGCTTTTGAATTATAAAATTGACATTAAATGAGAAATTGATGGTGAATAAATTGTTTTAATGGAGTTGAAAAGTAAAAAATAAATAGTGAAAGTGTGAGAAATTGGAGAATTAAGAAAGTTTGACTTTTTGGGATGAATAGTAGTAGAGTTGACTTTTTGAGCTAAAATCTTTGTGAATTTTTCTGGCTTGATTTGGGCAGGATTTGATAACATGATCTTCCTGAAACTTGTAGCTTTTGTTGAGAGCTTTCTATCGCCATGAAGTATGATAGTTTTCGATATCGGGATTGAAAGTTATGATCTTCCGAAGATATGGTTATATTACTTTGTTTTTGAAAAATGCTATTAATGGTAAGTTTGTGTGTACTGCTTTGAGGTCAATTTTTGTACTGATGTGGTCTGAATTAGAGTAAGGGGTCCATATGAAAGTTATAGAGAATTTGCATAGCTTTAAAATGATGTATAATATGTTATTTTTTATTGTGGAAATTGGAAGATGTGAAATTTGAAAGTTTGGATATTGTTTAGGTAATTTTTAACAGGGCAGAAGCTTTGATCGAAAAATTGACCTAGTTAGAGGTTGAAGTTGCCTTTAAGTACTTCATGAAAGTTTTAGATCATGTTTTTATCTTTCCATTGAGATAAAGTATGAAATTTTTAGACAATGACATAGGAAGTTATGATTTATGGAAGTTGTGTTGTTGTTTTAGGATAGCATTTTTGGGCAGAAACTTTTAGTGAATTTTTGACCCCTTTCGAGATGGAATTGATTTTTGGGTCCTTCACAAAAATTGTAGAGCATTCTTTTAGCTTTCCAAAGATACCAAGTTTGTAAAATTTGGAGCTATGGATCAAAAGTTTCGAGCCTCAAAAATTTGCTTGTCGCGTTTATAAGTGGTGACGTTTATAAGTGGTTTTTTAGAAAACCACCTTTTAACTACCACACCCATCATGTCGGTATTAAGTGTTATAAATATTTATTACACGAGACATTAACAATCTAACATTTACATTTCATTCCATTATAAATTATTTCATTCCATTCTAATCCATTAAAAATCTTACGTCCAACCAAATATAGTTTTAGCATATTGACTACTATACTGTGCATGCTGCTGGTTATTTCAGTTAGTTGTTATTTGCATTGTTTTACATTGTAGAGAATTATACGAATGGATAGACATTTATCTCATATTGCAGTTAGATTTTGCAATATTGACATGCTTCATTTAGTCAGGAGTTAATAAACTAAATTTAAATTGATTAAATTTAAGTTAAATTCAAGTTTAAAGATGAATTTAAAACCCATTAAAAAGATTCAATTTTATCATCAAAATAATATTATTTTAATAAAATAGGTTAATTAGTAAAAATCTCAAACTTTACTCATTTTTCATATAGAAACCTAAAATATTTATACACATCAGACTTAATTAAATTTAACTAACCTACGACGTTTGGAAATTGAAATCTCTTAATCAAACTCGCTGCCTAAATTACTAAAATTGAAAACCTTAAATCAGTTTATTATCGCACAGAAAGAAAGAGGACCTAGGATGACAAATTGCGATTTCATTCAGATTGCTAGAAACTGTATTGTTGTCATCTCACACCAACATGACAGAATGTCGTTGTCGTCTCACACCAACATGACAGTGTTTAATTTAGGAATTTGAATCCCAAAACGACGTAATTTAGGTAAACTTAATTAGTTAAACTTAATTAAATTTGACACGTATAAGTGTTTATAATTTCTATCTCAAGTCACGTCAGCAACATTAACAAAAATATTAATATCGAGTTATAATTGAAAAAAATTAAAAGTTTAAATATTTAATTGCCACCTTTAAAAAAAAATAAGTAAAATTTGAATTTTTTATAATTAGCCTAACAAAATTAACGAAACCTTAAATGCTGGACAGTAATTTATATCGTTCCACATTTTCTCTTAAACTAGCCCAACCCCGCAGCCTGTAGCAAAGCCCTGGATGGACCTGATTTTAAGATCGATCCATGGATATCATGAAAGAAGCCCAACTTCCCATACCCTCTTTACACCTTATATTGAACGTGTTTTGAGTTTAATAATTAATTAAACAAATCGACATGGAAAATTTAAAATAATTCGGATCTAATGTTTGTAGTAATTTAAAATTACTTTACGATGGCTTTTTACAACCACAACATAAATGACTCAATAAAAAATTATTGCTAAACATAGAATTTAAGGATATCTACCGTATGTAATTTTACTTTTAATTAACAGAGAGATTATTTTTTACGAAATTTGAGAAATTTAGATATTTAAAAATAAGAAATTTGAGATATTTAGAAATATACAGCTTTACGCTTGATCAATGGAGAGACTTTTTCTATAAATTCGCATACAAAAGTTAAAATGTTTTAAAAATAATCATAATTAAATCTGTAAATAAATAATTACATAAATAAAAATAAAAGTAAAAAGTTTTTAATATTGTTTTATTTAATTTTATAAAAAATATTTTATGGTTATTATTTTAATATAATAATATAATAGATTAATTATTTAAATTAAAATTTGGATTATAGATTAATTTTTATAATGAATTGAATATAAACTTTAAATGAGGTTTATTTTACGAGTTGAATTAGTTTTAAACTTAATTTTTAATAAAGAAGTTCTTAAACCAAAGTTTAATTAAATTTAATTAAACTCACCTCATTTACAACCTAATCATCAGAGATGACAAAAAGAGGCATAATTTTCCAGTGACTTTTTACTAAATCGGGTTGTCCGTTAAGGAGTAATCAACTACATTACACCGGAAGATAAAATCAAACGCACGTTCCCACGCCAATCTTCCACTGCCACGCATGACGGAAAGCCCCATCCATGCACTAGCCCCACTACTATTGTTAAATCCCCACATTTATGTAACCCACCGTCGAGGTTGGTTGGTTGGTTGGTTTCTTTCAAGTTCTGCGTGGTTTGGGATTAGATTAGAGAATAGAGGATTCGAAGTTAATAATTTTAATTTATTTTAGATCAAAGAGATCCAAATTTTTATAATTTAAATAATTTTAGAAAAATCTCTTAATTTTTTTTAAAAATATTTTAATTTTTTTAGTTTACCAAAAAAATTTCCTCTTTTAACTTTTGGTTAAAAAATAATAATGTAATATTTAAAATATAAATATTAGGCGTGAACTAATCAAATATTATGATAACTCAATTCAATTCTTAAATTCAATTTAAACTAATTAAATTTTACTTAAAATAATAATTTAAAATAATTATAATAATTTATTGATTGAATTTGAATTTAATTTGTCAAGTTCACATTTTAAAAATATATTAAATTGCCATATAAACTCTTTTGTAATTTTTTAATTAGTGAAAAATTTCCTTCCTGTTTTTAATTTTTAGAAAATTTGTTCTCTTAAATTTCAATTAAAAAATAATGATGAAGCACACTTAATATGAATATTATATATGATTAAATCAATTGTTGTTTACGGTGATTCAACTAAGCTCTTAAACTACAACCAAACTGATTAAATATGATCTAAACTAATAATTTATTATAATTATTAATTAATTTTAAATTAAATTAGTTCAATTTAAGTTTAAAAATGAATCAATTAACATATTAGTGACGTATGATTAATCCACATATGATTAATCCACATATGATCTTAATATATTTTATCATTATTTTTAACTGAAATATAAGAAAATAACTAATTCTATAAAACTAGAAGGTAGAAAATCTTTAAATTGTAAAAATTAAAAAATTTCAAAATTTCAAAATGATAAGAGATATGTATATCTTTTAGAAATAACCAATTTTAAATATGGATGTTTTTCAAATCGTAGCCCCAGCTTTTACAATTTTTTAATTAAGCTATTAACCTTTTAAAATTTTACTGTTAATTTTATTTATAATTTGTTAATTTAGTTAATGGAATATTTGTTATTAGATATATAACCGAAAAAATTCTCTCTTCAATTTAATTATAATTATTATTTTTCAAGTGAACATTTACATATTATAAATATAAAAGATTTTATTAACCAAATTAACAAATTAGTAAGAAATTAACAATTTGATTGAACAATTAAGATTTTAAATGATTGATTACTTAATTAAAAATTTTAATAACATAAATACTAAATTGAAAAAAACTCCAAAAATTTAGTCAATGCGGAAATGATTATTCTTGTCTTTTATAATGTCTAGTGTATTTAATATAAGAAAGTAAACTACTGTTAAAAGGTCATGGGTGTGGCCCAGCGACCTGCGACCGTCTCTGTCTCTTGCGAGCCCCTCAAGAACAGTGGGGTCCAACGTCCATCATTACTGTTTTTAAACTTCGAATCACCGAAGCAAACATACACACCCCCAAAATAAACTACCAATTAAAACCCCTATCATTTTCTCTTCTCTTCTTCTCTCAAGTCTCAACCCCTACTTTCTCTGTACTGTCCTTTTGAGACATAAAAATTTCAAACATATTTAGTGGAAGTTATAAAAACTTATTAGAGAGCGAGTGAGAAGCGCGAAGCTATGGCATCAAATGCCTACAGAAATGGTACTCCAAAGCCCGCGCTCAAGCCTCTCACAGCTAATTTCAGATCATCATCTTCCAAATCCAGGGTTATTCCTTCTCACGTGACGGGATCTGCTCATCGCCGGAGCAGCACCGGCTCGTTTGGCCCCAGCGGCCCCGGAGACGATGGAGGTTGTTTGCTTTCACTCACTACTTGTGGTAGTTGGTTTCGACTTTTGCTTTTCACTCACTGACTTGTGTTGTTATGGCTTTGTTTCAATGCTTGTGGATAGTTCCGGGAAGGGTTCGAGTTGCGGTGAGACTTCGGCCTCGAAATGCGGAGGAGTTAATGGCTGATGCTGATTTTGCTGATTGTGTTGAATTACAACCAGAGGTAGTCTCTCGTTTCTCTCTTTTTTTTTTTGACTTTTTATTACGATTTGTGTGCACATTTTGATTTAGTTATTACGCCATTTTGGTTACTATTCCTCAGCTGAAGAGGTTGAAACTTCGAAAGAACAATTGGGATGCGGACACTTACGAATTCGATGAGGTGCTTACTGAATTCGCCTCGCAGAAGCGCGTATATGAAGTTGTTGCGAAGCCTGTTGTGGAGGTCTTGATTATTCTGTTTCATTGCGCTTCAGTGAATGATTCAATGTAAAGTGGCGAAGAAGCTGACTTGTAAATTATATTGATTTTGTAGAGTGTTCTTGATGGTTACAATGGGACTGTTATGGCTTATGGTCAAACCGGTACAGGCAAAACTTTTACTCTTGGACACCTTGGCTATGATGATACGTCTGCTCGTGGAATCATGGTCCGTGCAATGGAGGATATTTTGGCTGATGTTTGTCCAGAGACTGATTCTGTTTCAGTCTCGTATTTACAGGTTGTTTGGCTCTAGTGCTTAAAAGTTGATTGTACTTTTGTATGTCGTCTTTCATTTTTTGTTTTGGTATTGACTTCTAGCAACTAGCCAGATGGAATTTTTGGAGTCCAAAGCACACACTTCTGCCACCACATTGTTTGGGTTTCTTTCTTATGTCTTTCCTAATGTTAATGGTTTTATGAAATATTCTAGCTTTACATGGAGACTATCCAAGACCTGCTTGATCCTACAAATGATAATATTCCCATTGTGGAAGACCCTAAAACTGGTGATGTTTCTCTACCTGGTGCAACTCTTATAGAAGTAAGGGATCATATGAGTTTTTTGGAGCTGTTAAGGTTAGGAGAAACTCATAGAATTGCTGCTAATACAAAGTTGAATACTGAGTCTTCTCGTAGTCATGCTATTTTGATGGTTAGTACCTTTCTGCTGTCTCTCACTCTATTTGGTAACATGTCTTTCTTCCCTTTGGAAGTCTCACTTATAATGACATATACTACTGAAGATTCATGTTAAGAGGTCGGTTTCGGGGCAAGAAGATGTTGTTTCAAGTGGCATTGAGAACTCTTCTCACTTGGTGAAACCTTTGAGGCCACTTGTTCGGAGAAGCAAGTTGGTTCTCGTTGATCTTGCAGGTTCAGAACGCATTCACAAGTCAGGTTTGTATTGGATGTATTACTCTATCAAGTTTATGTTGGTCTCTATATAGCTTATCTTTGATATCTGTGACCTTAATTGCGAGTGTTTTCCTGATGAAAAGGGATAGCAATCGCTGTGGCTGTAATACAATCTTCAATTATTTACATACTTTTTCATTTTTGCTTCAAATTCTTTGATCCACATGTTTAGAAATATGAGCACTCGATATGAATTTTGGCACTCATAGCTTTAATGGTTCTTTAGGAGCTACCATTCCATGCATGTGAAATTATCCTTTTGTTTTTTACAGGGAGTGAGGGGCATATGTTAGAGGAAGCAAAGTCTATAAATCTATCACTTAGTGCACTAGGGAAGTGCATAAATGCACTGGCAGAGAATAGTCCTCATGTTCCAGTTCGTGATTCAAAACTTACAAGATTGCTTAAAGATTCATTTGGAGGTGAGATGCCTTTCATGGGACTTTGAGATGTTTTAGTGTATAAATGAAGGTATAATAAGCACTATGACAAGTTTATGTTTTACACCTAATGGCTTTAGCATTTTATCATATTTCAGGTTCAGCGAGAACTTCATTAGTTGTGACTATAGGCCCTTCACCACGTCATAGAGGAGAGACCTGTAGTACTATATTGTTTGGACAAAGGGTGAGAGTTTAAATGATTTGATGTATCTAGATCTTCTATGGTACCCTCAATAATTCCAGTTCATTTAACATCCAAACTTTTATGCCTATAAATCTTCAGCTGCCTGAATTCATTTGTTAATTTTCCTTGCGTCCCGATGCGTAATGATTTTTATAATATGCAATAAGATTACTATTTCTGCAGTTTCTTGTTGTCTACTTACCTGTTTTAAGATTAACCAGCTTGTGGTTGTTTTGCAACATCATTTTTCTGTAGGCTATGAAGGTTGAGAATATGTTAAAAATAAAGGAAGAATTTGATTATAAAAGTTTGTCTCGAAAGCTTGAAATACAAGTTGACAAGCTCATTGCTGAAAATGAAAGACAACAGAAAGCTTTTGATGACGAAATCGAAAGAATTAACCAAGAAGCACAATGTCGAATTTCTGAGGTGGAAAGAAACTTTGCAGAAGCCTTAGAGGTTAATACACTACTTTCACATCCCTGCATTTTTCATTAAAATTTTGTTAATTACTTTTCTGTGGCCACTGATTCTTTTTACATCAAATAAGTTACAGTTGTGCGAACTTTTGTGAATGACATATCTCGGTTCACCACTCATTTAACCTTGGCAAGTGCATGAAGAAACAAAAGTGGAATGAGTTGACATTTCTTAGTTGGGAAACTTTTTCACTGAAATCTAATATTTGTTTTTTACATGGAAATGTATCCAATTTGAGATTTGTGCTGTTTCTGCAGAAGGAAAAAATAAATTGCCAGATGGAGTATATGGAGTCAGTCAAGAAACTAGAAGAGAAAATGACGATGAATCAGCATGATGGCTTCATCAGTAAACGTAATGGAGAGGTACTCTATCTATAACTGATATTTTTTTGAGGTCTTCAAATTGTTGAGGTATCTTTGCTGATTAGGCTGAGCAATCTGGCCAGTTTTGAGATGATAATGTATTGCTCCTATCAACTCTAGCTAGGATTCTTCCGTTGTATCTTGCCTTGGTATAAGTTTGTTTTTCACTCAGGACATGTATGGCAAATGTTAGGCATAACTTGAATCCTTTGCATGCATCTTGCATGCAACTTTTACGCACCATAAAAAAATCATGATGTGTTTCAAAGGTAAACATGTTTCCGTTATGTGCTATCCTCATCATTGTATACCGGGTCTCCTTGTGCTTTACTTTGAGATTAGTTTAAACTTGATAACTATTGTTCCTCCACCTGTTCCATCTCCTGTTATTTTCAGAAGTTGGGGGTTTCTGTGAGTGAGGACATTGCTGAGTTAAAGAGGTTGCTTCAAAATGAACTTCAGTTAAGAAAGCAAGCTGAAGAGGAGACCAACAAGCTCAAGAGTCAATTAGATCAATTTTTGCAGTCTGCAGTATGTGTTATGTGGATTTCAATACTTTACTATCTCTATACTGCTTCTATATGATTCCAAGCTTTTCTTCCTTCCCTTCCTACTTATATAAGAAGATAAATGAGTTTTGAATTTGTTAAATATAAGGGGTTATTTCATTCACTAGGCAGGTGGTGATGCCGAGGTTATAAAGCTGCACAAGAAACTGGAGGATGATGCCAATCAAAAGAAGAAAATGGAAGAAGAAATTATGATTTTGAAAAGTCAGTTATTGCACTTGAATCTTGAAGCTGATCAGGTAATTTTATTCAGATAGATGCTCTTCTTACTTTAAGCCTGTAATTATTTGGTTTTAATACTAGCTGAAATGCTCTCAAATAACTGTTTACATCAACATCGGTGGTTTTGAGAAATAAAATGAAACAGATCTGTCCCTTCTTCAATTACAAATCTGTATTTTTGAAATTCTAGCCCTGTTGACGTCATTTTTATGTTTGCAGACAAGAAGGTATATTGACAGAGGCGGAACTGGAAATGGCTTCACTTCCTTAGATTCCCTTATGTCTCAATATAAGCATTCCCAGTTTAGTGAATCCACCAATGGACACAAGCCACCAATGGCCTCTCTTTTTGAGCAAGGTAAACAAATATGCATGGAGTTGTATGATAACTGAGATCCAATTCATGTGTTTCTTGTATAATTTTTTCATAAAATTATTTAACAGTTGGACTACAAAAGGTTTTGCAACTGCTTGAGTCTGAAGATGCCAATGTCAGAATCCATGCAGTAAAAGTGGTGGCTAACTTAGCTGCTGAAGGTCAGTAGTGCATTTTTCACCTTTCATTTCTCCTGTCAATTCTGCTCTCAAGTTACTATGCCAACCTAAAGTGTTGATCTCAATTACATCTTTTACCTGGGGCCTTTTCTATATGTTAAACTGCAGCCAATTAATAGGAAATATAGTTCTAAATATACTATTTAATACTGCTTATGTTGATGGGCTTTCTCCACCGTGTACTTGCTCATAAAGTAAGGGAAGCCAGATTCCTGTTTGAGATAGAATACAGAAGATTTGTTCTCCAAAGGCCAACCCCTTTCCTCTCCATAATTTGAGAAAAAGATAATGTTACAATGTGCTACTCTATACTTTATTACTTTATGATGTTACACTGAATATGTAATCACAAATTTCCTAAACAGAAGCAAATCAGGAACAAATTGTTGAGGCCGGTGGTCTTACATCTTTGCTGATGCTTCTGAGAAGCTATGAGGATGAAACTGTTCGCAGAGTAGCAGCTGGTGCAATTGCCAACCTTGCAATGAATGGTAATTGCAAAAATTTCTCATCTTTGAGTGTTTTGGAGTCCTGGTTTGTTTAGGATCTTAACACCATGTGGTTTCTAAAATCTTTTATGTTCCTACTTTCGTCTCTTTCAGAAGCTAATCAAGAACTCATAATGGCTCAAGGGGGAATTAGTTTGTTGTCTATAACAGCAGCTGATGCTGAAGATCCTCAAACACTACGGATGGTTGCTGGAGCTATTGCAAATCTATGTGGGAATGGTATAGTGATCCTCCTGTTCATCACTTCTCTTGCTTTATGTTTTTGTTTCTGTAGCAAAATAGAGGAGAAGATTTACTTATTACTCCAAAGAAATTTTGTATGGATCGCATATTTTTAGTATTTAATCATCAGTAGCATGTTGTTCTAATGTCTGGAGGCTCTTAACAGCTTATCAACTAGAGACAAACTTTTATTCTGCGTCCATAACTTCTGCTGAGTGTGGCTTTTTACCTCATCTTGGGTATGTATATATTGTGAACTTCTATTGCAGATAAGCTACAAGCAAAGCTGAGGTCTGAAGGTGGTATAAAAGCATTGCTTGGAATCGTGAGGTGTGGGCATCCTGATGTTCTTTCCCAAGTTGCACGTGGTATTGCAAATTTTGCAAAATGTGAATCACGTGCATCGACAAAAGGTATAGCCTTTTCGTAATATGTGAAATAGAGATTTATCCCCCTCCCCATACTCACAATTCACTTTTTCTTTCCCCTTCTTTTATCTCTAGATTTTGTTTGTTGCCCTTGATTTTTTACAGCGTGGGTATTTGAGAATTATCGATGATCATTGATGAATCTAGTCATAAATTGAGCAAATTACTGTATATTCGTCTGCTTGAAAGATTAGGGTCAAATGGCTCACTAGTGCACAGCAGTTAGTTTCTTTCAAGCATGTTTGATTGTCTGAGACAGATCTTTTTCATGCCCCACAGGAATAAAAAGTGGCAGATCTTTACTTATAGAGGATGGTGCGCTTCCATGGATTGTACAAAATGCCAACAATGAAGCCGCACCTATAAGGCGCCATATCGAACTTGCACTTTGTCACTTGGCACAGCACGGTAAGTGTAACTCTTTTATTCGTTGAAGATCTTTTATCAATGCATGTTACTCAAAGAACCGGAACCTGAAAATTTCAGAAGTAAACACAAAAGACATGATTAGTGGAGGTGCACTCTGGGAGCTTGTTCGGATCTCCCGGGATTGTTCGAGAGAGGACATTAGAAATCTTGCTCGCAAGACCCTGAATTCTAGCTTAACATTTAGGGCTGAAATGCGGCGATTACGGATAGAATGTTAACTGCACAAATGTGAAATCCGGCGTCTACAATTCATAGGCGTCCCTTGAATGATAGGGTATTTCTTTAACCTCTTGTGTACAGAACGATCGATAATGAGTATCATACCTTATTCTTTATTAACTCAAATCCTCGTGTTGTTTTTATGTAAAGTAGCGAGTCCCGGTTGTAGTCTGTGTTCTATGTAGCAGCAGGCATGAGCCTATGAACCAATGTAGCCTACATGGAATCAGAAACATACAAAGGTCATGCCTTTGAGAACCAGAGTTTTGTAATAGGGACTCTGTCGCATCAGTTGGCGACTTCCCAAATCCACCTTTCAGAATAGATTTGTTTGTATCAGCAAGGAATCCATCTTCGATCTTGTCTTTCAATACTTGAAAAGCAAAGTAGAAGGTATAGGCGTCAAGCTTAATTCAAATGGTGTACATCCATGACTTTGTTTCAGGTTTTAGGCAAAACTTCGTATGTAGGGAAGTCTCTAATAAACAAAATTTTGTTGAACTAGTCGAAGGCTCAATAGTATTTCTAGGATGTCTAAGCCCAAGTGAAACATGGCTCAGTGGAACATTCAGATGTATTAGGGACTTTGCCTCTCCCTATAAGTGTTCGAATGGGTAGGATCAAGTCAAATTGAGACACCTTATGACTCAGGTTTGATACTGGTCTTTTTAGTCACTAAATGGTTCAAACCTCGTACAAGGATGGTTTGGTTAACTAGTTTAGACTTGATTCTTCGTTTGATAAAACATAATTATTTTGATCCGAACGGTCGGATCAGGCCGGTTTTCAAAAGTTGCGTCCGAAAGTAACTCAAAATTTAATTAACACGAAGCTTCATTTTTAACAAAAATTCCAATCACTTAGAGGCTTGATATAAAATCAACATTAACGACAATTCAGGTAATAAAATGTTACCTATTTTACAATATCTCGCTATTACATATAAGAGCAGTTTTGACCTAATAACCTTTTTTTTTTTTTCTTTTATGGGTGCATGTAAGATAACAAATCATTTGATTTGATTAACGAATTCTTACCTTATTTTATTAAATTTTATTTATACATTTACGTGGAGTTCTCACAAATATATGAACAAAATGAAACAAGACAGGATTAACACGATCCAAGCGGAAGAGATGATCTCGTTCCTGCATGTTACGATTCACCCCTAATCAAAAGCTTACTCCATTTTCAGTGCTAAGGGTGCTAATAAGATCTGAAGCGACTTAAAGCTATCACAATCAAAGTGAAAGAATCCTTAAAAGCCTTCCACTGGGACAGCTTTGAAAGGACCCCAACCACAAATCCTGAAGCATATTTTAGATATGAAAAGGGTCCATTTTAAAGTTTGACATTCATTTGGAGTAACAACTGACGAATTGCGAGTACTATGTTGAAAAGTCATCATTTGATGAGCGTTGGTGGGATACCCACACGAAGAAAGAAAAATTTAAAAAATATTATTTTTTAAACCCTAAAATTTTTTATTTTTAAAAAAATCTTTATCTTAAACTTCAGTTAAAATAATAAAATAATAAATAATTCAAATATTATATATGAATGAGTGGAGAATTTAATTCTACTATTAAATTCAAATAAAATTAATTAAATATGACTCAAATTAATATTATATTAGTGACATTTAATTAACTCATGTCTAATATTTATATTGCATTTTTTTATTTTTTAACGAGGTTTAAGAAGAGAAATTTTTTTAATTAAAAGGTAGAAATAATTTTTATAAGAATTTCAAAGTTTATGAAATTTGCTAATATTTCTTACAACACTAAAGAGGTCTACATCTTTTACTAAAATATTTATTATCTATAATTGATTATAAATAATAATGTATTAGATTTATTAATATTAACTAATTTTAATTATAAAATTATTTAATAAAATTATAAATAATAATTATAAATTAAAACGTGAGCCAAAAAATTGAAAATAGTGGAACATAATAATTAAAAAAATGGGAAAAGTGGAGCGTAATAACAAGAACTGAATTTTTGAAAAAAAAAACTGAATCTTCCATCAGTTTTTTTTTTGGGTTACAACTAAAGAGAAAAGAAAATTATCTCATAAAAGAAATATCACAGGCATCAGCCCATATAATTAAGGAGAGAGTTGTAGAAATATCATCCCAAACCTGAAAATGTTAATCAATGTCATAACTCGATTTAGCCAGACAATCGGTTGCAAAATTACCTTCACGAAACACATGCCGAATAGAGCAACTCTAATTCCTAGCAAGTAAAGCTTGAATATCCACAACCAAAACAGACAGGGGATGTGAAGAGATAACACCACAACTCACCATCCGCACCGCCTCCATATTATCGGATTCTACAACGACTTGCCGAAAACCTTGATCCCACGCAAAAATCAGACTATCTCGGATGGACCATAACTCCCCCACCAAAATAGTTGAAACACCAATTCGAAAAGAATATCCCCCTAGCCAACGACCAAAGGAATCACGCAACAACCCTCCACCACTAGTCAGCCCAGGATTAATAATAGAACTGCCGTCACAATTCAACTTTACCCAACCAGATGGCGGCGCAATCCAACCAATCCAACGCCTCACACCATGAAGCTTCGGTTGTGAAACAGAAGCCAAGGACACATCCATTGCAACTTTAAAGACACAACCATTCAAAATTGCTAAAGAAAGAAACTCCTGTTGAAAGATCAATAAGTTCCGAGCCTTCCATAACCACCAAATACCTGCCAGAAATTAATGTGCCTAGGCAAAACCAAAAGGACCCACAGTATGAGCACGCAAATTCAAAGCTAGCCAATCTACCAAATTTGTCACAGTAAAAAAATTAACAGGAACATCTTACTGCTGCTACCATACAACCGCACGACTACAATCACGCAACAAATGTAAAGGAGACTCAGCATATAAAAAGCACACTCCACACAAATTAGAAGTAGCCAAACCTCGTGCGAACCTCAACGAATTTGTCGGAAGACATGAGTGCCCAAGCAACCACAAGAAATGTTTGAATTTTGGTGGACCAGCCACCTTCCACAACCAAGAAAAATAAGATGAAACAGGAACATTAGACATCTCTTCCGAAAGAAGTGCTTTATAAGCTGCTTGAACCGAATATGCGCCATTCGAAGAAAAACTCCAAAACATATTATCCTGTATCGAAGAAAACAAAGGAATCTTCCATCTGTTTAATCATTGGATTTTGTAGTTAGAAGAACGAAATGGCGATGTTTATGAAGGGACAGATTGGATTTTTCCCAATGTCCAAAAAAGGTCCACCCAGTAATCACCTAAGTCAATAAAAAAGAGTACAAAATGAGAATAAACAGGTAAACGAAAATCCAGAAAAAAAGAGAGGAGAAATTAATTTTTTAAAAATCTTTCTAAAAGTCAAATCAGTAAGATGCGAGATTTAAGATTTAAAAGGTTCAATCAAACTGTCATAAAATTGATTAAAGATTGAATAAAATTAAAGAATTTAAAATATGATTAAAAAAGATTATCCTTACTAGAAAATTACTATTAAATAAAAATTAATTGGTCTATTTTAGTTTATAAAAAAATAATTATTTTATAAATTAGTCATTTTTACTAACAAAAATTATTAAACTAAATCAAACTAAAAATTTTAAAACTAAACCAAAAAAATTCAATCAATTTAAAGTTTTTTCTGCTAAAGCTGTCAAAGCAGTTCGGTCTTTAAAACATGGTAGAAATACACGAGGCTTACTATTCCTTTCATTTAGTTAACAAATTTATGTATATATTTGAAGTTGAAACTGAAACTTGGACATAAGGCTCAAGCCTTCCCTATAATTTGATTTATCACAAAAAAAAATTTATTATTTTATATTATTTAAAAACACTCTATGAATAAAAATTTATTAAGTTACTTTAATGAAAGTTATTATTAAGAACGGAAAAAACTTAGTCACATAAATATAAGAAACTAACGAGGTGTTTGGCAAACAGCTGATAAGTTGTTTTTTAATTTATTGACAATAAGTTAGCTTTTTTAATATCTTGAAAAGTTATTAATGTATTTTTTTTTGAAACACAATAGGGTTGTTTTATTAAAGAGAATCAGCTAATAAAACATCCCGAACAATGTGCTAATAAGTTGTTTTATTAATGTATTTGATGAATGACTTATTAGTTAGCTTATTTAGCTCCAATAAATTAATTTCTAAATATGATAAGCCAAAAAATTAATAGGTAAAAAATTAATTATACCTTCTTTTCATAAATTTTGAATTATGCTAATTATGCTATAGTAATATTATGAATAATTCAAACTAAAAATCATGCATATATTATACAGTGCTAAAATTTTTTACAATGAAGTAAGTTTTTAGTTACAAAACTTGGGAGATTTTTTTTACTAATGAAATAAGTTTTTTTGTCACAAAATAAAAAATATGTTATGGTGACAAAATTTTTAAGAATATTCTATGATTTTCATTAGAGTTACAAACTTAAATTTTTGTAAAATTAAATATCTAATCATGATTTTATAATTTGTTTTTTACATCATGCCCTCACAACTCATTTTATATTTAAACAGTTAATACTAAACATCTAATTTTATCAAATATCTTTAATAAACAGCTAATATTATTTGCTGATTAAATTAGCTAATATAATTATTCATTAACTAATTATTAATATAATCAATTAACAGCTAATATAATTAGTCATTAGCTAATTATTAATATATTCAACTATCAGCTAATGTAATATGTTTGATTATTAAACAGTCCAATAACATCCTCGGATCTCAAAAAACTTACTCCCTGCAGCTTAAGTTCTCTCAGATCGGATGGTGTTTCAAAAGAAACTAAAGAAAGAAGGATGTGTATAATAGCTAGCTACTATTGAAAGTACAAGAGAATTAATGATCAAGAGCTAGGGTTTAAAAGCAACCAAAATAAATTTTAAAATTTTTTTCTTTTTCTTCCTTGTTTATTCTTTTCCTTCTTCCAAGAACTTACCTTAGCATTCGGATTCTTGAATCACTCAGACCTTTTACTAATGTTTCAGTAGCAGTTTTAGAGGGATAGGGTAAGAGAATGAGAAAACTTTAAACATCTGAGTACAGGAGGAAGGTGTGTTTTGTCATGGAAGTTGTTCTTGTTGTTGCCTGTACATGGAATGCGTTGAAGTGCCTCGAAAAGGAGCCTTTTACAGAGCAGCGCACGTGTATCCCAGTATCCAATGTTCATCTCTCCAGATTCTTTCTTCCATAATTGTTAATAAAAACCCTCGCCAGTCACAGGGACTTGGAATTTTCAGATATATTACGCAACCAACCAACAAACAAACACAGCCCTAGTTATGCCCATAACTTCCCATCTCTTTTGTTTCTTCAGCCATCATCATGAATTCCCACTTGTTCCCATCATCCTTCGATCAAACAGTAACTTTAAAATCAACCCTTTTAACTCACAGCTCTTTTGTATACATACACAAGAGATATAGCAGAAAAACGAGAGAAAGTTTTGATAATGTATGTAACTATAAGCTGCAAAAAAAATCTCATGTTCGGGAAATTGAAGTTTTTGATTGCTAAATTGAGTAGAGAATCTATTAAGGAAACTTCAATATTTGTTTTATGGTTCTCCATTCTCTACTCTCTACCAAGAAAAATTTTAATATGTGTTTAGGAGTCGTGAAACAGAAGTACAGAACCTGAAACTGAAAAGTGTCTGCAGAGAAGAAAAATAACACATTGGTATCAATCTTCTTTTCCATTCTTTTCACAAAGATTAGAAGGTTTAAGTATCAGGCAAGTTATCAGAGATGCAACAGAAGAATTTTTATATAGAGAGAATTGAATCCCATCTCCTAAAGCTGTTTGATGCTTCATCTTTAAGCAAAATCAATGTATAAGATACGGTGAACAAAACCCACAATAGATCCATAATTTCTGTATACTATCTTCAGTCAAAGGCAGATAATGATCACGATCAACATTTTTAAAGGCAGCCTAACTTTTGACAGAAAAAAGAAAGAGAAATGAAGATGATTATGGAAAGAAAGAAGAAGAAAAAAACACAAGTTTCTACTTGCTTGCTGTTACTAATAAGAAGGTCGACCTGTGCCCCAGTAGGCTTCGGTTGGAAGTTGCACCGAATTCAGAAGATTTTGAGGCAAACCTTGAAAGACTGGTGCATTTGGATCTTGCATTAGTTGTTGTTGCTGCTGATTCTGTGGTCCAGCAGATGATTCTAACTGTACACTTCCAGCCATTGTAACCGGTGGTTGCGCTTCATCCTCATCCTCCTCCAACGGCAGTCTCTCGTATGCAGCATTACCAAAAGACGCTGCCATAACTACCACCGGACCTGAGGCCAGAAGTGGACCTACTACACTTCCTCCGACCACTTGCCCCTGTCCACCGGCTAAGTATATAGTCAACCCGGAGGCAGCTGGCGGAGCTGGCGGCGGCAAGAAAGAGCCGGAAAGTGATAAAATCTCGAATCTTCCATGTAAAGTTACTACGGCTCCTGTTGAAGCCGGTTGCCTGAGAGTGACGTTAGTTACAGTCCCAGTTCCACTCAAAATGCAAACTCCTCTTTGTCTACGCCTCGCAAAAGTTGACACACTCTCCATGATATCGCAGCCGTTGGCTATCTCCATGATATGGGATCGAAGAGCATTGGCGCTATCTCTTGTGACTATAATTGGCGGCTTGGGCTTGTTTTTAGAACCTGGAGGCCTTCCTCTGGGTCTTCTTGTCATTTCTCCTTCTCCTCCTGATGTTGCTGGTACCAGTTCTCTCCCTTCGTTCGTGTTTGGTGTTGTTATGGTGATCTCATCGTGCTCTCGCTTTTGACCACGGTTTATGCTGCCGTTACCGCTTAGTTCATCTTCTGAATTGTGCTGTTGTTGGTGTTGAAATTGATGGAGAGGATGTAAGTGAAGGTCGCTGGTGTGAAAAGGAGGAGGAAGAGGACGACCATGTGCTGTAACTGGATTCATTTCCTTTGATTCTTCAGATTAATTTTGCCCACCTAATGATTGATCTCAGGCATACACAACACAGATTCTTTTTGGGTGCTTCCTTGGACCTTTTGCTTCCTTAAACACCTTCCCGTTTTGGATGGTCTGAATTTGATAGATCAGATATGTTACTGACCCTTCAGCAGATGAAAAGAAAAGAGGGGACTTTCAAGTATCGGCCACCAAATTTTCAGCTGAATCAACCCCACCTTTCTTCACTATACCTCTCATGTGAGTACAAATTTTACCTTTCTTAGGTTTTTCCAAGTGTGTAAGTTGTTGGTCGAAAGAGTTTTTGGAGAGGAAATGAAGAAGAAGAAGGAGAGAAGACTAAGATAGGTAAAAGCTAGATAGACAAAGAAATAGAGAGAGAGAGCAAAGGAAGAGATTCTAGTCTCGGGGGACTTAGAGAGAGGGTAGAGTCAGTGTTCTTTGGTTATAGCGGTTGTTGGGTTAGGGTTAGGTCAAGGGTCTTGGTTCGATGATGGGTTTAGTTTTTGGTAAGACAGCGTGCTTATGGGCGGTGTCTGGGCCCTACTACTTCCCTGTCACTCTCACAACATAACATGGGGTCCCAACACCCCATGTTCTTTTATCGCTCTCACTGATCTAACTCTCATGTCTTAAAAAGCCTGTCCTTCGGAGATCAGCCTTCTTCTGCTTCCTCAAGCCACACTCCTTCTTGCTCTCTGAAATTTCCATATCTCCTTCTATATTACCTTTCTTCTTTGTGGGTTTAATTCTATATCCACTTTATCTCTAGAAAAAGAAAAATCTTGAACCCAAGCACACACAATCACTGTACTGTTTGAAATCGTCAAACAAGAAGAGACAAACCATGGATTCCATCTGTGTTTGAAGCTTCTGTTTCAAGTGTTTTCTCTTGGTTTCATGTCTCGTCCAGCAAAACCCAGTTCGCTCAACCAAGTCCTGAAATAAAGTTTACTGCTTTAAACCTCCTTCGAAACTCTGCAAGTTCAAGTTCAAGTTCAACTGATTAAGTGATACGCTGATACTGAGAAACTAAGCAAAATGAATCAATCAAACTGTAGGATATGCAAAGATTTGAGAACCCTTATTACCATAACTGGAGAACAAAGCGTTTTTCTCCAAATAACTGAACTATTTAGCGTTGAAATTCTCAACTTCTCGTGCTTATGGAATGATTAGTGTGTAAGCGTTACAATTATAGAGTTCTTGTTGGTTAATGACTTATTACAGGTCAATGGTCCTAGGAGCAGAAAACCGAAAACGAGGAGGATGCATAACTATAAGTGGTACTTATGTAAAAATAGAAAAGTAGCGAGGGTTCTTTCCTGCAGAATGATTGGGTGGTCCATGTTTGTGTGGGTCGTGGACCCACCCGAACAAAATGGGTCAGGAGAGAGTCAGTGCGTGTCTTAAGGGCGACTCTGGGAATGAGGATGCATTGATGTTGATGCGATGCTGTTTATTGGGTCCCACTTTTATAAACATTTGCTGTACTGATCTAACATACCTGTACTTTCCAGGCTTCTACAGCCACTTATCTCCTTTCAATCTCACGCGCCAATATATTATTAAGGTTTTAAGTTTTTAAATTTTTTAAAATTATCAGTGCCTTTTTATAATTTTAATTTTATAATACTCATCCTTCCTATCGTCAACTTCTATTAAAGTCTCTAACCGTAGACTAAAATAAACATAGATGACACTATATAATATTACAAAAAATATATAATTTTTCATCCTTATACTATTTTATGAGGACAAAATGTTACGATAAGTTAAATAACACGACTTATAAGGTATGGATATGCGTGGAATAGAATATTCCATAGCTCAAACCTGAAAATTAGCTTTAAATCTTCCACCTACGTTATCATCACATCCAGTCTGAAGTTCAGTAATAAAACGAAATTTGGAGAGGTCTGATAATACGCAATTTTATCTCTATATAATAGAGAGGTTATTTTTTAATAAACCCACGTTTAGATGTGAAAGATAAAAATGATGCATAAAAAAATCTTCCACCGCCGTAATACGTATAAATCAAAATCTACGTGTTGATCTCCGGTTCATCAATAAAACTACATCCTTTCATGTATTGAAACTAAAAATGAAACGACTAAATATAATTTATAAAATTCACAAACATACGTAATAAGTATTTTAAACTTCTTAAAAAAAGACATAAGTGGTAAACTAATAAGAGACATGCAAATTTAGAATTAAAATTTTGAGATATTATTTCAGTTCTGATTTAAAAAAATATCATGATTATCAAATTTAAATCATCAAAAATAACTCATCTATTAATTAAAATAAAGTTGCCTATTTTTAAACTTCTTAAAATCTTACTGTCAATAAAATTTTCGTTAGATTGAGTATAAAAGTATCTATATATATATATATATGTGTGCGCGCGTGTGTATAAATGATGATTAAGAGTCAGAGAGTATTAGGCAAATTCTATTGTTCAAAACCTTCCAATTTGCGAAGGTCTTCAATTGAAGAAGCCTTTCTTTGATATACATAGAAGAGTCAACATCAAAAAGGTTAATCTTATGTTGTTCTTCAAAGTGTTGGATACGCTGATCTTTACTTTTGTTCAAACATCACCTCTTTCTTTGTCTCATTAATGTCATTAATCAAATAAATCACTACAATATGGGACCCTTATCTTCAATAGCAGCCCACGTTCACTTGCATTAATTGAAAACTATTTTTTTTAACAGAGGAACACACAATTGTTATTATTTAGATGTGTACTGGGTAAATCTTTAAATTGATATAATAGCCTGTAAATCACGTTAATTGAGTATTCCGCACTAAACAAGTCCTATACAATAGGCTCAATCAAAAGAACATAGATAAGAGAATTCAAACACATGACCTTTTAACCTCATGCTCCTCTCACTCGACCAACTCGACCTTTCCTAGGGGCTTAAACTAAAGTTTCTCAAATGGAAATTCTAATGTTCAATTACTCACCCTAACTTTACGGCCTTTGACTTTAGTGGAAATTTTAAGTGACAAGGAAAAGAGACAGTTTGTTTTAAAATGATAATTATATGATAATATATTTAATGGTGCATATTGAATTTTTGAAAAAAATTTAATTTTGCATTTAATTTTTTTATTTAGTTCATAATTTTTCAAAATTTGTAGAAATCAAATCAGATGTTGTTTTCACTTATATGATTAATAAATAAACATTTACTTAGTACTTGATAGACACAAACTTTATTTTTATAAGTTTTAAAAAGTTATTCATTCAATTAAAAACTTTTAGAAATTCAATACTAAATTTAAAATTTTAGATATTGTTTAATTTTATACTTTTGATGCTTTTATTAGAAAAAGTAAATAGGATTCGTTTCAAATAAATTGAAATAAAATAATACGTTTTACTTAATAATTTTAAATTTAATTGATCAATATAATATTATTTTATTCTAATCGAATTGAATAAGGGCAATATAAGACTCTTCCTTATCTAATTCTTAGGTTCAATTTAATAAATACTAAAAGAATTAGTTAAATTAAACATATCACTTAATTTAATTTTATTAGTTTCGTAATTAACTTATTTAAAATAGACAATTTATAAATAATTATATTTATTAATTTTAAAAATAATTAATTAAGAAATTTCCCGTAAAGGACGTACCGAGGAGAGGAGAACACTTGAGTCCAAGTCTCCGAGATTAAAGTGAGGCAAGCATACACCGTAATGGGAGGATGAGCTGGAAAGTTGCATTATTTAGGCGAAGGGAAGTGGCATGCATGAGAGATCAGGACCGTCCATTGCATCACCTCAAGATAAAGCCAGAGAGGTCAACAACTTATCAAAGATTTTATAATAGAACGTAAGGGTAAGGCACCGTTGGATTTTGTCCAATACTTTGAAAGCCATGTGCACGTGCACTGCCACGGCGCACGGAATGTTACCCAATCTTTTCTGTCATTTCCCTCACTCGTGGTCGTTTTGCTTTCAATTCAAGTACACCTTACCTTGAAACGAAAGCCAACTGTCCATTCCTAGGCCCTTTTCAGTTTCTCCCGGCTTAAAGTTTCTTGATAACCTAATATTTTTATTTTAAAATCGATTCATTATTTTAGTTTTTAAATAAATATTATAATTAACAAAAAATTTTAAGATATAATAACTATAAAAATAATAATTATTTAATAAAATTAAAATGTTATAATAGTGCTATACTAAATTTTACAGTTAGCATAATATTTATAAATTAATTTTTAGGGATTAAAAAATTTATATAACAGGAACATTATTATCTCCTAAATTAATGTTAAAAGAAATAGACATCGTCTATAATTTAAAGAATTTTAAAAAATCTTAATCCTTAAATTTTTTATTTTTTGATTTTTTAAATTTCAAAATAATTTTTCTCTTAAATTTAGATTAAAAAATAACAATAAAATACAAATATAATGAATATCATATATGGATTAATTAAATGTCACTATTATAATAATCAACTACACTCTTAAATCTATTATCAACTTATTAAATTTGATTTAAATTAATAAATATTCTTATAAATATTTAATTAATGTCAAAATCGAACACTTATTACTAACTCTGGTTGACTTTCTTAATATTTGAAGCTTAAATCTTTAAGTTGCCTAGGCAGAAAAAGTGCTTGTAATAATCAATCTAGTTCTATTTCTAGTTTTGTCTCTAATCCTCCTTTGTTTTCTTGGGAGAAAAGGACTTTGGTGTCATTGACCTTTGTAGAGGTAACCAGTTACAGACTAACAAATTAATATGACATATACCAATACTAAACCTCTGTAGTTTCTTCCTTAAGAAAGGACAATATTGAGTTATTGAAAGATACATCAAAGTTTCGTATACAAAAGGCAGAAAAACCGAGGGCCGGGTTTTGGTAGTAAACGAAGAAACTAAAAGACATGACCTTGGTAATTGGGGTAGGTTCCCTTTGAAAACGACATGAAAGCTTCTTTCTTAGTAGCTAGCGGCGGTTTAAGACAAAGAGTATCAATGTTGGCGAAGAGAAGGCATGCATGATCCGGCAATTAGGGCAGTAGGTTACAAGAAAAAGTAGTGGCACTGCCACATGCGGAGAAGCCAAAGAAGAAAAGAAGTCAATTCAGAGGCCGACGTGATTTGACTGCATCGTCCATGGTGCTATATGTTGGTTGAATCACGAACCGGGACGTGTGGGCTTAAATGAGAGAGAGAGAGTGACTGACAAATAACATATTTTTAATTTAATAAAGATTATATAATCTAAAATTTTAAAAATTACTAAATTTTTATCAAATCATTTCAAACTGACATTATCTGACAAACTACATATTCATAATTCGTCCTTTTACTTTTTCTTTGTATTTATCATTATTATCAAGAATCTCGTCTCGAACAAGTGTGAGTGCATTTAGTCGTTTATAATAATGTGTAAATTTTTCCCCTTAAGTTAACTTTTAGGGGTGAGTTAGGCCTTTCAATATGATATCAAAACTCATTTGTCAAGATAATTTGGGGCAATATTCAATTCTGTACCTCTGTCTAATATACCCAACAGATGTCTAACTCTATTTTGGGCTGAGAGGGTGTATCAAGAATCTCAAGTCAGACAAATGTGAGTACATTCAGTTATTTATAATATTGTGTAAACCTCACCTCTCAAGCTAATTTTTGAGGATGATTTAAGCCTTTTAACAATTATGGGAGAAAATATATATGATATTTTCGGATTGTATTTATATAAAAATTTTTATAATAACAATAATAATAAATTTTAATAAAATATTATTTATTTAAACTTGATTATAAATATTAAACTACTAAAAACTGGTTCAAAGGTTTCGCCTGCCTTCCCTCGTCACTCCCATCATTTTGCAGTCTGGTATAAATTAATGAGAGCAAAC
>JAOQMQ010000009.1:20189975-20217810 GCA_027563845.1 Erythroxylum subrotundum | reverse complement strand
TAAATAAGAAATTTATTATTATGAAATTTAATTTAATTTCTATTATTAAATTAATTATTAATAAATAATTAATAATTGATAATAATTTATTATAATAATTAATTTAATTTCTATTATTATTATGAAATTTATTATTAATAAATAAGAAATTTATTAATAATTTAAATATTAAAAAAACTCAGCAAATGCCCATTATCTGTCTGCAACTGATGGAAATGGTTAGGCACAGATTATCAAACATGTCAAGCACCCACAAAACCCATGAATAATTCTAAGATATGAATGTACAAGATGATACAAAACAAACAGCAGCCCAAGTCGGAAACGGAGGAGTCATCGTCGTTACTGGGGCGCATGAGATCAGTCTCCTCCTTCGCGGTCGACCAAAGCAGCCCTCCAAAAATCAATCTATAAACAACATGAATAGGAGAACTTCACCTGACGGGAATGCTCGGCGACCCAATCCTGATCGACGACCAAAGTGGCCGACCATGAGGAGGCCTTAGATCTGTGTTATGCATCATGCGGTAGATCTGGATCTGGGTCGTCTGAGGTAGATCTGGGTAGATCTGGATCTTTAACGCAGGAACCAAAAAAAAAAAAACTAAACACAAGATTTTACCGGGAAAAACACAATTATCTCTTCCTCACATATTTTACCAGGAAAAACACAATTCAAACAGTTGCCTGCTATACCAGCAGCAGCTTTTCAATTCACTGCTGGGCAACATGTCATACCCACAACGAAATATGCCCTTAACACCATCATCTACCTTCTCACAAGCTCTTTCAAAGGCTTTTTCCAGTGTCCACTCTTTGGAACTTTGCTGTGCGATGTACCTCAATGCTTCTGCTATCACTATAATTGCAGCAGGTAAATCCTTACTCTTCTCCAAAATATCTTGTTTGGCTTTGAACAGACATTCAGGGACTTGCAACTTGGCTCTGGTTTCAAACAGAGATAACGATTCAGCTTTGGACACGCCCCCCAACTCAGGCAGTTCCCCTGTTACTTCACCACTGTCGCTTTTACGTCTAATGACCAAACACCTGAGTGATTGCCTCTGATTTGGACGGATAAAGGAGTTTAATATGTCTTCAATCTCTTTCTGGGTCATCTTACTCCCCTCATCGTCCAAGATCAGAAGATATTTCTTTCTCCCAAGCAATTCAGAAATCTTTTGTTCCAACTTTTCTTGTAGTTCTTTTTCTTTTTTCTTTTGCTCGCCGGAAAACCACCCTCCGGATGCTTCTCAGCCGGAGCTCCTCCCGCCGGTCTCCCCCACGCCAGTTCTACCCTCCGCCATTGCCCAAGGTACCCGGTCCGCCGCCCGAGAAAAAGAGAGACACGTTGAAGGACCTGTTCGTGTCGTCGCCGGCGTTCGAAGAAGAAGAAGAAAAGGATGACCGCAGATTCTTGTCTTCCATCAAAAAGCCGAAATAAAAGTGAAGGGTTAGATCGATACATACCTCAATAGGACTAAGCCTCCTCATATAAAACATGTCAGCAGTCTCAGGGACACCATTAACAGTCCTTCCCATCTTAGAACAAACCTTGGAGTCTCTTATACAAGAGCTAATCTTACCCCAGTAACTATCACTAGCAACACGCTCCTCTAACCACCCAGAGTAGTCCTGCAGATAGTAGTCGAAGTAAGCCCTGTTGGGAACTGACCGACCTGACCCTTTATCGGTGACAGAATAAGCAAAAATGATGAACCCGATAAGTGCGGCGATGATGAAGAAGGTGACAGAATAAGCAAAAATGATGACCGACCTGACCCTTCATCATCTGCAAGATCCACAAAAGCTGGCTGGGAGTATTGTTTACTGACATGTTTCTTCAGATCAGGCCACAGCAACTCAGTCGTCAGGCGCTTGGATGATCGAAGGCTAGTGTTGGTCGTCGGAGGCTTCACACCATTTCTCTCAAGATTTCGCTAGGGTTTTTACTTTTCTGAAAAGAGGGTAAAATGTTAGACCGTAAAAATGAAATGAGAGGGAGAGTTCAAATCATCAGATTAAGTGTAAGGGCAAAATAGACTTTTCAAGTCCATTTGTTGACCAGATTTGCTTAAGGGGCAGTGAGTTAATAAATTTTCAACTCAGGGTTATTTTTGCTAATTTTTATATATCAGAGTTTTTTTAGCAACTTTGAAATAACACAGGGTTCTGAAGGCAATAAATTCTTTTGAATACCTTACGTACGGTCATGAAGAGGCTTTCGTTCTGAAAGATAGGTGATGTTTCCATACCAGTTGCACCAACTTCAATATAAATAGAGAGCTAGATAGTTGTGTAATGAGCTCAACACCATAACTTGCTTGAATATTTACCTTTTTCATTTGGCACACCTATTTTGAGGACCTGGCAAAGAGAGAAATAAATGTCAGGTGGGAGAGAGGCGGTCGTGTTTATAACGATATACCGAAAGAAAAGGTGAAAATGTACCGTTTTGAAGCAGTAAGAGCCAGTGGATGAATAATTTCCATCGTTCGCAATGGAAGTATAAGTCTAACTTCAGATGCTTCGTAGCGTACAACTCAGTTTACGCCTTAAATTCACATATTACAATGCAATGCCCGCTCATAAAGGAAGTCCTTCGTTCTGTTTAATTCAACACAGAATCTAAAACGCCAGCACAAAAGGCCAATGTATGGTCCTGAAAATTGAGAGTAGAAAAAGAGTTGAAGTAATGAGAAAAGGAAAAGATGAAACATGCAAAACAATTAATATGAAGAATCAGTAACAGTGCAGATGAATCCTCCATCTTAGACTATATCCTTTTCTATGTCAATAAATTAAAGCTGATCATAGACAAGTTTAAATGTTTTATTTTGAGTGGAAGGTCATATTCCTGGATTAAACATGCATGTTAAAGTAATCATTTGTTTAATCCAGACAAGATGGAATGAAAAGCAGCCATTCTTTTAATAAAACGACCTTAACTTTCATTTAAATGTTAACTCGCATTCATTTTGTGCTTTCCTACTTCCTAGTAACTCCGTTTTGATTACGGTCAATTTCAACTAAACAGAAAAATGGATACTGCCCAACAGGATGATTCTCATTACCATTCAAAGAGTGTAATGCTTGAAGAAATTCCAGCTTCCAGCAACATCAAAGAGCTTCAAAGCTTCAAAAGCAAATCTTCCCACCTCAATTTCACCATAAGAAGTAACCAACTAAACATCTATTAGGTACAATCACCTGGAATGAGAAACTTTAGATTTTCCATCAGTCACACATCGTTTACAACGTATAACTTTTGAAGATTGGAGGGCAAGAGCAATCCTCTACATGTGAGTTCTGCCTATTCTAAGCAAACTACATTCCATGATACATCACCCTAGCAAATCATGGCATTTCAGTAGGGCTCTACCCCAGAAAATTAGTGGACAATTATGGAATTGAAGAACTTAAAGTAAGCAACAGAAAAACATCAGGACAATACCATTACGGTGGTGTTTAATTTCCCTCCGCATAAAATGCAGATTAAGGTCATGTGTACTGTGTTTTCCATTCTTTTCAAAGGAGTAACACCTACTGTTTTTATATTAAAAATAATATGATCAAACAGAAAATTTGAAGATTGTGGAATATCAAAGAAAGAACTTAAGAGCTCAAACCAAGATCCTAGTCTAAGTATGATTCTTTCTGGTCGATACTTCTATACAGTATTGCACAATGTTCATGACCACGCTATGAATGGTAAAGGGACAACATGTGACTGGCTGGTGTATGATTCTACTTTTTAGATAATTATCTAGTGATGTTTCGAGTTTTTATGCACTCTTATCTCTTAAATCTTTGTGGAAGTATTTTAACATCAAAATAGTGACAGAGAGGATAAACGTGAAGCACAGAATTAGTGATTCTAAGAGCTTCAGAATGAGATCGACAGACAAAACATTATATACTTTTGAGTTGCAGATTCACATCCTTTTATTTAGCGTGAAAAGGAAAAAATATAAGAGATCTCGCAGTTCGCAGACAATCTTCCCGCGAGTCGTTTGTAGGAGTGAGAAACTTTGAATCTTTGCTTAGCACAAAGCATAGAAAAAGGCATAAATATGCGTTAAATTAAATTAAACTGTTCAATATTATGCATAAATAAATATATACCAGAAATGCTACGAAAATTTCATCTGAAGCCACAGCTAATGCCATTGTTTTACTGCGTACAGTTGTCATCAGAGGAGAGATTATGCTCCAAGTAACGATCCAGTAGTTCTACTGTTGTTGATACTTGCAAATCTGCGAACAACTCGTAGTAAATAAACCGAATAGAGTGTTGAATAACAATATAAAGCAGTTCTTACTCAATATCGTGGTTGAACCTAGAAAATCAGGCCGATCTGATAAACTCATAACTCGCTCCGTTGTTTAAGCAGCAAACAACAAACTAGAACAGGTTCCTCAAATCAATGATCAGGTGTACTGACTAAGGAAACGAAGTTTGTAGTGAAATATACAATCGATCGGATCTTGTCAACTGAAGAAGAACCGCACGCGTCGATTTGACAAGAAGTCAGCCTGAAGTGACTTTCACGAGCTTTCACTCTTGCAAGAAGTAGCGCAGCAGATAATGCCTCCTTGTTCTGGTCGGTGCCGTCCATAACCGTCCATCCTTCCGTCCTTGGCGATTCATCTTCTCTTTGCGCCATTTCTCTTTCAAAGCATGACTGGAAACCGTGGTTTGAGATTTCCCGCGCGTTTTATAATTTTTCGTAAGATCTCGAAGATGCTTTAATTTAAAATTAAAAGCACCTATATATTATATATAAACCCAACTGAAACAGAGATTGCGCTACAAACACATAAGTTACGAAGTGCTTGTTCCAATTTAATATTCCTAATTTACCCTTTTTCTTTTTTTCTTTTTTCTTAGGGAATGTGTCTAGCGTAGAGGACGTAAAATCAAGTACAAACGGGTCCATATTGCCTCGAGTGCATCCACGAATTTATTATTTTAATCATAATATTTCGAACGGAGAAGATAATCAAAGGAATGACATTACAATCAACGAAGTCGACTTCAGATGATTAGATGAAGCTGAAAGTGGGAAAAAAATTTCCGCTGCCGTTACTTGATCCCGGGTCTTTCGGGTGAGAGCCGAATGTCCTGACCAACTAGACTACCAATTTGAAAATTATAAAATCAATAGGTAACAGCTACAATTAAAGATATACTCAGTTAAAAATAAATGTAAATAGTTAAATACCAATTAGGAATTTGGATCCTAACATCCTACAATTTATGAATAACTTAATCTAATTATTTTTTAGGACAAAAATATAAACCTCTCATTTAATTTAAGAATCTTTAGAAAATCTCCTAATTTATAAAATTTTCAAAAAATTCTTTCTAAGTTTCATTTGGTCAAAAAAATCCTTAGTTCATAATTCAATTAAAAATAAAAATAAAATATATGAAACATAAACAGCACACTTGTCCCAATCAATGATAATTTAATACAACTTTTAAATTCAATCAATGATAATTTAATACAACTTTTATCATAATTACTTTATCAATTTAATTCGAATTTAATTAGTTTATGTTAAGATTAAGAACTCGGTTAATTTATTATATTAGTGACATTTGATTTGTTTATTTCTAATATTCGCACAAATATAACATTTTATTAATTTATCTTTAATATTCATACTACAAGTGTTCTATTATTATTTTTAAACTAAATATTTTTAAATTTAATAATATTTTAAAACTACAAAATAAATCTAAGTCTTTTATCCTTTTACTATGACAAATTTTGCTCGGGCCATTATTATGATTAGTGGTAATTGTAGATGTGATACAACTCATGTTTTGTAGTTTAAATTCTTAAATTAGATACTTTTTCGTATTTCATGAATTGAACATACTAAGTTGAGAAACATCCGATTTGACTAGCATCTTGAAATGGAATAACCGATACAGGATGAAAAAAAAAAGTGACGGAGAATGAGGAAGAAGAAAAACAATGGTGATCAATATTTGAACTACTTGATCAATGTGATAAGAAGAGATTAAGCTCCTTAGGTATTATATAGTATCAAATTACTACAAATTCCCACGGTTGTGTTGGTGGGTGCATGGTCAGTACTCTCACTTAGAAACAGAGGGTGATGATAAAGCATCAGTACATGGGATAGAGCCAAGCGCTGGAGATCCATGTCTGTGAAGAAGTTCTCGAGCCAATGCTTGGAGATCACCACCGCTGGTGGCCGGCGACGAACTGATGATGCCACCGAATTGACGTGGGTCCATTTGCCGCTGCTGCATGGGCCATGACGGTTGCACAATCGGGTCAAAAAGCGATGACAAGTCGTACCTGGTAGGAACGGAAGTGGCCGGGGGAAGGTCAGCTATGGAGAGCGAAGGCGGAGTCAACAGTGCCGACGGTGGTGGTGGCGGCGGCGGCGTTGGAAGCTCTAGGGTCGCCAGATGAGCTTGCAAGTACGAGAGTTCTGCCTGTAAACTCACCACCTGTAATTTCATGAATACACATACGTATCATTCAAGTGGACTATTTATTTAAAATTTTAAAATTAAGTGATAAATTTAATAAAATTGGTCGACATAAAATATATATATATGTTAATAAATTTTTTTTATAGGAAAATTTAAGGACTGAGACCCTAATTGAGTACTAAAGAAGGCAACTCAAAACAAACTTACCAAGTTAGGGGAACAAGACAATTTGTGTCAAAGGAGATAATAGTGTAAACTATGGATCTATCTAACATATGAGACAAGTGTTATCAGGCTCATCAGTCTTCGTTTATACTAAATATATATAGGATGCTTCAAAAAATGTGCATTAGAACATGGCGTTGCGAACAATTCAAGATTTCTTTTGACGAAGGAATTACGATTGAACATAATTCTTCAGCATTATTGTCATTGGAATACGAGATGAGTGGAGAGTAGTTGTTGAAATTGGATCTATCGATGACTAAGTATGAACATTAAAATGTTGCAAATCAATACAAACTCTTCATTTTTATATTTTTATAAAATTATAATAATTGCATAAATAGCATATGGTAACTTCTCATGTTATGTCAATCAAATAGTTTCATGTCATTAAGAAGTCTATATTAGATATAGTAACTGAAATAGCAAAGTCTGCAAAGAAGGTATAGAGTTATGAAGATAAAAGTCATAATTAAAGTTGAAGTAAATCTCTTGAAACCGTAATAAATAATGGCTATAGGACCTAATCAAATTGTGCATTAAAAAAATAAAAAATAAAAATAAAAAAGATGATCCGCCTAGCTTTCAATGAGTTAATCTACAGGGTATATCCAGCTACATATGATGATTGTACTCAACCCTTTTACATTCCTAGGCTCTCGATACGAAATCCATTTAGTTATATTAAGTGCTTGACCGTAAAAACAAAAGTATTGCCTCCAACAACAGGGAAACCGACCATCTCCTTAATATCTGCAAATCCCACAGATTTGCACAGAAAAAATAGTACAAACTTTGGACTTGAAACACTCTATGGCCATCCTCGTAACCGCCAAGTATTCGAGAGTAGTTAATCGAAATGATCTCTTGGTTTCAGTAAAAGCACCAAATCATCCCTCTAAGCACTAGAAACAAAGAACCCGAGTCGTATTCTCACTGTAACAAGCTATACGAGTACATTCTATCTAAATAAGAACAACAAGGAAGCGTTGGATCTTTCCATAAATAAAGGGCACAGCGACAAGTGGCCAATACCCTTTTGTTTCCATTGCTCAGTGAATCAGATGAAAGTGAAAAAACTAAAATTGGAAAAACTTGATCAGAGAAAAGTGAAATGCGAAGGGTGATGTCACCTAAAACAGGTAATCACACTAACTTCTGCGAAGAGAATAATTAGACACAGAGGGAAAGGGAAAGTTGAGAGGTAAGCAAAATCCAAAAACGCACTCAATTATCACCTCAAGGTGACAAGAAAAGACTTTGCAAAAGCTAGAAGGGAAACGAGGTGTTTGATTGTTACCTGCTGTTGGAGAGCGAAGATATGAGCTACGCAACCATAGACAGGATCTCTTAAACGAGCCTGAGCCTCGTAGCAGATGGTAACAACCGCATCAGGCCGTTTGTGGAGAGGAATGTTTAAGAGAAGCTTTGAAACGTTACTTGCACCAAATACCTTGTGCACCGCAGCAAAATGAGCCGCACCTTGTTCAGAATCGAAATAAGGAGCAAATATGCACCCTGGTACACACTTTCTCCTCAAAAACTTGCAAGCACCACATGGACCGCCACCGCCACCGCTGTTATTACTCCCCCCACCGCCGCCGCCACTGCTACCAGAAGGACCCACCGAGGTACTCATGTCCTCTCTCGTGTTATAGAACAAAACCCAGAGTTAAGACATAGCTAGGGTTTCGTATGCTTGCTGGGGTATAGTATACACTTGAAGCAGGTGGATGAGAGGTGAAGAGGGGTTGGTCTAGGGTTTGGTTTGGTGGGTGGTGATGGGTATTCTGTTTTGGCTTGGTTTGTGGATATTTTTAATGTGAAGATAGGATTTAATACGCTAGATGAAGTCTTTAAAGCCACGCTATAAAGCAAACCCCTGCACATTAAGCTGCTTGCGTGAAGCAAACATGCGATAAGCATAGTTTATATACTCCAAACTGTCCTTTTTTCTTAGAGAGGAAAAAAAAAAAAGCTTTCATGACATTAGCACTTTCTTGCTCTAGACTTGTATAAGTGTATGTGTATGTGTGTGATGTGTATCTTTGAGCACAACTTTGCCTTTTAGCCATATCTGAAACTGGCTTATGAATAAAAAGAAGGGTTATTACAAGTTGAAACGTGTCATTGGGACTGTCTATATTTTTGCCACTGCGTGGTTTAAGCTGCGTAGAGGGCAAAAGACGCCAAGTCTCTCTCTCTCTCTCTCTCGAAAATGACTCAAAACTTTTTCCCTTCCTTGTACTTATATATATAATAAGCATTTTCCCACGAAACAAACACCTTCTTGTGTTCAAGCATGACATCAATTGCCCACCGGCTTTCACAATTCCATCTTCTAAAATTGTATTTAGCGACATTTAGTAACTGGTAACATGTGGGTTTCATTTCTAAGGAGAGAATCCTTAACCTTAGAGACAATCCCTGGTTTGGGATTAAGATTGGACAGAAAAAATTAAAGGGGTGATTATATAAATTGGGTTTTGTCTGATTTAAACCTTATTGTCGTTTTTGCGAAACGACCATGTGTTTTAGGTTTATGCCACAATTAGTAAGGAAGCTTAGTTTCAACCTCACCTTAAGAGGAAGCAAAATATATTTGTCATGATCAATTGCTTTAGAGGCCTTACAAAAGTTGGTTTGATACGATCATAAAAGTTAACGTATAACGGCTGAATTGCAATGGACGGGCCATGTGGTATACTGATCTTGACCAAATAATGACAACATTTAATGTGACATATAATAATACTTGTAATGATTACAACTTTTGTTTGGATAACCATGTAATTAATTTCTTAATTAGATCTGCATCATTCACTTTTATTTCTGAATAAATATGCAATTTGTTGATTTATTTAAATATTAATAATTAGATTATTTATTTTAATGAATAATTATGATAAATTTATATGATAATCACATTAATAACTAAAATTATAGGCTGAAACTTCAATTAATCTAATAAAATTCATTGAACCAAAATCAAGATGTAATAATATTTATCAACGTTCATTTTGCTCACTAATTCAATTTAATCCTTAGAATTCGCGGTTCTCGCGAAATTTATACCGAGTGGTGTGTGTTGTTGTCGTCACTAATTTGATTTAGTCAAGTAGCAATTTTACTAAAAGTCATCGTCAAAGGAAGGTGTTACTGCTCAAGTTAAGCAAAATAAATACCATCTTGATAAATAATATGCTTAATTAGCAACAAATTCAAGTTAAAGTTTATGGAATTGGTTTAATAATCATTACATTATGGGTTCGGATACACAATGACATATTTATAAATTCGTGGATTAAAAGAAATGTCATTACTAAACCTAATTATAAGTTAAAATGTTATGTGTGTGTATATATATATATGTCTAGGCCACCGTGGCTTGGACTTGCAGAACAGCCAAAGGAATGGTCAAAACGGAAGATCGGCGTTCGAAGCACCAGCATCAGCCGTTGGAGTGAGAGACCGCCGCGTATGAGTCGGTGGACTACAGGACGTAACGGCCAGGTAAAAGATGACCTCATAACTCAAATTAAGGGCCCACACGACACGCCGTTCTCTTTTAGAGAATGTAACTGTAACGTTCATCCGGTTCATGCAAGTGTAAGAAGGTGCTTTCGGCACTTCAATTTTTTATTTTATATTTTAATTTTTTAAAATTGTTCTATTGTTTTGATTTTTAAATTTTTTAACCATTAATTTGTTATAAATTATTACATATATTAAAGTTTTTAGGTATAACAAATTTGAAAGTAATCAACTTTTAAAGCATTCAAAATTTTCAATTTTCAATTAACTTATCAATATTTTATAATTTTAACGACTCATTTTAAAATATTAATTCTGCTGATATTTTATTGATTTAATTAACAAAATTAACTCATAATGCAAATCCCTTGAGACTTGTCGATAAAATATTATACAAATTTATGAATCATAGTAAAAAGAGTCTTCTCGATGTGTACAGTCTATCATAACATATAGGCGTTTATATAAAAGATTAATCGTGAATTAACCATTTATATTGACAATTTCACACATTGAGTTGGGTATTTTAGTCTACCTAGATAATTAATTGACAATTACGTTTTTATATAGACACTTATTTGTGATAAATTAAAAAAAAGTTAGCTAAATCAGTAAAATACTAATATAATTAATGTTTTAAACTAAATTGTTAAGGTTATAAAAAATTAGTTACTTAATTGAAATTTTTGAAAATTTGATATGAATTTTAAAAATTTAAGGTTAATTATTTTAAAATCTTTTTTCCCAATTTTTTCCCAAATTTTTAGTTATATTAGACTCATAACATATAATAATTCTGATTTTTTTTCTTATTTTTTCACAAAAGTAGTGATTGAGTGCCTCAATTAATCTAAGATAGTTTTTTTTTATAGTTTTTTACAAAACGACAAAATTTTAATAGCTAAAATAAATTTAAAAAATAGTACTTAATAGCAAAATCAGCAACAGTTCGTAACGGCGCGTCACCGCGCCGTCCGGTTGTTGTCTAATCGGTGTATTGTGAAGAGGAAGCAAGTGTGAAATGACAGAAGCATTCCAGTTCCCAATTGCTTTTTGACCGACACTTGTCATGATTCGATAGCCAAGAGTACAGCTAAGTGACCGGTTGCTTACGTTGTAACAGTTACATAAGGTGACAAATTCTTACCTATTATGCTCTAATTTTTATTCATCTTATTTTCCCTATTTTTTCATTTTATAGTCGGATTAATCTTCTTTTATACTTTATACCGTTAAATTATTAAGACTCTTATACATATTTTTATAAACTAAATTTAAAATTATTATTTTTCACATGTATATCAAATAAATCGTTGAATTTAAATTTAAATAATCAATACTATTTATTTTATATTTCTAATTAATTATTCTTTAAAACTTTGATAGGATAACTTCTCATGTATACATTAAATTTGATAATTACAAAATCACAAAATAACTTAATGTACCTTTAACATATTCTTATGGATTATGATTGGATTCGGAAATAGATTTTTAATTAATTACGGATAAGGTTGCATGTTATTGGATTTTTCTAAATTTCATAGTATTGGCAAAATTTTTACTGGATTATTATTATTATTATTACTATTTTTATTTTTTATTTTTTTTCTTTTTTTAAAGTCATTTAAAAATAATTCTACAAATAAGGGGCAAGATAGAAGTATCCATAAGAATCCATAAACACAAAGTTACAAGTTCTCCAATAAGCTAATAAAACCGTGCACGCCATCCCAAAGGCTAGTTTCTTATATATATATATATATAACTTACTAATCATTCAACATGAAACGACAGTTTAGTGGCATGTAAGAATTGAATTGATGGTTACATTTTCATTATGTTTGATATAAACAGGAACTTGCCAGGTGTATTAGAAAACGAGATTCATGCGTGAGATCGAGACACCTTCGAAGTAATGCACAAAAAGTCTATTCCCTTCACGTTACAATCGTTCATATTTCTCTTGAAAGCATATGAGTTGAATTCTAACGAAAATTTCCTTCTTAGACTAAATAGGATACTAATAAAAATAAAAAGCGGATTGACTTTTATGTTAAATAAGTCAGCTTAGTGTATACAAGTTATGTGTCTTTAATAAATTATTTAATAAATTAATAATATAAAATTAAATAAATATTCATAAATTTAATATATTATTGTTTTTAATTGACAAACATCTAATTTAAAAAATAAATAATTTTAATTAAAAATTAAGATTTAAATTGATATAGAATATACTATTATATAGATTGTGCTCTTTAGGGATGTTCGAGTCGGTGGAGTGGAGAAGCATGAGGTTAAAAAATTTTGTGTTTAATTTCTCCTACCTACATTCTCTCGATCGAGTTTGTTATAAGCTTGTTTAGTGCGGAATACCCGGTTGACCTGATTTACAGACTATTTCGTCAATCCGGAGATTTATCCAGTGCGCATCTAAAAGGTAATGACTGCGAATTTCTCTGTTTTAAAAAAAGATTGTATTATAAATGTTTATAAATATAAAGGAAATGGTATTCAATGGTATGTTCCTAATTATATTTAGAAATATTGAATTATTAAATTAATTTTTATTTTATAAAATAATATTTTTATTAATCGTGTTATATTACTGTTATTTAACACGAAACTTTTTATCTTACATTCATATTTGTTCTTTCTTTTCCTTTTTTCTTCTATAAGGACCCCATTTTTCTGTACCATTTAATTTAGAAAATCGATTATGTGCTCAATTGGTGCTAGCGTGTCATTGGATGATTATGTCTCTGTCTCGGCTTGTGAAGGTTATTCAAGCGCAGATTGAGTGTACCGCATTCCATGTACAAGCAAAAAAGTCGCAGCTTCTGCCAGTTGTCCTCTATAAAAAAAGCTTTTTAACAAGGAGGATAGATTGAAAATTCTACAAAAGATTTTTATATTTTTTGAGTTATTATCTAAGTTTTTAAATTTTATAATTAAGTGATCAATTTTTAATAACATTAACAATTTTTAATAATTTAAATTCTCAAAAAACTCTTTGTAATTCTGAAAATTTCAAAATTAATTTTTTTTAACTTTAATTAAGAAATGACTGCTGAACATGAACAATATAAATATTAGATATAGACTAATCAAATATTGTTAATATGGTAACTTAACTAGACTCGTGAAATTGACTAGAATTAATTTAGTTAATTTAAATTAATAATTATAATAAATTACTATTTTGAGACAAATTTAATTAGTTTGATTCAATTTTAATAATTAAGTTAAATCATTGCGTAAATAAAATTTGATTAGTCAATATTTGATGTTTATATTATATATGTTTGGTTGTTTTTCTAAACTCAAAATTTAAGAGAAATTATTTTTTAAAAAATAGAAGCTAAAAAAATATAATATATATATATTTTTTATAGTTCTACAGTTTTTTATCTACAAAAAATTTGACAAGTAGTGATATGAAATTATCATGACAATGACATAGTACTGCCCCATCACGTTGGAAGACCCAACAACAAGAAATTTAGAAGTCCCCAGTTATCTGGAAACATGTCCAAAAAATCACACGCATTAACTCATAAATTTCCTAATTATGTCTTTCAAAATCTTAAACTCGAAGGGATCTCCTTAGGTTTTGTTCAAACTTTTGAGAACCTAAACATTGACTTCATACGAGCAGACCACAAGTTCTTACACTCGTGGGGTCAACATCTAAAAATCAACCCTGGGATTGAACATTTGCTTTGCGAATTTTCTGGAGCTAGAAATGAGTTATAAATTATTGGATGTCACCGTAAAATAGAGCAGATCGGATGCTTAGTAATATAATCTATCAGTTCATGGACTTTTAGTGCGAGAGAGTGATGTGTAGGATAGTATATACAAGCAGGCAATAACAAAAGTCAAAGAATGGCTTTTCTTCGTCACTTTTGAGGTGGTCTTAGAGTTAGTAATCAATCTAGCAAATTAAAACTGAGGAAATTTTTGTATTTTTACTATCAACATAACTTGCATATAGCATAATATATTATTATTATCGTCAATATTCAGTTGAAGTCTAGCTGAAGCGCGAGGCTGCATATTACATATTTCATTCAAGTATAATAGTTAATATAAGTATAAATGTGATTTATAATAAAAAGTCTGAAACTATTTTTTTAGTATATATTATTGCATATTCTAAATGATTTTTTTTACAAACTAGTACCAAGTTTAATTTAACTTATCTATATAAAAAATTTAAGAATTTATTATATTAGTGGTCTTTATAACTATTATAATCACTATTAATTAAATTATTATTATTATATGTATATTATTTGTTTGTGAGTATCAATAATTTAAGTAATATTAATTATAATGACCAAAACTTAGAATCATAAAAATACGATTTTTCTTTAATTGGATTAAAATTCTAGTGCAAACTCATCCCATAAATTGATATTTTCTTTGAAAAATAAAATTTTCATATTGATCGTGTGGTAATAAAAAATAGAAAAAAAGTTATTCTTTCTAAAAATTTTCATTGAAAAATATTGACTCTAAATAACAATTTCATTAATTATTATTAATGATTAATAAGTGATTGCCTACTAACAGTTAAAAAAAAAAAGGTGAGAATCTATTAAAATAATAACATTCAATCCTTAATAAGAAAACATAAAAAAAAGAATAGATCAACTATTTCAGTAAACCAGTTTCTACTTTCTACCGTATTCTATTAAATATCATGTACAATTTCAGGTCTTTATCCTAATTTTTCCTCCGAGGCAAGAAGCCTAGAAGAGAACCCTAAGAGTTTAGTAGAAAACAGATCAGAGTACAATGACTCAGAGTTCACAAGTTGAAGTTGGTCAAAAAGAGATATTCTGAAGTCCGAGACAGGACAAGATCCAAGGATTTTCAGCGTCTTTTTGCGGATCAGACAAGACATATGTTCAAATTCCTGAGATTAATCTCCATCAGTTTTGAAATTCCTTAGAATTCAAAGAATGGATCATTCTCAAGCATGTAAGGAAGAGAGACAGGACAGTTCACAACGTCAAAGGATTTCCGTTAAAATGTGACTTAAGACTTAGAATATTTAATGATGATAATAATTCGTAAATTATATATGTTTTAAGTAAATTAATAATTAAGAATTTAGTATACCACTGCTTCCCATTTATCATTTTTTCAAATATCTAATTGATATTGGGTCGCTAGATATATATTTTTTCTTCTTTTTTTCTTCTTTTTTTTTTCCTCCTAAACGACCCAGAAACATCCAACTATAGAAAGAGGCAGAGAGATTAGTATCACTACTAATAGGAATGACAGATCCTCCTGATCTCGATCTAAAGTCAATGGACTAAGTGCTTGCTTGAATGGACTTATATCAGTAGAGTTTTTGTTAGTAGAGTTTTTATTAGTAGAGCTTTGTTTAGAAGAGTTTTTCTAAGAAGTCAACTGACTGTTTGTCTCCTATTTAAAAAAGAGTTATTTTAAAAGTGCTTCATACAATAGATTGTTTGACAACATAAAAATAATAATTTTAATTTTAATTATATTTTATTTTGCACTAAAAATTATTTATGCATATAAATATTATTTAAAATATATTAAACAATATGCAAAAAATAATATATTAATTATTATATAATTTTAAACCATATGGAACATAAATAAAAATATATCTAACCAAATCTTTTATATGTATTATAACATAAGTAAAACTAATATAAAAAATAAATATTAAAACATATAAAAAAGTCAAATAATATTATAAAATCTCAAAATAAACGTGATGTATTTGTGGATATTATAGGAATTATGTGTAAAACATAAAGGTAAAATAGACTAAAAATAAGCTTATTAATTGATATAAAAAATCTATCTAAAAAGTACTTTTTTTAGAAGCTCTAAATTTGAGCTTCGTAAAAAGCTATTTTTTAACTGCTAAAAAAGTTATATCAATTAAAAAAAGTAATTTTTTATTTTACAAAAAATACTCTTTTTTTTTAAAAAAAATTACGATAGAAAAAAGTGCTTTTTCGTTCTCAAAAAGCTTAGCGAATCAAGCACATAGTTTGTTTTCAGGTCTCATAATTTTGTCTTTAATTTTTAACCTCCTCGTAACTGTAAGCTAAGTACTTAAAGAAGCTTTTGACTTTAAGGACCCTTTCCAATGAATAAGAGCGTGAGAGGGCTTGAGAGCATTGATGTACGCAGACATTGAAAAGTCTTCATTCTAGACAAAGGTATGTACGCAAACTTTGAAAAGTCTTCATTCTAGATAAAGGTATGTCAGGAGTAGTTGAGTGGGGCATACAGCTAGGAAATAGTTCTATAATCTCTCAACGCCTTTGCCTTGAAAATGCTAAGAGTTATTCACAATTACTTGTTGATTCTTGCTCAAGGAAGGATTTTAGTGTAAAGAGAATATATATGCTCTCTAAGATATAAAAAGCTGAGTGAACCAATTGTCATTCCAAAATTATGTTTCTTACCCATTCTCTATCGAAAATTTGATATGTTGTGTCTCATTATTTTTAAAATTTCCAAGTTATCCAGCTTTTCTAAAGACTTAAAAAACCATACTTTCGTATGTATCAACATCTTCACAGGTCAGTCTAAATTCACGACGAACATTTGTAGAATCAAGGAATCTCTCTGTGAAGCTATTGTTTGTAGAATTGGAAACAGAACGAAAGTCTTATTAGAATTTACAATGAGCCTACAGGCCCACACGAAAAGGAAAGTTAGACCACATATAAGTTTAAGTGAAGTTTCATCTTAAAACCAATTGGTGATAGGTGGAGTAACCCACTAGACTTATATGTTAGTTTTCTTTCCTCTCTTTCTTCAATGTGAGACAAATTTATACTTTATATTTCAACACACACCTCTCATAGGTGAAATTAATTTAAAGCCTAACACGTGACATAATCTATTATTTTGAGGTGTTAACAACTAACATAAGAACAACCTGCTCTGATACTATGTTAAAATTTACAATGACTCTACGGGCTCATACAAGAAGAAAAATTAGACCACATATAAGTTTAAGTGAGGTTTCATCCTAAAACCAATTGGTGATAGGTAGAGTAGCCTACTAAACTTATATGTTTTCTTAGCCCACTAAACTTATATGCTAGTCTTCTTTTCTCACTTTCTCCGATATAAAATAAACTACCACTTTATATTTCAACAAACCTCTCTGTACTTTGATAATTGGCTTAAATGAGGCCCTCTAGCTCTATTTACTCGGTTCAGATTCTTTCTTCTCATGAGGTTGTTCCAACTCTATTTTCATTCTAAAATAACCATTTTATATCTAAATGTGCACAAAATGATATCATATTTGAGCGGAAACATAGAGTTGGACTAGACTTAAATCCTCTTATGCCCTATCTACTCACTGTAAGGAATGCCTAAAACACTAACTCTAGATTCGGGACAATCAGTGAGCCAACGACCCTAAATATAATCTCTCACATGCTACCTGACTACAATCCCTAGGCGAATGTCGAAGACCGCTATATCTGGAAATTGCACCCCACTGGTTTGGTTGCTAACAATACTTGCACGGAACTGCTAAGGAGGAAAAGAGAAAGGGTCATTTGGCACAAACCTTTTTGGAACAAGTCTATGCCACTTATATCCTTCCTAATGTGGTTTACCATCAAGCAAGGCAACTCTTCGACGTATCCTCATCGATTATAGAGAACAGGAAGTAATCGATAAAAAGATAGCAGACACACAATGACAAAAGCAAATTAACACGATGAATTAGACACTATAAGAAAAATGTCGTTTAGCGACAAATATTACTAAAAGAAAACATTTGAATTATGTCAGTAATATAAATTGGCGACAGAATCAACAGACAGACAAAGACGTCGTAAAAATAATCGTAAGTAAATTTACCGACGGATAATTTATGTACGGTCGGTGAATATACCGATAGTTAGCTGTGACCGTCGGTAAATTTACCTACGAACTTTTTCTTTTCGTTGGAATATTTGCAGACGCTATTGGCTATTCCGTTGGTAACATTACCGATGGTTATGAATGACCGTTAGTAAATATACCGACGGTTAAGCAAATCCTAATGATAAAGTTGACGACGAATATCAATATTACCGACAATTACTCTTTGTTCCGTCGGTAAATATCTTACATTTTACCGACGGTTTGTGGTGTTCCGTCGGTAAATATAATAGATTTTACCGACGTACTTGTATTTTTCGTCGGTAAATAATATATTTTTTTTAAAAAATCCCGACATTAAATTTTATTTCATGATTTTATGATTAATGCATAATTTTAACATTTATGAATTATCTGTGTATAATATTTTGATTTGTTTATATATTTAATTTGTCTAAATGATATAAAGTTAAAATTATTTTTATTGATAATTAAAACATTAAATTGTACATAATAAGCCTTTGTAGTTATTATGGCTCATATATAAACGAAACTATTTATACATACTAACAAATAATTTATAATATATATATGAATAATGTAGTTAATATGAATTACCATATCTATATAGCAATTTCAAATGCTATATAGATTGAATCTAATTTCAAGTGCTTAACTAAACCAACCAAAAAAGAATCTAACATAAGGCAACATTGCACCAAAGTATGCATGGAAAAGATTGAATGGAAGCAAACATTCTCTACATATTCAAGTCAACGAAGTGATTTATCAATCAATAGACTTTATATAAATATTGACCCTATGAGATTTTAATCATTTTATTCTAAGTTATTCAGACGCAATAAATCACTTGAAGGATTTATGATCCAATTTAAAAGTATATTTAGACAACACTTTTTCCCATCAAAGCACTAGATAGAGACAAAGCACTTTTCCCCATCAAGAGAAAGAACTGTGGTAGAGCAATAACAGCAACAACATTGTACAATGGTGGCGTATTACTTTTTTGTATTAAGCCAAAGCGATAAATGGTCCTCAAAAGGGACTAGTCCAGTTTATCATTACCCATCACAATTCGACCTCTCTACCTCACGTACAAGGTTGAAAATTACCTCACAACCAATGCCCCATCTTCTCATCAACATATTGTACAATGGTGCGTGGCGTATTACTTTTTTGTATTAAGCCAAAGCGATAAATGGTCCTCAAGAGGGACTAGTCCACTTTAACATTACCCACCACAAGATGAGCTCTCTACCTCGTGCACGGGGTTGAAAATTACCTCACAACCAATGCCCCATCTTCCCATGAACATATTCAGAATCACACTCCCCACATTTTGCGACGGAAACATTTTGCATCGATAAACTCAAAATTTTTTTTATTTCACCGAATATTTCCACCTCCATTATAGACGGGAGTCTTCTACCATCGCTATATTTCGTCAGAAAATTTGTTAGGATAATTTTCCTCTATTTTTACTGATGGATAATTTTACTATCGCAAAATGTCAACTTTTCAGACAATGTTACCTACAGAAAGTTATTTTCTTTTGATAATTTGCTTCGGTTTTTTTTCTGTCGATAAATTTCTGTCTGTAATTACTAATTTTCTTGTAGTGAGAGTTACTTTCTAGAAGCAATAGGACTACCCAGAGCTCCAACATTAAACCTCCTCTTCGATTCGCCTGGAGAAGGAAAAGCCAGAACAATTGCGACTTCAGTACTAAAATGAAGCATGCGTGTTCAGGTATAGAGAGGGAAACAAGTGAACCTACCAACGTACCTGGTCAATAAAGGGAGAGCATGAATCTGCCCTACATTGTCGTATCTTATTGACGAAGACACCAAAGAGTCCCAACTTGATATTATATTGCATATTTTTACATAATTTTTGATTTATATGTTATGTTCTAATTTTGGTTTTTATATGAATATTTTTTTAATCGAGTGCCTTTATTATCTTTTGTTTAATTGCATCCTCTCATATTAATAATTTTTCGATTCAAATACTTTTTGTTAGTGAAAATGTAAACATAGTAGTCATATAAGATTATGGGTTCTACAAGGTATACATATTATATCAGCACAAAGTGATACATAAGATTACGAGTTCTACAAACTATATGGGTTTGACATGTATTAAAATTAATTTAATTTAAAGGATTTGATTAAAATGTCAATATTAATATAATTATCATTTTGTATAGTTTAATTTTCAAAATTGTGCTTAAAAGAATAATTAATATTAGTTATTATTTAATGAAAAATATTATTATATTATTGGATATATTAATTTACTTTAGACCCAACATAAATTTAATTTATTCTCTTACCTAATATCATTAAATGAAATAAATAAATAATATTTTCTACACCAAAATCTCTAGTTTAGTACATCTTTTTAAAATTTTCTATAAACTAATACTTTTTCTGAAACTCATTTATTACAAAAATAAAGTTAATGTGTTTATTTATACTTTATGGCTGAATTTTGTCTTATTAAACTTCAATATAATGTAGAACAATGTCTTCAACTTGTGACAAGGTATTTTTGTTAGAGTTCATGAATTTGAAGAAGATAATGATAATAATAATTTTTACATTGTCAAGTTTAACTTCTGTATAAACTTAGATTCTTGCAAACAAGTTGCCCCTCTGGGTTTGTCATCGGTAAGTAATACTTGTCCAAACTCCAAAGGAGTGTTATGCCTTCATGATAAACATGCGTAGATCTTCTATAATCTCACAAGCATTATTATGATTTGCATTATCTTGTATTTCATTTGAATTTATTTTCTATATTTTATCTGTTATTATCTCAACAACTTAGATATCACAAGACTTGTATAAATACGGTGTAAAGCTATTCATCAATACACAAGGGAACAATACATTTACATATCAATTCTATTCTTCTCTATTATCATGGTGTTAGAGCATATACAATAATCATCCCTCCAATGGACGCAGCGGCACTAGAGGGCGTCATGGCAGGGGACGCTCGGCCTTCAACCCTAATTTCCAAGGCTCTTCTTCATCTAGTCCGCATGGACCTTCTAATGCCACTACAGATGGGCTCAATCCGACAACTACTTACTCCTCTCCTCACTTCTAAGCCCACCATTCTCAAGACCCAGCCCAGCAGCATCAAAATCACTTTTTTCATCAATACCCAACCCATTCTCATTATTTCCAATGATCCACTACCCACAACAAATCACCTCATTGCCAAATTTGCTGAAAATGGGGTCACATTGTCACTCATTGTCGATTCTATTACTCTGCATCTCGAAATTGTCCTACAAATTCCTCACTTCATCCAAACAACCTTTCCCCTGCTTTTACTGCCTTAAACATCCATAATCCTACAGACCCTCCTACACTTACTTCCGTCCTATTACTGAATGGCTTCCAAACACTGGAGCAACCAATCACATGACACCCGATCCTTACCTTGTCGAATATGAAACTCCTTACAATGGTCCAAATCAAGTGATTGTTGGTAATGGACAAATTCTTCCTATATCCTCCACTGGTAATGTCACCTTACCTATTATAACTCATCCTCTTCACCTCAATAATATTTTAATTGTCCCTAATCTTACGGCCAGTTTACTTTCTATAGCTAAGTTTGTTAAAGATAACTCTTGTCTTATTGAGTTTAACCCATTTGGTTACATTGTGAAGGATCTCAGTACCAAGATATCACTATTCGAGGGATCCATCCACAATAATCTCTATCCTATGAAGGTCCCACTCCGCTTCAGAAATCCTGTTGCCCTCCATGCTACTTCCACTCAACTCAACCTATGGCATCAATGTTTAGGTCATCCTCATTCAGCCATACTCTCTAGATTATCTCTTCCTTTTAAATTGTCATCACATGTACTGAATAATTGCACTTCATGTTTATTAGGTAAAAGTACACGTCTTCCCTTTAATTTATCATCTCGTGTTTCTACTATGCCATTACAAATTATTCATTGTGATATTTAGTGTCTGTCACCATCTCCTTCTTTTTCTAGCTATCGTTATTTTATTATTTTCATTGATGACTTTAGTTGCTATACCTGGATTTTTCCTTTAACCCACAAAAATCAAGCACTTTTATCAATTTCAACTCTTCAAAACTAATGTTGAAAATCTCTTCTCTACCACAATTAAAACTTTACAATGCGATGGAGCTCTTGAACTTATCAAAGGTCCTTTCGCCGCTTACCTCACCTCCCATGGCATATCTTACCGCATTTCGTGCCCTTATACCCCACAACAAAATGGACATGCTGAGCGCAAAATTTGCCATATTACTGAAACTGGGCTTACTCTTCTCTGTCATGCCTCTCTGCCTAAATCTTTTTTGTTCGAAGCCTTTTCCACAGCCACCTACCTTATTAATATATTCCCCACACCTATCCTCAATCACAAGTCACCTTATGAAACCTTGTTTCTCGATCCACCTAATCTTTCACACCTTCGTATTTTTAGGTGCGCTTGTTTTCCTTTTCTTAGGGCAACTTGTACAAACTAACTAACTTCAAAGTCCACCCAATATGTCTTTATAGGATACTCATTACAATATAAAGGTTATCGTTGTTTTGACCTTATCACCTCCAAACTTTACATCTCACGACATGTCCGATTTCTTGAAACTGTTTTCCCTTATGCAAATTCCACCCCTAATATCTCTCTCATATCTTCGCCCTCTACCATCTTGCTCCCACTACCTACTCCAAATTCTTCCTCTTCACCAAACACCACATCAAACCCAGTGCCTCCTTCCCCTTCACCTCAGCACCATATGATCACTCGTACACGTGAAAACACCCGTGTTCCCTGGATCCTTTCCGACTATGTCACCTATTCCACAGGCACACAGACCTCATATACCCCTGATCCTACCTCCTTCACCCAAGCAAACAAATTTCCACATTGGTGTCAAGCCATGTTTAATGAGTTCATAGCTCTACATCGCAATCACATTTGGACTATTATCCCTCCTCCTAATGCTAATATTGTTGGATGTAAATGGGTTTTCCACACCAAATTTTTTTTTGATGGGTTACTAGATCGCTATAAAGCTCGGTTGGTTGCCAAAGGCTATCATCAGGCTCCTGGCATTAACTACACTAATACCTTTGGCCCTGCAGTCAAACCCACCACTATTCGACTCATCCTTACCATTGCTCTATCCAAAAATTGGTCAGTTCATCAGCTTGATGTCTACAATGCCTTTCTTAACGGCACTCTAAATGAATCAGTTTTCTTGTCTCAACCGCTTGCCTTCATTGACCCTTTAAAACCATCTTATGTCTGTCATCTTCATAAAGCTATCTATGGCCTCAAACAGGCTCCAAGGGCCTGGTTTCATCACCTGAGTCAAAGGCTACTTGATCTCAAATTCACCCCCACCAAATCTGACACGTCCTTATTTATTCATTCCACTACTTCTCATACCACATATATCCTCGTCTATGTTGATGATATCCTAATTACTGGCTCTTCACCCTCTTTCATCACCAATCTCATTCAAGACCTTAACACTATATTCTCTGTCAAAGATCTTGGTCTCCTTCATTACTTTCTTGGGATAGAAACAACTGCCACACCCACTGGACTCCTTCTTACCCAAACTAAGTACACTAAAGATCTTCTTCTCCGCATAGGCCTTGTCCAATCTAAACCTGCCCATCACACCAATCACTCCAATTCTTCCTTTCTCCAAAAATCATGGCACCCCTCTCCCTGATCCTTCTGAATATCGAAGCATTGTTGGTGCTTTCCAATATCTTTGTCTTACCCCTCATGATATTCAATTTGCAGTAAATAAAGTCTCTCAATTTCTTCATTGTCCTACAGACATTCATTGGACCGCTGTTGAAAGGATCCTTCTTTATCTTCGCTCCACATCAACTTCTGGTATCCATTTAACCCGACAAAGCTCTCTCTCTATTCAAGCCTACTGTGATGCAGATTGGGCTGGGTGTCTTGATGATCGTCGATCCATATCTGGTTACTATATTTTTCTAGGATCAAACCTTATCTCTTGGAGTGCAAAGAAATAACCCACTATTGCCATATCTATTACTGAAGCTGAATATCGCAGTATAGCTAATCCTACTATTGAAATCTGTTGGATTACGTCTCTTCTTGGTGAAATTGGTTTCTCTCACATCACACCCACTCTTTGGTGTCATAATCAAGGTGCAACGTTTCTTGCTACCAATCCCATCACTCACACTCGTACAAAACACATCGAGATTGATATTCACTTTGTCAGAGATCTGATTACCAACAAGGTGCTTACTAGTCAACATCTATCTTCCTATGATCAAATTGCAAATATCATGACCAAGGCTTTATCTTCCTTTGCCTTTCATAGTCTTCGTGACAATTCACTGTGACAGCTCACCGTGCGCTTGAGGGGGCTTGATAAACATGTATAGGTCTTCCACAATCTTACCAATATTATTATGATTTGCATTATCTTGTATTCCATTTTATCTTCTGTATCTCATTTGAATTTATTTTCTATATCTTATCTGTTATTGAAGGATCGCATACGCAGCATAAATAAAATTGTAATCATATATTTATCTATTACGTTTAAAAATCATACTCATAATCAGAACAGGTAGAATAAATAGCTGGAATGTGACGATTAATCGATAAGGAACTTCGAAATTACGAAGTCTCTATGTACTCTACACCGAGAAATATGTCCCGCTTTCAACACTTGATATGACTATGGTAAAATTTTGAAGAACCATTTCTTAAAAAATGAAGAAAACAATTTTCTCTTTTTCTCTTGTTTATTTTCAATTACAGAAATCAAAGAGTATAGATATGTCAGTCTTCTATTTGGTTTTATTCTCGTACACAATAATGAAAACAAAATGAATGTTTTCTCTTCACTGTTTCTAAAACACACTCTTCTCTACGTTGTTTTCTTATCCACGTCCACTTTACGAAAAGAAACTGAAAGAATATATAAGAGTTACTTTTCTCTGCGTAAGTGTTTCTTTGTTTTTTTTAAGTCAAAGACAACTATATTCACTTACGTCCTTTTATGTATGTCCTTCTGAAATCCAACGTAAACAACGTTTGTTCGTAAAGGACACATCTCTTTGTAACCATTACAATGTTTATTGTTTCGGTGTAAAACCAAAACAATAACCACCATCTGACATTTTTTAAATAATAAAATTATTATTATTATTTATAAATGAAATAAAATAAAATAATATTATTTTATTCATTTATTTTATACCAGAGAATTTTCAATATTAATTATATTTTCTGTGCTAGCAAAAAATATAATAATATGTCATATAGATTATTTAATAAATTATCTCATAATAAATTAAATAATCATAAATAGGAAATATTACACTCATAAGTGTGTGACCACATAGGTTCATCACTAAACCGGTAATAATTAACCTAATTAATTGCTAATCAAGGTTGGCGTCTAGCAACACTCCTCAACGACCAGGTAGTGTGAAATAACAACCTTACAAAGACAAAACCTTATTTTAAGGATAATGTATTATTACCTTCCATCATTACAACTCCGGATTATCCTAAGGTGTGGTTTAACCGTCAAACCTTATTAGATAACTAACTATGTGACATGTCGATCATTAATGATTGGTGAATGACTTAGAAAACTGTTTTTCTTCACTTATTCAATCGCCCTAGCCAAGGTCTTGAAACAACCATTAAGATCAATGATAACATAGAGTTTAAACTCATTACCTAGAGTTGATGGATCTCATCTTGACTCACCAGTAATTAGATAGGTACTTAATTATATCCAATGATCATTCAACTATCATTTTTACACACTAGGTGTCTGACATCAAAACATAATAAGTGACCTATTGATTATTATGATGATCTCAGGTCAAAGGAAAAATATACATTTAAATCCTTATAAGAATATCTCACTTGATAGTTCATAGGTAATATTAACCATTAGGAATTCTCAGTTTGGTTAGTTCAATGATCATATCTCCATATGCATCATCTATATATGTAACTTAGTAAATAAGATCTACTAATATCTATCCAATAAATAATATTACATATATATTGATCTAACCGGATCATTAAAGTCCTTATTTGATGATCCTATGATCAAGAATATTTTTAGATTAAATCTTAAAGACTTGACTCTCATTATCATAATCTTCATTATGATGACAAGTGTATAAATTTAGTCAAGGACTTATCATATTAGAATAAAAACAATAAACATAATATGATAATAAAATCATTTGTCATGTTATTAATCAAAATTAATAATCACAAAATTAAAATGTTCAATCTATTACATAACAATTGGGTTATGGGCATAATTCCAACAATCTCCTACTTGACCTAGACCCAATCAGTCATGAACTTCAATCCTATCTTCCACTTATGCTTATCAAACTCCTTTGATCCAAGCACCTTAGTGAAGGGATCTGCTGTTGGGACCCGATCTCGGAACCGGATCCCAATCGAAAAAGCGAACGAAAAAAGGACCGAAAACAAAATCGAAAGCGAATCGAAGGACAAATCCGAAAGAACAGAATGAACAAATTTCCGACATCCGCGTACAAATGTTTTAGAAAAGCGTCGCGTTGGAAACCCTAAGACACACTCGGTCTAATCTAATCCGAATCGGTATAATTTTTTTTCTTATCTTTCCTTTCATTTTTAATCAATCTTATACAATCAAAACAATATAATTTCCCTATTCGGAAAGTTTTTCCTCAATCAAAAACTCAATTCCAAAACATTCATACCTATCCCATAATCTATCTATAATCCAAATCTTATTTTTATTCTTATTCTTATTCTTATTTAATCATTATTTAACAAAAATCGGGCAGCATAACGGCTGTATTTTATAAAACTCAAAACCTACAAAAGGTTTTAAACACACTTCTATATACCAGCTCAAATCACACAATCATCAAATTCATCGGACCTCCTGTCCGGAATCCCAGTATATACAAATACAATTCTAAACCTAGCACTTCAATAATTCTCAGTCATAACCAGTATCATCGGCCTCTCGTCCGGAATCCAAAACACATTCATATTCAATTCCCATTATCCATATCCAATTCACATTTCAAGTCACATTCATATATCTCCACACATAAACAAATCCCAACCATACTTAAATTTATATTTCAATTCAATACACAATTACATAATTCAATCTCAATTCATAATTATAATTCACATACATCCCGAAATAAATGCTTGTAATACATTAATGGCAATTCAAGCCATAAACCATAACAATATCAAAATTCCAACTTTACACAAAATACACGCTATGTAAAATCGAACAAAACGTCTTGACATTCTTTCACCCGATCTCCTGCTCGAATACCTGGAGATGAGGATGAAAGGGGGTGAGCTTGACAGCTCGTGGATAACATATTTACAATTCGAAAAATAAGCAAAAATAATCTTTTCAAAACTTTTGCCATTTTATACACAATTCACAGTAGCAAATTTTTTCATAAACTCATTCCTCAAACCTTTCAACTTTTCAAACCATTCATAATAAATTTCTAAAATTTCATGGTTGAAAACTCATTTTCTTGTTTCTCAAAATTCTCAAAAGTTTTCACAAATCGTAAACAATGTCACAAACATGAATGCATCACATTACAAATGCATC
>JAOQMQ010000009.1:20161112-20178473 GCA_027563845.1 Erythroxylum subrotundum | reverse complement strand
TATCTTCTTGAACCAAATTCCCAAGTACCTTCTTGAAGAATTACCTGGACTGAAGAATCCAAGTTCAAAGCTTTGGGATGAAGAAACTAATGTCTTTCCATCGCTTACGGATTGCCCTGGAAACATAGTATTTAGGCCATTACAATTTGCAATAATTGACATCAGAAAACAGTAGACAAGAAGCTTCACAAAGCCATCCATTGAACCTCTCATGCCTGTTGCAGTACTCAAAATAATCCCAACCCGGTGGAGAAGGATCTACATGGGACTGAGAAGATGAAACAGAAGAGCCAACTGGGGTTGTCAAATTGCTTAAAGTAGCTATATGATGATGCCAATGGTGGTCTTTACACCCACATATTTGTCCCTTATTTTGAACCGCATTTACTCCGGCTGTCTTCGTTCTTTCTGTTTCGTACAGGATCGATCTACTTTTCATGGAATGCTTTTATATATTTCACATCAGGCTCTGACCAACGAAAATGAAAGGAACATATGGCCATGGCTGGTCAGTAACGGTGTTCTTTGGCAATTTCTCTAAAGACTAAAGTCTGAACTTGTAGAATACTTTGTATTTATGTTGTATTTGCGGTATTGTTTGTGTACTGTAGCTTGTATTGTACTGTAGCTTGTAGATGTAAATAAGTGTGTGCGTGCGTTTTGTATAGGAAGCTTGTCGTTTTTTCCTTATTAAAACACTGATGGTATAAATACCATCGTCTTTCTGTACAACATAATATCAGAAGTAATAGTGATTAAGAAAATCACTTTTACCCAGACTCGAAATCCCTAGATTTGTTCATGGTATCAGAGCAGTCTGGGTAGATCACCGGAGCTCATCATGGTCGACGGTGTGAGTGCGCACTCCTCCTTCGGAAGTGTAGCTGGAGAGGAGAATCCGTTGTTCCTACAGACTTCGGGTCATCCAGGGGTGGTGCTCGCCACGACTCCATTAAATGGGAATAATTACCTATCGTGGAGTCGTGCGATGCGGATTGCATTGGGGGCGAAATTGAAGCTTGATTTTTTCACTGGCAAATGTGCGAGGCCGAGGGAAGATTCACCGGAATTTGATCGGTGGTGTCGGGTGGATTTTATGGTGACGTCGTGGTTGTTGAATGCCATCTCCAAGGAAAGCCAAGGAAAGCAGATGCAATTAAAGGACAAGGGAGGAGATGTCAACAACTTTGCTCACTACAATGACTTTGCAGGTAGCACTCTCAACCATTCTTTTAGTTTAGTTAATTCAATTGAATGTGGTTCTTAGATAGTAGACACAGGTGCATCCAATCATATATGCCAAAATGTGGATTTGTTTGATAACCCTAGACCTGTAGTTAAATACACCCCTGTTCACCTACCGGATGGCACAATTAAAACAGTAGATTTCGTAGGGAATGTTGTTCTTTGTGATCATCTTAGTTTGTCATCCGTTTTGCTCATACCTTCTTTCAAATACAATTTGCTTTCGGTGAACAAGTTAGCTTGTCAATCTTCTACAAAATTCACTTTCTATGACACATTTTGTGTTCTACAAGACCTTGTGACTGATGAGGTCTTAGCAGTTGAGAAGGTGATTGCCGGCCTTTATGTTCTTTAGGTCCTCTTTTCATCAAGATACCATCTTGTCCTATATTACCCAATTCGGAAATAGGAAACATAAATCAATACATTGTCATAGTGCTGTTAATGATGTTTTTTGGGACCAAAGATTGGGCCATCCTTCTTCCAATGTACTGAAACAGTTGCAAATTTCTTTCAATAATATGAATTTTTCTGACCAACCGTGTGATGTTTGTCATCTTTCCAAACAAACTCGACTTCCTTTTCTTAGGAGCAGTATTAGTACAATTTCTTGTTTTGAACTATTGCATATAGATCTTTGGGGTCCGTATAAGCAGGGCTTGATCAGTGGAGCACACTATATCCTCACCATAGTTGATGATTTTTCTAGAACCACCTGGACTTACCTCCTTAAACATAAAATCAGACTTCAACCTTCTTGGCCCAGTTTATTCAACATATCCGAACCCAATTTAATGCTACTATTAAGGTTGTTCAAACTGATAATGGGACAGAATTCTTGAATCATACTTGTCAGGAAATCTTAAACAACTGTGGTATTATCCATAAAAAAACTTCCCCTTATATTCCACAACAAAATGGAGTTGTTGAAAGGAAACATAGGCATTTGTTGGAAACTGCTAGGGCACTTATGTTTCAATCCCATTTACCCAAACATTTTTTGGGAGATTCAATTTTGACTGCTACCTACCTCATCAATAGGCTTCCCACTCCTGTCCTAAGTTGGAAATCACCATATACTGTTCTTTTCCATAAGGAACCTGATTATACTTTCTTACGAACTTTTGGTTGTTTATGCTATGCTTCTAACACTTTACCTCATAAAGACAAATTTTCCCCTAGGGCTTTCAAATCTGTTTTTGTTGGTTATTCTTCAGGTTAAAAGGCCTACAAACTCTATGATTTGCAAAGCCATCATATTTTCATTTCTAGGGATGTTGTTTTCTATGAAAATATTTTTCCTTTTCAATCTGTTTCTTCGGTTCCAAATACAGTTCCTTTGCCCAATCCTACTGTTTTACCATATGCTATGTCTCAAGAATCTTCTTTTGTTGAAAATATTGATGTGCCTTCTTCAGATTCTTTAGATTCCTCTTCCTCTACTATTCCATGCTTCACTGATTTAGCACAGAGTTCAGCTCTTATTCGTAGGAGTACTCGTGTGACCCGACGACCTAATTGGCTAGATGATTTTGTTTCACATGCAACTGTTACTAATATTGCTCCTGTTGTTGTTCCATTGGTGCCTAATTCTTCTCATACCCCACCTACTTATCCTTTTGTATTCTCATCTTGTCTTACATTTGATTATCATTCATTTTTAGCAAATGTGTCTATTATTAAAGAACCTAGTTCTTTTGAAAAAGCTGGAACTAATTTCAATTGGTTGCATGCTATGGAGGCTAAATTGGCTGCCCTTGGTCATAATCATACTTGGGATTTGACTGTTTTGCCGAAAGGGAAGAAGGTAATAGGTTCTAAATGGGTTTATAAAGTTAAACTCAAACCATATGGAACTGTTGATAGGTATAAGGCTAGGTTAGTAGCCAAGGGATATAATCAAATTGAGGGGGTGGATTATAATGAGTGTTTTTCTCCAGTTGTTAAAATGGTTACTGTGAGACTTTTTATTGTTATTGCTGCTGCGAAAGGCTGGCCTTTGCATCAATTGGATATAAATAATGCATTTTTGCATGGGTATATTGATGAGGAATTGTACATGTTACCTCCTCAAGGGTATATCAAGGCTGTTCCTAATCAGGTTTGTCGTTTGAGAAGGTCTTTGTATGGCCTTAAGCAAGCCTCACGACAATGGAATCATGAACTTATTGTTTCCCTTTGTCAACAGTATTTTGTACAATCTGCTCATGATCCGTGTCTCTTCATTAAATCTGAAGGGACTGATTATATTGCTCTTATTGTGTATGTTGATGATGTATTGATCATGGGTCCGACGGAGGCATGTATTAATCAGGTCAAACGATTTTTACATGACAAATTCACTATTAAAGATATGGGCCCTGCAAAGTATTTCCTTGGGTTAGAACTTGCTAGGTCATCTACTGGCTTGTATGTGAATCAGCGCAAGTATGTGTTGGGTATTCTCAAGGATGCAGGGTTAACTTGTTCGAAAGGAGCAGCCACTCCTCTCTCTCCTCATTGTCGGTTTGATGATGTTAGCTCTCCTTTGTTGGAGAATCCAGACAGATATCGGAGGTTAGTTGGGCGTCTCCTTTATCTTGGTTTTACCAGTCCTGACATCACTCATGCGACTCAGCAGCTGAGTCAATTTGTTCATGCTCCTACTAAGCAGCATTGGATGGCTACCATTCATGTGCTCAAGTATTTGAAGCAATCTGCATCTACAGGTTTATTCTTCCCTTATGACAATTCTTGTTCATTGCAAGCTTATTGTGATGCGGATTAGGCTGCATGTCCTTTTAGTCGGCGTTCTTTAACAGGTTTTTGTGTGTTCTTGGGTAATGCACTGATTTCTTGGAAGATTAAGAAACAAACTACTGTTTCTCGGTCTTCCGTAGAGGCTGAATACCGTAGTCTTTCTACTACGGTTTGTGAGTTGCAATGGATTTTGTGAGGAAAGTCACCTGATTCTCCATCAATCCACACGTAGAAGCAACATAAGCATGAAGCACAGAAGTGGAGTATATGTAAAGTGTCTGAAATGTCAAAGAACAAGGTGAAGCTCTCGATTGTTACAATGTTAGAAAACAAGAGCTAAGTGTTTAGAGTCTTTAGACCTACCACGTGACAACCAACATGCCAGAAGACAAATACAACCCATGTGACACAAACCTCATCTGTCAAGCTTCAAAGAACTATCGTATCATGAATTAATCAAGTTCAAGAGGCAAACAATAGCAGCACATTCAAAACATAGCATCCTCTACGACATGACACATCAACTTGAAGCACAGTATGAAGGCTCACTAAAAGATCACATGGGAGGCACATGAGACACATCAACTTGGAGCATCCGAAAGTCTTCTTCAGCAGATATAAAAGCCAGGCAGAGACATAAGGACAAAAACAACACAGAAACTTCAATCTTCTACCTTCATTGTATTCAGTTTTTGAGAGTGCAAAAATCATGTGAGGGAAAAAGATCAAAGAGTGCTAGAGTACCAACCTGTTTTGGGTACTGGTGAGTTTGTGAGGCTCTTGTTGCAGGTGTTCAAAGAACACTTAATCTTGTATCTTCTTCTCCATTTTCTTCTGCTTTAGTGAAATTTCCTACACCACTATTAAGTGGGAACCTTGGAGGTAGATAGTTCTTGACTATCGAACCAAGTAAAATCAAGTCTTCTTACTTTCTGCAATTTACATTTCTGCAAAATATCAAGTGTTTATCAGTTTCTGTTTGCGGAAAGATAACAGAGCGGTAGCTTTAACCCAACATAAAGTGGTATCAGAGCATCAAGAACTCCTGGGACAATTCTTAGACACTTCAAGCAGCAAAGAAGCATCAAGAATCATCCAAGATCAGTCAGTAAAGAAGCATAAACAATCAGTCAGTAAGTAAAGTATCAAGATACATTTAAGATCAGTAAGTAAGCGCATTCTTTAAGGTTCTTAACATTAAAGAAATCATGGTAGGCAAAGAAATTGATGTTTTTATTAGTAAAGATGACTTTATCATCTGGAAACTCCATATGCAAGCACTTCTTGAATCTTATGACTGCTATGGTGCAATTAATGATGAATATGACCTTGAAACTGATCTTATTAAGAAGCAGAAAATGCAAAGACTTGCACATTGCAAGTTAATGCTTCACTTATCACCAACAGTGATAAGAAAAGTGCAGAATTGTAACACTGCACAGAAGCTATGGATGAAACTTGATGAATTATATGCCAAGAAGTGTCTTCCTAACAAGATGACACTTCTCCATAACCTTGCTAACTACAAAATGAACACTTCAGTATCCTTAGATGATAACCTAGACTATTTCTTCAAGCTAGTACAAGATTTAGAAGCTACAGATGAGAAAATTAGTGAAGAACATCAAGCTGTAGTAATCCTAAAGGCTTTACCCCCTGAATTCAATGCATTCAAGAAGGTAATTAAGCATGCTAGTGGAGAATCACTTACGGTTAAAAGAGTTTTAGATTCTCTTATGGAAGAAATAGTTGAAGTCAATCCATTTAAGAAAGAGGCTGAAGTGATGTTTGTAGAGAATAATCATGAGAAGAAGTCTCATAAGAAAAACAGCAAGAAAGAAAAGTGGAAGAAAGGAAGTAGGAAAGAGAAACACCCTAAGGAAGGAGAAAATGAAAAGAAGAAAAAGGGTAAAGCTAAGACATGCTTCTACTGTGATAAGGAAGGACATTTTGCAAGAGATTGTAGGAAAAAAAAAAAGAGGGATAAGGCAGCTGAAAGTGGAATTTCAGGAAATGTTGAAAAACTTGAAGATTCCAGTGAAGATGAAATACTGGTTGTAACTGAGGATTGTGAGGACCTTAGTAAAGAGTGGATATTTGATTCATGGTGTACTATGCATGTTACTCCTCATAGAGACTGGTTCACTACATTTGAACCAGTCACTACCAAGGTTAAAATGACAGATTCTGGGCAGCAAAGGATAGAAGGCATAGGAAGTGTTTCCATCAACATGTTTGATGGAAAAAGAAGGATCCTAAGCAATGTCAGATTTGTGCCTGGAATAAGGAGAAATCTGATCTCGGAAAGTTTGTTTGATAAGCAGGGCTTTTGATAAGCAGGGCTTTCAGATCAGATCCAAAGAAGGACTTAGAGAAATCCTAAGGGATGGAAGAGTTCTCATTAGAGGAGTAGAAAGAGGTGGCCTATATTATGTAATAGGCACAACTGAAATTAATCAGATTTCAGAAATAGGAAACCTTGAACCAACCAAGCAATGACATGCTAGGTTGGGTCATGCAGGCAACAAAAGCCTGCTCCATCTCTCTAGGCAAGGACTAATTCCTGAAGAAAACCTACAGAAGTTGAAATTTTGTGAATCCTATGTGCAAGGAAAGCACCACAGGTCAGCATTTCAGAAGGGAGCAAAGAGAGCTATAGAGATCATAGAGTATGCTCACAGTGATCTCTGGGGGCCAGCTCAAGTCCCCACAGCAAGAAGGAATGTGTACTTTATGTCTATAATTGATGACAAATCTAGGAAATGTTGGGTTTACCCGATGAAGAGGAAGGATGAATCTTTAGAGACTTTCATAAGGTGGCATACTCTTATGGAGAATCAAACTGGGAGGAAATTAAAATGCCTAAGGACTGATAATGGGCTGGAGTATTGTAATAAGAAATTTGAGGAATATTGTAGCAAAAATGAGATTCTTAGGCATAAGACTGTTAGAGCTACTCCACAGCAAAATGGAGTAGCTGAAAGATTGAATAGGACCCTCCTAGAAAAGACTAGGTGCATGCTTCTCTCATCGGGTTGCTCTCATTCCCTATGGGGGAGACTATTAAGATAGCAGCCTGCTTAATTAATAGGTCCCAACTTTTGCTAATGACTATAAGACTTCACAGGAAATTTGGAGTGGAAAGAAGCCTAAACTCACACACCTAAGGACCTTTGGATGTGCAGCCTATGTACATCAGAAAGAGGGGAAATTGGAGCCTAGAGCAGTCAAGGGAATGTTTCTAGGATATCCCGAAGGTGTAAAAGGTTAAAGCTCCTACTGCTCCAAAAGGGAGCCTTTAAAACAATCATTAGTAGAGATGTCATCTTTAAAGAAGATGAATTCCCTCTGCTGAACAAGAATTCACAAAATTCTAACTTCCATAGTGAAATTTAGGAGAATTTAGGGGCAACAGGACATTCAGCCCATTTTTATGTACCACCAGAATCTGAAGAAGATGGTGGTTCACAACCAGAAACTGTGGAGCCTCCAGAAGGCACAGCACAGTATGAAGAAATGAGGGAAGAGGCAGAAGTTGAGGGCGAAGGAGAAGCCTTAAACCCACCTACGGATGACATTCAAGAGAACCTACGAGACTACCAACTCACAAGGGATAAGCAACCAAGAATCAGCATACCTAACCGAAGGTACACTGAATTAGATATGGTTGAATTGCCATGTTTCATGGCTGAAAATATAGAGAATAAGGCACCTGAAACCTATTATGAAGCCATGAGAAGTAAAGATGCTAAAAATTGGAAAGAAGCTTGTGAGAAGGAATACTCTTCATTAATGAAGAATAACACTTGGACTTTAGTACCTAGAACTTACAAAGCCAAATTAATTGAGAATAAATTGCTGTTTAAATTGAAAGAAGGTGTAACAGAAGCAGAACCTAGGATCTATAAGGCTAGGCTTATAGCTAAGGGATTTAGGCAAAAGGAAGGAATAGACTACAAGGAGATATTCTCTCCAGTAGTTAAATTCAAGACAATTAGGCTTATTTTAGTCCTAGCAACTTTATATGATTGGGACATACATCAAATGGATATTAAAACAGCTTTCTTATATGGAAAGCTAGAAAAGACCATATATATGAAGCAACCAATCGGTTTTGCGGACAAAAACAAGCTGGACCATGTTTGCCTATTGCAAAAATCCTTATATGGGCTCAAGCAAGCCCCTAGACAATGGAATAAGAAGTTCCATGAGGTTGCTACTAGTATGAACTTCATCCTAAGCTCATATGATTACTGCCTATATTACAAGAATCTAGGAATGACTAAAGTAGTGTTTATATTGGTCTATGTAGATGATCTAATCATCACAGGGAAGGACTTGAACAAAATTCAAGAGGTTAAGGCATAATTATGCTCTCATTTTGAAATGAAAGACCTAGAAGAAGCACAAAAGCTTCTAGGAATGCAGATTATCAGAAAGAGGAGGGAAGGAAAGCTACGGCTTGTCCAAAGAAACTACATTCAAAAGATCCTAGCCCAATTTAATATGGAACAAGCCAAACCTACTTCAGTTCCTCTAAGCTCACACTTGCAGATGGTTTCTAACAAGTGTCCTAAGACAGAAGAAGAAAAGAAAGCCATGACTCATTATCCCTATGATGTAGGTGTTGGAAGCTTGATGTACCTTATGCTATGCACAAGGCCTGATTTAGCCTATGCTATAAGTATCCTAAGTAAGTTCATGGCCAATCCAGGTCTAGAACACTGGCAAAGGCTCAAGAATGTTCTCAGATATATATCTGGAACAGTGAACTATGGTTTATGTTTTACAAAAACAGAACTAAACAAATACAACTATCTGGCTCTAAATGGCTATGTGGATGCTGATTATGCAACAAACAAAGACACAAGAAAGTCAATCTCAGCATATATATTTACACTATCAGCAAACACAATATGTTGGAAATCACAACAACAATCAGTGGTAAGTCTATCTACCACAGAGGCAGAATATTATGCAATAACAGAAGGTGTAAAAGAATTAGCATGGCTATCAGGAATTTTGAAGGAAATAAACACAGAAGTCACAACACCAGTACTATATACGGACAGTCAAAGTGCATAGTACCTGAGTCAGGATCCAGTCCTTTATAAATGATCTAAGCACATTGATGTGCGTCTGCATTTCGTCAGAGATCAAATCTCCAAAGGAACCTTCAATCTAGAAAAAATACAAGGTGAGAAAAATCATTATGATTTCGGTACAAAAATTCTAACACAAAAGAAGTTTAATTTTTGTAGGGACTACTTACAGATCAAGGAAGCCCCATGATACCGAAGTCAGAACCAGCAGATCTCACAAGGGGTAGAAATTAAGGTTTCAGGATTTGGGGGTCTTTCGGATTTGGGGATTTTTGCTTAGGGTTTTTTCAATTTCAGCTAGGATAGGTGAAATAGAAGGGAATCCACATGAAATCAAAGTTGTTTTCAGCAGATCTCACGAATTTTTGGAAGAACTAGGGTTTCGGTTTTTTGGGTTTTTTTTTCACACACATATGGGAGTTCTAAGTATGGATTAATGGAGAAGGAGGGAAAAGATGTGAGGAAAGTTACCTGATTCTCCATCAATCCACACGTAGAAGCAACATATGCATGAAGCACAGAAGTGGAGTATGTGTAAAGAGTCTGAAATGTCGAAGAACAAGGTGAAGCTCTCGGTTGTTACAATGTTAGAAAACAAGAGCTGAGTGTTTAGAGTCTTTAAACCTACCACGTGACAACCAACATGCCAAAAGACAAATACAACCCACGTGACACAAACCTCATCTACCAAGCTTCAAAGAACTGTCGTATCATGAATTAATCAAGTTCAAGAGGCAAACAACAACAGCACATTCAAAACACAGCATACTCTACCACATGACACATCAACTTGAAGCACAGTATGAAGGCTCGTTAAAAGATCACATGGGAGGCACGTGAGACACATCAACTTGGAGCATCCGAAAGTCTTCTTCAGCAGATATAAAAGCCAGGCAGAGACATAAGGACAAAAACAACACAGAAACTTCAATCTTCTACCTTCATTGTATTCAGTTTTTGAGAGTGCAAAAATCATGTGAGGGAAAAAGATCAAAGAGTGCTAGAGTACCAACCTGTTTTGGGTACTGGTGAGTTTGTGAGGCTCTTGTTGCAGGTGTTCAAAGAACACTCAATCTTTGTATCTTCTTTTCCATTTTCTTCTGCTTTAGTGAAATTTCCTACACCACTATCAAGTGGGAACCTTGGATGTAGATAGTTCTTGACTATCAAACCAAGTAAAATCAAGTCTTCTTATTTTCTGCAATTTACATTTCTGCAAAATATCAAGTGTTTATCAGTTTCTGTTTGCGAAAATATAACAGAGCAGTAGCTTTAACCCAACAAATTTCTTATTTGCTGACTAATTTTCGGATGTCCATTTTGTTTCCTATTTCATTATGGTGTGGCAATTTGGCTGCTGTCCATATTACTGCGAATCCGATTTTTCATGACCTGACAAAGCATTTAGAGATTGATTGTCATTTGGTTCGTGATAAATATAAAGATGGCTTCGTTCTTCCTCAACATATTCCTTCCAAGTTTCAGCTAGCCGATATGTTCACTAAGGCTTTATCTGCCCCTATTTTTCAATTTTTGTTGTCCAACTTGGGCTTGTGTGATTGGCACCAAGCTCCACCTTGATGGGGGGTGTGGAATACTTTGTATTTATGTTGTATTTGCGGTATTGTTTGTGTACTGTAGCTTGTATTGTACTGTAGCTTGTAGATGTAAATAAGTGTGTGCGTGCGTTTTGTATAGGAAGCTTGTCGTTTTTTCCTTATTAAAACACTGATGGTATAAATACTATCGTCTTTCTGTAACAACATAATATCAGAAGTCATAGTGATTAAGAGAATCACTTTTACCCAAACTCGAAATCCCTAGATTTGTTCAGAACTTTCTTATTTTGACATGCAACTGAAACCGGAAATTGGATAACCAACTCTTTAAAAATAATTACAAAATCCATGTTTTTTTTCGTTTGACTATGGTCAGTGTTAATCAATTTGGGATTTGGCATCTAATTTCGTATTACACTTGAAAATTTGCCTCTCTCCCTGTATAAGTTGGCTACATATCTAATGCCGTCGTCTTTGTGCAAGTACGTTCATCTGTTTCCAGTAACATCTGCCAGAGCTGGAGCCTAGACCATATGGGATATTTTTGGTAATATGTAATGCAATCTCATCCATCTGTTTGATATTAAAAGGGTCAAATTCATTACATTAACAAAATGGGCATAAATTTTACTCTTTAATTATAATATCACCTTTTTTAATTTTATACATTTGTTATATAATAGGCACACAACAATGAGCTATTTTTAATCTGTAATAAGATCCGCTACTGTCACTTTTGTCTGTCGTATTTATATTAGATTGCAGTATATATTTTGAATTGAATAATAAGTATACATTAGGAAACCTTTTTTTAAAAAAAAAGTATACATGAGGGGTTTTAATAGCATATGCTATCCATTTAGAGTTAAATTGTAATAACATAGAACTATTTTGAAAGAGAATGAGATTATTTTTTTATTTTTATTTTTTTGTTTGTTTACAAGAAAAATTACAAAATTAAATCAACGCTCTGAGCATACTGCTCCTTGCGTATCTCGGCCGACATTGAGGTTATTAAATTGACGTAATGGAGAGGAAGAGACGCCCAACGTTGACCGGCATCAAGAAAAATGAATGCAATACTTACATGACGGTGTGCAATATCGGTCAGCCCACTTGTCATTAATGATAGTACGGCAACAAGAATAGGCAATACGGTTACGCTTTATGACGGCTTGGGCCTTTGCCAGTTGCAAAGAATGCAATAAATGTTTCAATCAAATGGACATTACTTAAATTTTCTTTTCTTTTTTAAGAAATAATTACAAAATATCCAAACTATTTGGCTCCGGCCAAAGCGATTAATATAATGTCCACTTAATTTAATTCTACAATTATTTATTTTAAACATGTTATATATTATATTATTTAATATATAAATAAATATCGAGTAATTTAAAATTTTGTAATAAAATTATAAATGTTTAAATTTTGAAATATATATTTTCTTAAAAAGGTTAAAATTTGTTATATTAAAAGTATATAAGTTAAAATATTATAAATGAATAAGTAAATTTAGTTAGTAAAAATTTGGGATGAAAAATTTAAAAAATTAAGGAAATGTATAATGGTACATATTTGTTATAAATGGATAAAATATATAAACTAAATTAAAAATATTATAATATGTAACTAAAAAGTAAAAAACATATATGGTAGGTGCTACTTAAACAAAAAAAGATAAAAATAAATAAATATTGTGTAATTTAAAATTGTATGATAAAATTATGAATATTTAAATTTTGAAATGCATAATAAGAAAAGAATTATGATAGAATTATTAACAATATATAACTTAGAATCTTAAAAATGGATTAGTAAAATTAGTTAGTAAAAATTTGGAATGAATGAAAAAATGTTAAAAATGTTAAAATTATGATAGAATTATTAAAAGTATATAAGTTAGAATATTAAAAATGGATTAGTAAAATTAGTTATTAAATATTTGGAATAAAAAAAGGAAATGTATTATAAGTCACGCTTGTGATTGAAAAAATGTAAAAAGAAAAAGTAAAATGTTTTGCTATGAATTAAATATTGTAGTTAATTAAGGTAAAAAAAAGTCACATGTTGTGTCATTTAAAAATTCGTGATCAAATTAAAATTTTTAAATGCATATTAAGAAAGGAATTATTATAGAATTATTCAAAATATATAAGTTAGAATATTAAAAATGATTACTAAAATTAGTTTGTAAAATTTTGGAATGAAAAAATAAAAAAGGAAATGTTTTTGTTAGAAATCGATAAAATATACAAAGTAAATACAAATATTATAAAATATTATATCATCATTTAATTAAATTTATATAGTAATATAAGAGGTATGCCAAATGGTGAACAGTGAGGTACATAGTATTTCTTTAGAAATATACTAACCACAAATTATAATTTATAGATAATTAGAAATTATATACAGATTTCAGTAACTATGAAATTTTGAATATGTATTAGAGGTTAGTTCCATAATAATTTTAAAGATAATAATGGTTTAACATATATGACGACACTTCTAAAATGTTAATTTGTCTAATTTAAGTATTTATTTTGTAATAAAACTTATAATAAATCATAAATTATACATATAAAAAAGTCATAATTAGATATTAATCTTGGAAAATGTGAATTTTTTACATAAAATAAGTTAAATTAATTTTTTGGTGCAGTAAAAAAAATTCTTCTAAATAAGCTAAGCATCAAATGCTAATGGTCTTTTTTATATTTTTAAAATATATATTAAATTTTTTAAAATAGATATTCTTTTCATAATGCGGAACTTAAAAATTATTGTTTTGTTAATATAAAAAATAGGCAAATGATAAGTACATTGCTTCATTATAATACAAACAAGAGTACATGATCTTCTAGTAGACAAAACGATTTCATTACAATACGAACAAGATTTTGCAATGTGTTCAACTTAACTGTTATTTTAAAACCGATGTGATACAGACATGTAACATCGCTTGAGATGAGGTGGTATGATAGACACAAGACCACCAAGCGGTGGTTGCATATTTGACCTGTAAATGCGCTCATCATAGGGGCTTATGTAAAATTTTAGGAATGGTAAGAAAGACTTGAGTTGTCAGATTTATAGTTTTTTTTAGAAAACAAAAACATGGCGGGTGTAGCACCTTACTTTCGCAAGACACGTACCCGACATCCTGAGTGATGTCCGAGTACGTACCCCGCAAGGTGGCATGCTAACACAATCAAACAATCGAAACTCGTTGCAAATTTTTTTGTTTAAACATCACACGCATATTTAGGAAATCAATAAAAAAAATTGAACTCACTTTATCCATAAACATTTTCATTCACAAGTGTTACTAAACCCATTGATCAGTCTCATTTACAAACATTTCCAATTTGGAAAGTTGTTACAAAATAGAATTATTCAAATAACCGAGGTACAAGCAGAATACATAATTTGATACAAAAATAAAGAAATACAAATTCAGACGTAAACTGACCTCGACCTTTATCTCTTACTCAAATGCAAACTCCAATTTGTCCAACTGGAGATCTTCTCTAAGCCTAAAAAATGTTGCAAATTTTGGTCTGAGTTTTGCAAGCTTAAAGAATGGACCATTCTCGATGGCTCACTCAATCACATAACATATTAACTCATACGATCACATATTTCACATCATTTCATTTATCATCATGTAGCATCACAAAACTCTTTTATTCACTATTTCCACATTTCATATTCAACACAATACAATAATACATTTCAATCATTCAAACATGCATATTAAATATGTATGCAATGCTCATGAGACTCACTTTCATTTATTACTTTGTTGTGACCGAGTACCTTTTCACTGACCCATATTCCTTGTGGATATCGGGCTTGTTAAGGTATTGTCCTATATCTCTTAGCGGATATCGGGTACAATTACAGCTGAGCGAGAGGATTTTATCACATTTTAAACTTTAAGCTCTTTTTACTGGCGACTCTAGACACAACTACTTTTATCTTTTATGCATTCATGTAATGAAATGCATTACATTCGCATATTTGAATCAGTCACTTAATTTCATTTTACACATTCACTTTCACATGTCATCGAACCTAAGTCCGGCATTCAACAGTTATGTTGAGTACACTTATTTCTGTCAGATTCGCATATAAGGAGTACTTCCAGTATATATAGTTCATGCATCCAACACCTCGAACATTCAATGTCCATAATCAACACAATCACATTCCCATAATAATGCAATACCGAATTTAAACAGAACAATCATTTAAAGTAAGACCATTTAGGTCGACTCACAGTACGCTCTAAATTAGCATTAGCTTCCACGATTCGGAAACGTCTGGATGCGGACATTTTATCCTGCATTAACATTATACAATACGCATATTGTATACACATTATTAATTGCACAATTACATAAGCATTCAATTATACACATATGCATATATGTAATGTATAATGCATGCTCAAATTGACTATTCCATGTATGTTTCCTTAATCACATCTCTTGATCAATCAAACCTTATCATTTGTATGTGTCTAACTTATTCTTAGGTTTACACCTCAAAAACACTTGGTTACTCTAATATCATAATTTAATTACTAGTCATTTCTTTTCTAGCAGTATATGCTCTCACAGTATCAAATTCTCATTCACCTTAATACATATAGCTCATCTCTTCTGAATCACAACTACTATCATATGAATAAATTCATTCCCATTATACTCATGCTTTTGATACTTTGATAACGACAATTCATTTACTAAGTTATAACATCATCAATCGATCATTCCATCTTTTCTTAGATTTTCGGGTCAATTTTGCATAGTCATTAAGACAAGAAAAATTAAGTATTTAGGCAACACTTTCTTCTAAACAATTGTTCCTCTATGTCTTAAGTTTCTAATGAACTGAATTTCATACAATTCGATTCAGTATTCTACAAGTTATACACAAAATACTTCAAGCTGTTTTCTGACTGCAACAACACTCAGCACTCAACTTCAAGTCAAGTTTTGAAACTCTTAGAGACAAAATTTTATTCCTTCATGAAATTTGTAGCCATACGTCTCTAGTTTAAACTAAATCAAAAATCATTCCATTTAGATATCTACAGATTAAGATATAGCCAAAATACAGATGTCGATTTAGTGAAAACACTTCATTTAACAATTCATCATTTTCATCCTAAACTCATCAATCAATCATTATCAATCCTTTCCTAATGAATTCATATGACCATGAAATTTTGTGGAGAGGAAATTCAATGTGTTAGGAGTTTGTGGTCCAAATTTCAAGTCAATCGGAGATCTGGAGAAGAAGTTATGGTCAAAAGAGTGAAGGGTGTTCAAAGTTATCAAACAACAGTACACCTTTACTGTCACGATCGTGCACTTCCAATTGATCCTCCTCTGTCACGATCGTGCAAGCCCCTAATGACCCCTTTCTGTCACGATCGTCGGGCACTACCTCTTATTTAAGCTTCATTCCAGTTTTTCTCAAAATAGAGTTTTAGGTCAAGTTTTCATGGCCATTTTGCTAAGGAAAATGAAGGATTTAGGTAAAACATTCTCTAAACAATTGTTCCTTTATGTCTTAAGTTTCTAATGACACCAATTTCAAGCAATTTGGTTCAGTATTCTGTAAGTTATACCTAAAATACTACACACTGTTCCTAAACCGCGATAGAATCCAAAAACTCAACATCAAGCCAAAATTTGAAACTCTTAGACACATAATTAAAATTCGATTCCTTCATGAAAAATATATACTTATGTCTCTAGTATAATTCAAACTTAAAATCATCCAATTTAGATGTCTACAGATCAAAATATGACTAAAATGTAGATGCATGTCCAGTCCGAACATTACAGCTATCATACTCCAGAAATTCTTCTTTCACTTTTTCCAGATTTTTAACTCCTACGTTTTACTTCTAATACATCTTATGCATAAATCATCTTTTTTACTTCATTTCCTCTTCATTCTCAGCTCATTATCATTCATAAACAATTTATAGTCCATGATTGATCACGAACACTAAAAATAGAACATATACATATACACCTTCATCATTAACTTTCTGCACATGTTCAACTTCATCGTACAACGATCGGATGGCTTCCTCACAGGCACGATCGTGCAATTACATATGATCAACTTTCTGTCACGATCGTGCAATTACATATAAACAATAGTGCAACTACCAGACGGAACTCATCAAGGTGAAGTTAAACACGAGATTTTTAAGTGGTTTGACCCTCCTTTTGCCATATATTATGTGGTCGTCCATCCCATCGTTATTAAGTACTACATATTAATATTAAGTATATTAATTAATTATAATTATGAATTAATAGTAAAGATGGTAATTTGGTGTACCAATTCTTTTCATAACTAATATAAAAGTACGAGTTGAACTTAATCTGGCATAAGATATGCTGCTAATGAATTTAAATGGTTTAAGATGCAACTCCTGGAGTGGACCAATATCGACAAGAATATCAAAAATGCTTACGGGTGTGACTTAACAGGAATATCAAACATGTCACACACCCGTGAGGCACATTTTTGTTATAGTTACTAATAATAATAATTACATAATTACATAATAAACAATTAATCAATAATATGAATTAATAAAACATATAATAATTTATAAGCAATAATAACATAAATAAAAATATTTAATAATATTTAATAATGAATAATACCATAATTAATAA
>JAOQMQ010000009.1:20143807-20153919 GCA_027563845.1 Erythroxylum subrotundum | reverse complement strand
AAAACTCATCAATCATTCTCTATTATAACATACAATAAACACTAATCTTTTACTTACTTGTTCAGTTCTAATCCCAGCTCAAAATCACTCTAAATCAGTACTAAAAAAATGTAGAATCATCACACATTCAAGATGGAATTAAATAACTTTCAGCTATGATGAACTCTTTAGCTATTTTGTGAAGGATTAAAGCATGTATTTAGTGTGATAATTTAGCATAACTTCAAGAAAAACACAAGAAGGGAGATAGAAGCAAGTTTCTGTAGAGAGATGAGAAGGAAAGAGAAGGAGTTAGGTTTAAACATTGCTGCAGAAACATTACACCTAAGGTGTTAGATGTCACCATATTATTTTAACCCATGTCCTTATGCATGCAAGCCACTTATCCCTTACATAACAATACATGTCCTTATGCATGTAAGCCACTTATCCCTTACATAAGCTACCAAATGTCACCTAATCACTAGTCCATTTGTCACTCAATCATTTTGCCATTTGTCAATTAATTACTCATGACAAATATTGCTCATTTATCAATGCCATTTGTCACATAATGATTGATCCATTTGTCACTCCATAATTTGTCCATTTTTCAATTAATTTCTAATACAATTTTCACACTTCTATTTGTCCCTTATTTCAATATTTTCCTAGTCTAAAATACCTCAATTTTTTTGATAAATTTCCAAAATATCCGAAATGTCTCCAAAAATGCGTAATAAACTCTAATACACACCAAATTTAATTTTCAAGATAATTAATCCATAATTCACCAAAAATTATGAAATGATAACTATTATCACCAAATAAATTTTCAGCTCAAAATAATTCACCAAAAATTTCAAAATACCCGAAATATACAAAAATTGCCAAATCACATTTAATACACTCAAATTAAATCCACAATTTCTATTTATAAATCAATTTACCCAGAAATACCAATGAATGCATGTACAATCATATGAATGTGCAAAATAAATGTATATGTCACAATTAACTTATGCATGACGTGTTTTTTTTTTCCTAATTCCACATAAATTTCTCATAATTTACTATTCTAGCCTTAACATGGGTAACAGGATGTTACATAGGGTATCCGACCATTTGTTGAATTTTCAACCATCACCAGGATCGTATCTTCATTGGATTTTGAAGAATCATTAGAATTTCCCAAAGACCCTTCCATAAAATCAAAAGTTAAAGATGGCTTCCACTCGTCAAGGTTTTCATTCACAGTGTCACAATATTCTGACCCAAACAAACCATGGTATCTTACTTTAATCGCACCAGCTTCTAGGTCCACTACCAATTCTTCTTTAACTTCACCATACATTAATTCGTTAAATGCGAGATCTATTTCCTTTGGATCACCCGTTGGTAGAATGTGCCATCAAAATATTAATACTTATGCAACAATTACCAACAAAACTATGTTCCCTTTTACTCCCATTCCACAACGTATTACTGAGCCAATTAAAATTGCTAAACCACAAATCCCACAACCCTCTTTTTTCGATCACCTGCTATGTATTTGTTTTCCAAAAAAACTTATAAATCTCGCAACTCTAACGAGTCTTTTTTATCTTTTTAAAAATTTTATAGGAGCCCCTATAATGAGATCATTTATAGGTCAATTATGGGAGCCCCAATCGGTGGTTTGCTATCTAGCATTCCATCTCATCTGAAGCAACCCCACTTTTCTGTATTGCATCGATTTTAAAATAAGAATTAAATTATGCAGAGTGCACAACTTATTTTAATTATAGATGATGAAATCTTTTTCTTGATACAATGAAATGCATATCTGATGAAATCTTTTCGTCTGCTATAAGAATATGTATTTATATTTGCTTGTTTTTAGATTAACAAAACAGCAATTATTAAGTTTGGCATAATGGAAAATTTTATATTTTATAAGACATCAACAGCAAGAATTACTTGTGATATATATTAATCTGACAGGAATGCTTCCTTCTCTTCCATGCTATACCACAAAATAAGAAAAAAAAAATTGAGCAAAATATAACAATTCCTTTCGTCTGCGTATTCATACAATCAATTTTGTCATTACTGGTCATTTAATAAAAGTTATCTTAATTAGTAGGATTTAGAAATTATTCACTAATTATGATTCACAATTAAGCAAATTCATAAACCAACTTACAAATTGATGAACAATAACTTATATAATAAATCAAATCAGAGTTTTCCTTGTTTTTATTTTTTAGTAAAATTAAAATTGTGATAATCATGGATTGTTTTGATTTTTTAGGAACATTCTGATAATCAAGTATTTCATTTCTAATGGTTTGGATCCACTTTTGAATTTATACCGTATTAATGAGTTAAATCTTTATTTCCATGCAAAAGTTAGTTTCATCGTACATAATTGTGAATTCCTGAATGCCTATATAGAAATAAAACTGCTTCATTAATTATACATCAACTTTCAAATTATATTCCTCTCAACGTTATTTCTGTTAAAAAAATAATCATCTTTAAAATTATTATCAAACTAGTTATCATTTTTTTTGGTCTGTTTGTTTTGGTGTTCAAATTTCGTGGTTATTGAAATGATTACATAATTATTTCATAGTTATAAGGATAAATCATGTTAATAAATTATTTGGTCATTTAATATATATTAAAATTTCGTTTCATTTAATATGTATTAAAGTTTCATTTATCTTTTTTAAGATACGATTATTAAGAACTCATAGTCTATTAGTCACGACCGTGATAACTGCCAGAAATTATTATTTTCATAAATTTTAGATTAATTTTAAAATAAATCAATCATAGATTTTAATTTGTGTCGGAAGGATTTGAGGTGAAATGAAAGTAAAAATGAAGAGGAAATAGTGAAGACATAAGTTAGAAATGGTAGATTAAAAGAAAAAAAATTAAGAAATGAAAAAAAAATATCTTTTTCGCTAGAGTGTCACTCTATACTTAATTAACTTAACAATAATAATTAATCAATCTATTAATTATATTTTAATTAGTAAATTAATCATATATAAATTATATATAATTAAAATTGACAAAAAATATATGACTAATTATTTCCATGTATAAGTGCTATGTTATTTCAGAATCAAGTTTCTTGTTTAATTAGTAGATTAATTATATATAAATTATATTTAATTAAAAATGACAAAAAATATATACGCTAATTAGTTCTATGTATTAAAAATGACAAAAAATATATGTGCTAAAGTCACGAAATCCCTGTGTAAGTATAAGTCTATAAGTTACGGAAGACGAAATAAAGACAAAAAAAAAGAACTGGACCATTGGATCATTTGTACGGCAAGATGAAATTTCGTATTTGTCCCTCCCATTCGTCCTTAGTATTATATACTTAATGAAAGAGAAAGGTAAGGGTATACTAAGATCAATCAACTTGGTGGTATATTTTTAAATTATTTAGTATATAATTTTATTAAAATATTTATAAATAAATTATTGTGTACTTTTTAGAGATTTATTTAATCTATATTTAAAAGTAACAATTCTAAGATGTTTTTCAACGATGAGAATAAAAACATAAAGCGAGTAGATTAATAATAGAAATTATTTATTTTAATTTTCACCTTTTAAGTAATAACTCAATTTGATTTTTTAATTGAAACTTAATTAATTAATTTAAAATCAGACTAATTTAAATTTAAAAAATTTTTTAAGAAAAAACATATTTTTAACAACATTATTCTTCCTCCTTTGCTTAAAAAAAGTTAATTAATTGAAAATTTATGTGATTTCAAATTTTATTTTATTAAAAATTATTTAATGACACTTTTAGTTATAGTGCTAGAACCCAATCTTTTGGGCTGTAGAAGGGGCGATAGCCCACTCAAGAGTAAACAAAACTTCTGTCCATAATCGTTTTTTCTTTCTCCCTTTAAAACTCGGTTTCTTATATCTTCGTTAATTATTAAAAAAAAAATCAAACTTTAATAGTTCAAAATTTTAAAAATAATAATTAAATATATAAACTTTCAACATTTCTCAAACATACCCCATGTTAATGTTTCCGTTAATGGAGCTAACTTGAAAAGTCACGTTAGTTATAATAAGTCACCAGTAAAATGTTAGGTATAAGTCAATTTCTGTTTCAAATTATAATTAAATTAAAATTATTATTATTAATTCACTTTGACAGAATTAAGCATACAGAAGAAGGAAGTAAATAGACAAGAAAAATAAATCATCTAAACCGAAAACCAATCTCTATATAAAAACATATATATACTTTAAAAATAAAAGCGAGATAATAGGCTATGTTCTTTTTATCTTTCATTCTTCTCTTTTATGAAAAAAGTTTATGTTTCTTATGTTGTGGTTAATGACTTTTTTGAAAAAAAAAAAGTAAGTTATTAAGAAAAAAGAAAATGGAAAATTTTCAAACCTAAGAAAATTGAGACTATGTTTAGAATGAGTGAGTAAAGAAGAATAAGGACTTTATCCACTATCAAAATTAATGAACTTAAGATTTTTGGTGGATAGGGATGACAAGTCTAGCTAATTTTTTAAAAATAATTTTTTAAAATTTAAAGTATAAAATAATTTTTTTAATTGAGTCTAGACGTGAATTATTTAATCCGAGGCTTACCCAAGACATATATTTTTTTAGCAAGACAATATCATTTTACTTATAAAAGTTGAACCTCATATCGAGTTGAACCTGATTTAGCCCATAGATCGACTCATTGAAAATACCTAAATTTAGACCTGTAAGTCAACTTATTATTATCTCTACAGGTGAACGGCAGAAGAGGGGAGAAGAGTACCTTAAGATTTTTTGCTTTATTTTATTTTATTAAAATCAAGATTTTGAAACCCGGACCGGACATCGAACCGGAGGTTTTACTGGTTACCGGTTTGACCGGTGTGACGTCATAATTATGCAATAATTATATTTAATTATATATAATATTAGTAATATTAAAAAAATAGAAAATATACCAAATAATATAAAATAATAAAAATAATAAAAATAAAATAAAAATTCATTGAACCAGTGGTCGAACCGGTTGATCGGTTTTCACCGGTTCTCACTGATTCAATTAGAGGCCGATTTTTAGGAGTCACCAAAACCGGATAGTCGACCGGTCACCGGTCAAACCGGCCAGTCCGATCCAAGTTTTAAAATATTGATTAAAAGCTAATGTGGATTTAACATGACACGTGACATTTTGCATTTATCATAACATAACTAATGTGGCTTGTCATGTCAGTTCTGTCAACGGAGACAATAACGTTATGCATTATTTGAAAAAAATTTAAAATTTTAAGTATTTAATTGTCACTTTTTAAAATTCGAACAATAACTCCAAAATTGTATAAAGGATAACAGTTTTTAGTAATTAACCTTCGGGTAAATACTATTTTCTTTCTCAATCACGATTTATCCACCTGTAGACTCTTGTCATTCAAATTGCATGTTCCATTCGTCTCCTTCATTCAACTTTCTTTTGGAACATTGCCAATTATTGCTGAAATTAAGAAAGGAAATAGTGTAAAATTAAGTTTCTTTAACTATAATATAAGGCTAAAAGTACTTACCAAATTTCAACATTTTTATTAAAATACAACATTAACTTAATGTTTTAAAGTGTTCAACCTGAACCATAATATTTTTGAAACTTTTAGAACATACCCTACATAAATAAAAAATTTGATGGAGTTAATTATTCGTCAATTAAATGTCATATTAGTATTTTTTAAATAAAAAATGACTCGATTATATTATTGTGAATTCAATCAAATTAATTTTACATATCATCAAATCGTATATTCGTTATTAATTATTATAAACATCGATTTAATATAATAAAGGGTTAATTACATAAAAAAAATTCAATCTTTTGTCAAATTTTTAATTATAGCATGATCTTTAAAAAATAGCAATAAAATATTTAAAATTTTAATTTTTTTTCAATTCTAATGTGAACTTCAAAAAGTAGCAATAAAATGCTCAAGCTTTCAATTTTGTTCAATTCTAACTTGACGTTAGTGCTTCTGTTAAATTTAAAAATGACCTAAATCAGATTACGCAGCTCTAGTGACCTTACTGATGCACAGTGACAGAGGTACGTGAGGCCCAGTGGTGCACTGGGCCTATATATATATATATATATAAGGATGGAGTTATTTAGGGGTTAGTGATGCACTGGGCTCCCTAAAATTTAAAAAATTAAATATTTGAGTCCTCCTATTTTAAATTTCTGGCTCCGTCACTGCTGATGCAGTATGTTGTAATGCGAGAATAGTTTGAAGCATCAGAAGAACAAACAAAAAACAAATGGTTGAGGACATCAGGAAAACAACAGATAACGTCAGACTATAATTGAAGAAATTTGAAAGTTTGAACATTTTATTACCATTTTTTAAAATTTTGGCTATAATTGAAAAAAACTGAAAGTTTGAACATTTTATTACTACTTTTTAAAGTTCGAACTATAATTAAAAATTTAACGAATTTTGAATCTTTTTCTTTGACAATTAACCTGTAATAAATGTTATTTGTATCATTTGAAAATGACAATGGACGGTTCTCCTAATCCAACTCTTTGTTTCTACGATTCGAGTATTTTTTATATACTATACGTAATTTAATTATTATTAATTATTACAAGTATCGATTCATCGAATCAATGTGATGAATTATATTTGTGTCGGTTAGGAATGATATTTGAAGCATTGTCCCATCTTGAATTTTTAAATGATGGAACATTAAATTTATGTGAAATATATGATCAAGACAGTGAATTATTCCAACATTACCGAAGCCTCTTAAGAGCTGACTCCACTGATAGAAAATGCTTCAAAAATGTTTTGACAATTAGAAAATTTCAACTTGAATTATAAAATGTTTGATACAATTTTTTTTTGGTTATATATTAAATTGAATTTTATTATTTAATTTTAAACATTTAACTCCTAGAATGAGTTATTTAAAATATGCTATTACCCATTATTACATATAACTAGTCATAGTGAATAAGCAATTAAAATTTATTACATGTACAAAAAACAATTACAAATTATCTTTTTAATATAGGCTAAAAGTACATTTTGAATCTCATCAATTACAACAAAATATATAATACATCGTAACGTTTTAAAGCGTTCAAATTAAATCTTGATGTTTTCAAAACAGGTTTTAAGTAGATGGAAGTCTTACCACCCCTGAGTTGGTGGAGTGAGAGAGCATAAGGTCAAAGGTTTTGTGTTCGAATCCCTCTACTTAAGCTCTCTAGATAAAGCCTGTCGTACAGGGCTTGCCTAGTACGGAGTACCCTGTTAGCCTAATTTGCAGACTATTACGTCAATCCGAAAATTTACACATCACACATTCAAAGGATAATATCTACGGTTCTTCTGTTAAAAAAAAAAAAAAACAAGTCTTACCTATTGTTTGAAATGTATGAATTGTGACCTTGTTATGTGATTGGAGAGATACTTTTTGATTTATTAAAAATATAATTATGTGATACAAAAATTTATTTTTATTTAAAAATATATAATACTATTATGTTAATACCTACAAAAGTTAATTTCAATCAAAATTCATATTATTATCATTATCATTATCATTATTATTATTATTATTATTATTATTATTATTATTAATTTTTTTCATCTTTTCTTCTATCATCATCATTATTATTATTGTTGTTGTTGTTATTATTATTATTATACGAAATTAATTTCTTATTGTTATTGTTATTATTATTATTTGTTAACTTTTTTACTAATACAAATCATTTATTTTAAAATAATCAATGAATTACATCTTTTTAATATATTATACTGCAGAGACATTTTCGTCATTAATAATGTTTTTTGTTCTGTCCATTGCAACCAAATATGTTTCTGTCCTTAGAACGGGGACAATTTTTTCTATTCTGTTCATCGCAACCAAACACTTCACTGTCTTTAATTTTTGTTCTGTTCCGTCTTCAAATTTCTGTCTCGTTCCATCTCTGCATATTAAAGACGTTAACCAAACGCAGCGTAAAGCTTTGTTCCGAGAATAGATCTTCTGTTATTTCTATTTTATCCCCCCTGTTCTCTTACAATCTCATCCATTTATTGAAATAAATTAGATGAATAAAATTAACTAGGCAACGTGCCTATAGCGTACACGGAACAGAAATTCTGTTCCGCGTTGTTACATCCCTCCGATCAAACTTTTTAAAAAAAATCTAATAATTTAATAAATACGCCCATCCAATCAAAGTTAGTCACTAAACGGCATGACGTTGGGCTGAAAAGACATAATTATCGTATTCGGATGTCACATCAAACTGTCATTTTAGTGCTTACCAAAATGATTGGTACAGAAATCAACCATTTTCAATTCCATTCCACTTCTAAACATTGATGTATAGAACTTTTTGAGAATAACTAAAATTTTTGCTTACAGAACTTTTATTACATTACAAATTGAAAGCATAATTAATTCAGACGTTACGGCCTTCAATCTAAAGCGTGATGGAACTTGTTAAACTTTTAACTGTACGAGAATAATTGGAAACATAAAACAATGCCGTTTATGTTAAGGAAGATGACGGAAATAAAAGTCTAACTAACCTAGAAATTTCAAGTTTAGCACATATGTTCAAGAGTTGATGCCAGAAATTGAGTGGAGTTGAAGTGACCATAAAAGTAACATGTTTTTTAAAATTGAGAGGAATCTTTATAGGATAAAGATTTTTGTGCAAAGAACATATGAGTAATGGTGTTGGTGTTGTCAAAAGGGTTAAATCTAATAACTCGAGAATTATTATAATGAGTTGGTGTTTGGGTATGATTAAAAGATGGATCAAAGGAATACATAGGCTCAAAGGAGGAAATATATCCAGAAGTGGGGACCGGCCCATTTGGTCCAGGGGAATCAAAGATTGGCTCATGTGGATTATAGGCTGATTCAGAAATGTTAAGGTTCAGCCAAGGAAATTTTCCTCTTCAACTCCTGTTGCCGTTGCGTCCCCTGTTGGCGTAAGTTCCAGTATGGGAGACGGTAAGGACCGTGTCATTAAGGTGATAAAGTGATAAGATTAAAGATGTTGTCCACGAATCAGCAGATTTGCTCAAAGCTTGTCGAAGGGGATAGAGTCTCAGTGTTCAACGATGGTAATGAAGAATTCACAATCTGAAGGTAATACATTCAAGGTAAAAACATCTAAAGATGTTATCCCTAACGGTGACAAGCTCATCAACAATGTGAGACACAGAGGAGACAGTATTCAATGATTGTTGAGGATCCCTTCTTCAATGTGTGAATTTTTCGTTGGAGAAGGGATCGTTGGGAGTGAAGGACTATATTCTTTAAAAATAGGACAACGAACAAGCAGAGTTGTTTTTCAACTTCTTGACATTAAACAAAAACAAGAATACAATTTATGCTTAACATAGAACATTCTAGTTCTAAACTCTCCATATTACTAACGCTTCACTCTTTCAACTTCTCAACAAATTAAAGCAGAAATTAAATAACAATAGAAACAAATTTAAATGCCAACATTTTCCCCCCTTAAACTTGTTTCTCCAACAACTATAACTCCAAGTTGTTTCCGCAGATACTGAAAAACTTCAACTTTGACAGCTTTTGTAAATATGTCCGCAACTTGATCACTTGACTTCACATATGTAAGCTCAACTTCCTTTGCGTTGATACTCTCCCTTATGAAATGAAACCGGGTATCAATATGCTTTGAACGCTCATGATGAACCAGATTTTTGGCCAAAGCAATTGCAGATTTGTTGTCCACAAATATCTTTGTCGCGACTTCTTGCTGCAGATTAAGTTCTCGAAGCAATCTCCTCAACCAGATTGTGTGACAAACACAAGAGGCTGCAGCTATATACTCAGCCTCGCAAGCCGATAAAGCAACAATAGACTGCTTCTTTGAAGACCAAGTAAATGCTGTACTTCCAAAATAGAACACAAAACCAGTAGTACTCTTCCGATCATCACAACTTCCAGCCCAATCACTGTCACTAAAGCCAACAAGTTGCAACTCCTTTTCAGATGTATATAACAGCCCATGATCAATTGTACCTTTGATATATCTCAGGATTCTCTTGGCCGTCTTCAAGTG
>JAOQMQ010000009.1:20103068-20120076 GCA_027563845.1 Erythroxylum subrotundum | reverse complement strand
ACTATTCAAATAGCAGCGAATCCGGTCTTTCATGAGCGTACAAAACACATAGAAATAGATTGTCACTTTGTAAGGGAGAGCATACAAGGAGGGTTAGTGGCAACAAAGCACATTTCAACAAAAGAGCAAGTAGCAGATATCTTCACTAAGGGGCTGGGGATTCAGCAGCATGAGTATCTACTATCCAAGTTGGGAGTGTTGAATATTTACCACCCTCCAACTTGAGGGGGGGTGTAGAGGATGAATATGCAATCAGTTATGCTGGCACCGAATCTGTTATTGTGGCTTAACCTTCATTTACCTAGTTTGTTAGGAGTAAATGTTAGATTTTCACTGTTTTACTATAGGTGAAATAAGCTGTATATAAACAGTCATGCCTTTACTGTTTCGATATTCAATTTGAATGGAATTACTTTTTCCCTTTCTGCAAATCACCCTAGTCTTGACATTTATACAAATTTTAAAAAGTTAATCATTAAATTAAATTTTTCAAAAATTAAATACTTTTAATTTTATTATCTTTAATTATATTACATTAATTACTTTTGTATAGACCCGACATTTATGTCCCTTTTTATATCAATATTTAGTATAAAATATTATTATCATTTGTATATTGTAATTAATTCAATTCAATTCAATCTAAAATTAATAAATAAAATTTAAATTAATTATTTTTATCTAAGTTTAAAATTTAAGAGATTAATATAAACAAAAATTTCAAAATAATTTTAAAAATATAGTTTCAATTTTTAAGATTTTAAAATTAGAATAACAAAAATTTATATTTCCTTAAATTAGAAATTAAATCGATATCATTTTTAATGACCCGATTTCATATTAAGCTTGTTAGTGTTGCATTTGATGAAAAACTCCCGGTGTAATTTGACGAGACTCATTCTCAAGCTTATTTTTAATGGTATTTTAGTGATTTCTTAAGTTCTTTAGTTGGTCCTTGCAAATCTAAGAGAATCTTGAGAAGTTTTTAATCGAATTCATTCACTATTGAGAAGTTGTATTGAGAGAGTTTTCGGTGTTTTTAAGGTTCCATGGAAGATATTTGAGAAAAGGATGATGTTGACTTCTTTTGCTCTCTATCTAAATCTTTATGAGTATATTCAAAGAAATACTAAGATATAAACAACAATATTCTTGTTCTTATAAAATTTTTTAAGTCATACCCTCATATGTCATTTTACATATAAACAACTAATACTAAATAATTAATTTTATCAAACATCTTTAAATAAACGGTTGATGTTATCTACTGGTCAAATCAACTACATTAATCCGCTGTTAGCTAACCGTTGATAGAATCAGCTAATAGCTAATACAACATGCTGATTGCTAAGTAGAGCCAAAACTTTACATTCATCGGTAGGCCCAAAAAACTGACCAATGTGAAAATTACATGTTCGCTTCGATTATATTTCAGCAGATTACGCAGATAATAGACATATTCAATTTTGATCAAATCTACACAATGCTAATCCTAATGCAGTCGGAGTGCTTTAACAGTCGCACCATTTGCATTCATAATTTGATTAACTATTACACAACTTGATCACATACCACACCATGCCCCATTTACTGAATTGTTATTCACCGATACTACCAATTGTTCAGGATCCAACATATTGGATATAAGCAATATGTTAATAATTTTAGTTGAGTGCTGTAAGATTTTTGAATAACACGTAGAACCTGGTTTTGAGGCATGACAAGTGCCTAAAGAAGGCAGGATAAAATGTAGAATGGCTTTGGAGATTTTTGGCTTGTTGATATTTCTTTCTTTGTTGTCTCTTTATTTGGGAATTTGAAATGAAAAACACGAAAACTAATTCTGAAAAACTGAAAGAATGTAATTTCATAAAAATTCTGGTTTAGTCGTAGTTGCTTTGAATTATATCTGTGGTTGCTTGATATACAGCAATTATATCAGCAACTGTAAATTTTCTAGCACAAACGAAAACATAAAAATTAAATGCGAAATAAACAAATCAATACCCAAGATTTAGTAACGTAAGTTTAAGCACTTTGCCTATGTCTGCGAAGCCCTTGACGCTATCCCTCGTCCTCACAGCCTGTAAAAGTAAATCACTCCCAACGGCATGACCACCTCGTGCTAATCTCAACAGAAGATTTTCATAACAACATTTGAAAATAAAGATAAGAATTAAACAACTCAAGTGATTTAAACAATAAAGACATAAATAATGACAACACTTAGGATAGAAAACAACTCCCTTAACAATGTAACTTCATCAACGAAAGAATGGTAAGTAGTCCATCAAGAAATTTGCTGTGAACCTTCATTATTGTGTAACACTCTTGTCTGCTTACCTATTTGGCATGCACTGCACATCGTCCTGTCATCATTGTTCATTGTGGTAGGAATTGAACAATTTACAAATATGATCCTTCAATTCGGTGATTTTAGACTCGAAACTATTATCGTTTTACCATCCTAATCCAAACAAGGATGGAGTTTGAAAATAGGAGCAGTGAGCCAATAAGGAAAGCTTGGGCTTCTATCATCCAAGTTGGTAGCGTCTTTCACTGTCCATAAAACGTGTTCAATGATATTTTAAAGGTCAATAGTCTTTTCGTTTCTTATCTGTGCGAACTGAAAAAATTAAAAGAAAATGCTGAACTGAGTCACTGACTTGATAAGTGAAAGTGACAGAGTGCAACGGTAATTACTCTCCACTCTCCAGTGCAAGTGATGAATATTATTAATCCACATTTATTATTCACTAAATAAGATTTTAAGCATACCACAGTTTACCAACCAATTATTTAATAAATTCGTAAATTTAAATTTAAGTTACAAACTTCAATTTAATTAATATTAACTTTTTTTCAAAAACAAATTTTATATTAATTAAAAGTAAGAATATGTACTTCTGAACTTTTCTCACATTTTGTATCTTCATAAAATTCTCATTCGGACGTTACTACAATAACAACAACAATATTTCAGTAGAAATCATGTTAAGAAGAACGATTTAAAGAAGTTCAATAGTATGTAGTCTTTACTCCTAACTAGTAAAAATGTTATTTTTGATAGTACGTTAATGTTATTATTTTGTAATGTTAACTTATTCCCGTATATCAATTATTCGTGCTAATAATCTAAATAATTTTCAAAAAATTTCCTCAATATATAGAATCTTTTTTCTAAGGCTATGTTTAGTTGAGGGTTTATTAATGGAATGGAATTAAATATAATATTATTTCATCGTTTGGGAGGAGGGTTTATAATGAAATAGAATGAAATGAGAAGGAAGAGGAGGGTTTCATATTACATCTCATTCCATTCTAAACAATAAAAATAAAAAACTCCGATTTGTGAGGTTTAAGATGGAATGTAAAATGATAAATAACTTTACACTATGTTACATTATAAATCCTTTATTCAAACAATATTTCACTATATGACATTATAAACCCTTCCATCCCTCCCAAACAACAATTTTCTAATATTACTTCAATTTATATTCCATTCCATTATAAATCATTTCATTCCATTATATTATATTAAAAACCTTACATCCAACCTAAGTGATTGAGGACGTTTTGGAAAGCAAACCCTTATACAATAACTTGTAAACTAGGTATATAAATAAAAAAATTATTTAATGAGTCAAAATTTAGTGACACACTTAAATTTTAAGTCAAAAATTTTGTGTAATTTTAATTGATTATTCCCTTGAAAAAATATTAACGATAAATATAAATAAGTTTGATAGTTTTGTTTTGACTTGATCAAATTTAATTTGAATTATTTAATTTTTAATTAAGTTTAAATTTGTGTATTAAATTGAAATACAAACAGTTTAAATTACTTGATTTTTTTAGAAAAATACTGAAATTAAATTAAAATAATATTATTTTAAGATAACCATGAAAGACATTTATGGATCGGTTTATTAAGTCATACATGAATCCATGATAGTGTTTGTAAGGATTGACTCCCTCTCTACCTTATCTTCTTTGATTAGTTTCCTCAATGGTTCAGAAACCTCTCTTGATAGTTTTCTAAAACATATAAACAACCAACCAATATGTCTATTGTTGCATTTTATTTTTAAATGAGAGAGGGAAAAGGTCTTGGACCCATTTGAGATCAACTCTTTAATACTCAATAACCATTATCTTGGACTCTTTTCATTGGACTTAAATCTATAAGTAACATGGGCTACTAAATAATCTAACAATCTCCCACTTGGCCCATGTTATGTCTTGGTGATTCAACAATAAAACTTTAAGTACACACAATACATAGAATCGGTCAAGTCATCCTTAATTGAATTAAGATGATGAGATCATGGCGGTCACAAGTTATACAACATGATTCCTTTCATGTATTACATAATCAAGTCAACTCATAAAACTTTAAGTGGGTAATTCTGTAATTGTTATCTCACAGAAATAATTATTGTATACAACATAATATGGGTAACAAGTAAGCAAAAAATGACTGTAATTGAATTTATAAATGTCATAATAATTTGAGCAAAAAAATTATATGTATATATACATGTCAGAATGCTATGCTAACAAGGACTTATCTATAATGTCCATTCGTTTACCATGGCCAATAAATGTTTTGAGCGATAAGCCTTTAGTTAACAAATCCTCTATCATTAGATTAGTACCAATATGCTCAATTGACACTTTATGTTTTGCACTTCTTCTTTCACAGACAAATACTTCAAATCTATGTGTTTCGCACCCTTTGAATACTTGTCATTCTTAGAGAAGAAAACGACTGTGAAATTATCACAATAAATTCTTAACGGTCTATTAATACTGTCGACAATGCCAAGACCTAAGATAAAGTTCCGTAACCACAATCCATGAACCGTGGCCTCAAAGCACGCCACAAATTCAGCCTCCATAGTGGAAGTAGCAATGACGGACTGCTTTCTACTTTTTGATGAAACTGCTCCTCCAGCTAATGGAAAAATATAACCGAATGTAGATTTCTATGAGTCTACACAACTAGCATAGTCTGAATTCGAGTAACCTATCACTTCGAGATGGGTTGATTTTCTATATGTGAGCATGTAGTCCTTTATGCCTTGTAAATATCTAAGAACTTTTTTTGCATCTTTCTAGTGGTCCATTTTAGGATTGTTTGATATCGGCCTAGCATTCCGATAGCAAAACTGATATCTAGCCGAGTGCATGTTTGAGCATACATTAAGCTCCCAACTACTGACGCATAAGGAATAGATTACATTTCCTTACGTCCCAAATCATTTCGTGGATATTGCATTTGACTAAATTTGTCCCCTTTCTGAATTGAAACTATCCATACAGAGCACTTTTCCATTTTAAATATTTCTAATACTTTCTTGATATAACCTTTCTAAGACAATCCTAACAATTTTTGGGATCTATCACGGAATAATTTAATTCCAATCATATAGGATGCCTCACTCATATATTTCATTTCAAAATTATTAGAGAGAAAATTCTTTACATCATGTAACAAAACCATTTTATTAGCAGCAAGAAGGATATCATCAACATATAGGACTAATATAATGAACTTACACCTATTAACCTTCATATATATACACCAATCAATGGTGTTTTCTACAAAACCATAAGACGTAATGATATCATTAAACTTAAGATACCATTGTCAGGAAGCTTGTTTCAGCTCATATATTAACTTCTTTAATTTATACACTAATTGTTCCTTTCCTGTGGTCACGGAACTTTCCAGTTGATCCATATAAACATCTTCTTCCAAGTCACCATTTAGAAACGCTGTCTTTACATCCATTTGGTGAAGCTCTAAATCATAATGAGCTACCATGGCCATAACAATTCTTAAAGAGTCCTTCTTTGAAACTAGAGAGAAGGTCTCTTTATAGTCAATGTCATCCTTTTGAGTGTAACCTTTGGCAACAAGTGTGTATTTATACCTTTCAATGTTGCCTTGTGAGTCACGTTTGGTCTTAAAAACCCATTTACAACCCACTTGCTTTGCACCTTCCGGCAACTTAACTAATTCCCATACATTGTTGTCATCCATTGATTTCAACTCTTCTTTCATAGCATTAAACCAATTTTCAAAATTGCTACATTATATGACTTGTTTGAACGAGACTGGATCCTGATCAATGCTCAAGTCACATTCATGTTCAAGTGAGTAAACTTCATAATCACTTGAAATAACTGGTCTTTTCTGCCTTACAGACCTTCGTAATGCTACTTCTTGTGGCATTACTTGATCATTTGTAACTTGAACATGATTACTTGGTTCTTCATTAATATGTTCAATTTTTGGAATTGGAACATTAATTTGTTATTCTGGTATATTGCGTATCCGTGATGCAACAAGAGGAATAACAACCTGTGGGATCATATTTGATGTAGTAGTTTATACTCGACTCTCGTGAATATCCACTTTTCGCAGTTCTCCACTCCCACTGATTGGACCATTCTTAATGAATCGAGCGTTACCAGACTCAATTATTCTCGTACTATAATTAGGAAAATAAAATCTATACCTCTTTGACTTTTCGGGATAGTCGATGAAATAACCACTAACGATTCTCGCATCAAGCTTCTTTTCATGTGGATTATACAACCTTACTTCTGCGGGACAACCCCAAATGTGAAGGTGTCGTAAACTAGGTTTTCTTCCTATCCACAGTTCATAAGTTGTTTTAGGAACTGCCTTACTAGGAATCTTATTAAGCAGATACGCAGCGGTCTTTAATACATGCATCCACAATGATAAAGGTACAATACTATAACTTGACATACTCCTAACCATATCCATAAGTGCACGATTCGACCTTTCAGCTACATCATTTTATTGCGGTGTACCAGGCTTTGTGTATTGCACACATATGCCTTGACTTGCAAGAAACTTTGTAAATGGACATGGACATTGTCTACCATAATATTCACCACCTCTATCAGACCTCACTATCTTTACTTTTCTATCTAACTGCCTTTCTATCTCATTAACGAACATCTCTAAAATGTCCACAGACTGAGACTTCTCATGTAGCAAATAAATATAACCATATCTTGAGAAGTCATCAATAAAGGTAACGAAATATTTTTCGCCACCCCAAGAAGGAATTTCATAAGGACCACAGATGTCAGTGTGTATTAATTCAAGTAATCCGCTACTTCTTATGGCTGGATTCCTTGAATATGTTTGGTTTGCTTACCTTTAATACAATTCATACATATATCCCAGTTAGCAAAATCCAATTGAGGTAAGATTTCATTTTTCACTAACCTCTGTACCCTTTCCTTGGATATATGACCTAATCTTTTATGCCATAAAAAAGTAGAACATTCCTTATGTGCACTACGTTTATTTCCTATAATATGGTCAACATGAAACAGAGATTCAACAAAATCAACATCAAGATTGAAAAGATATAAACAATAATTAAAGTACCAGAACCATAATAATACTTGTTTTATATAAAGAAAACACTCGGTTTCCAATCTTAAAGTTAAAACCATCATCATCCAACTTTGCAACAGAAACTAAATTCTTAGCACAATCAGGAACATAAAGACATTTTTTTAGATTCAGGTGACACTCAGTGTCTAAGATCAATCTGTACGTCCCAATGCCCTCTATTCGTGCCTTCATTCTGTTTCCTATATATAAGAACTTTTTAGTTCCGTTTATGAGCTGGATTGAAAGGAATTCCTGTTTAACATGTGACACATGAGTAGTTGCACCAGAATCTAACCACCAGGTATTATTAGGCACTTCAATAAGATTTGATTTAAAACATATTGAGACATAGTATGTACCTTTCTTTTCGAACCAAGCCTTTCTTTTAGGGCCATCCTTCTTGAAGTAATCGGGCTTTTTGCAGAAGTGACACCTCTTATCTTTATGGATTCGACCCTCATTAACTTTGCTGAGAGCTTTGTCCTTATCTTTGCCTTTCTTTCCTGGTTTGTTCTTGCTGCAACTAGCTCCTTAATGAAATGTGAGATGAACGGAGTGTTCCTTCATTTTCTTCAATCTCCCTTCCTCCTAAACCAACATGACCTTAATCTTTTAAAGGTTCCATTTTTCCTTAATGATGTTGTAATTCACCTGGAACTGGTCGAACGTAAGAGGAAGTGAGTTGGTAATGAACTGTACAAGGAATTACTCACCTACATCCATACTCATAGATTTCAACTTTGCAGCTAGATTTGACATATGTGTTACGTAATCATGAATAGGCTGTGACCAGTTAAAATTTTTAGTCATCAACTCACTCGTTAAAGTCCCTACTATGGACTTGTTGGCTATATTAGATTCGGAGTATTCCTTAAGCTTCAACATGAACTCCTTTGCATTGTCTGTTTTAGGCATTGACGACTTTACATTTTCGGTGATCATCATTCGCATCAAATTCAAGTTCAGCCTGTTAGACCGTTCCCAAGTCTCGTAATAAGACTTGTCAGCTTCAAAACTAGTCTCAGTTATGGCTGCAGGCCTTGCGTCTGAAACTATGTCCAAGTCCAAATCCATTACACCCAGTTGGAACTGGATTTGTTCGAACCAATCCGGATAATTCAGACCATTGAACTTGATTAAGTCATTTCCTAAAGCGAACAAATTAGTAGATGCTGCAAATATAACATATGGCCCACGTATTAATGCTTTGAGTAAACTTAAATGGATTCAAACTAATAATAACTTTGATTTTGTATTTAAATTCTCCTTTGGGTGATATTTAAATACATAATTGTAACCTATAATGATGCCAATAAAATGTACTATAATGAACAATCAATCATATTCTAGTCAACATCCATATTATCATTGGATATACAATCATATTAAATAAAAAAATTTTAATAAGTTCCTTTAATGTCATTTTATTCTAAGCAATGGTCCACCTTTGGGTGACCTCCTAGTGTTATAATTAATAATTTCAATTGTTCAATTTAACCTTTATGTCATTTTAGCATCATATCATAATGAACAATTGAAACATTCATAATTAAATGATTAATATTTTCAAACTATGTCACTTTGGTGACTAACAAGCTTTCCATGCAATAAACATTTAATTGGACAATTATCATCAATGACAAAATTTAATTTAATTAGTTTGGTCACTTTGGTGGCTAACAAACTATTCTAAATTACCGTAATGTCATGTAGCACATTCAACATATAATAAAAAAATGTAATTCCAAGTATGACATAATATAAATGGTAAAAGTACAAATTAAAATATAATATGACACAAAATTATATTATGCATAGCAAACATATGCGCAACTTTTATGCATATAAGCCTAAATTAACTAATTGATTACTTCATTAATTAATTAAGGAGTGGTCTAACTATTTAAACAGTAATTCTCATTTATCACATGGTAGTAAAATTCACTATTATACATTTTAGACAGTAAGTTTTACTTATTATGTAACTATGTGACTTACTATTTATTTAAGAAAAAAAAATACCAACTTGAAATTTAAACTGATAGAAAATTAACTTCGTTAAATTTTTTATTCAATTAAGATCTGTTTTAAATGTTTTGAAATTGTTGAGGTTCAATTTTAACATTCAAAACGTTAATATCTGTTCTATATTTTGTTGTAAACGTTGAGTTTAATAATGTACTAAATAGTATTTTAATTTTAAATTTTAAAAGATCAAAATCAAAACAACACTAATTTGCGTTAGGAATTGAACAATTTACAAATATGATCCTTCAATTCGGTGATTTTAGACCCGAAACAATTCTCGTTTTACCATCCTAATCCCAACAAGGATGGAGTGTGAAAGCAGGAGCAGTGAGTCAATAAGGGAAGCTAGGACTTCTATCCATCCAAGTTGGAAGCGTCTTTCACTGTCCACAAAACGTGTTCAATGATCTTTTAAATTAAAGCTCAATAGTCTTTTCGTTTCTTATCTGTACAAGCTGCAAAAATTAAAAGAAAACGCTGAACTGACTTGATAAGTGAAAGTGACAGCTCAAACAAAATTCCAAGGCTAATTTACTCTCCACTCTCCAGTGCAAGTAATGAATATTATTAATCCACAGTTATTATTCACTAAATAAGATTTTAAGCATGTCACAGTTAACCAATTAAATTATTTAATAAATTGATAAATTTAAATTTAAGTTACAAACTTCAATTTAATTAATCCTAACTTTTTTCCAAAAACAATTTTTATATTAATTAAAAGTAAAAATGTGTACTTCTAAACTTTCTCACACTTTGTATCCTTATAAAATCTTCAAGACGCTACTACAATAACAACAAAAATATTTCAGTAGAAATCATGTTAACAAGAACGATTTAAAGAAGTTTAATAATATGTAGTCTTTACTCTTAACTAGTAAAAATGTTATTTTTGATAGTACTTTAAAGTATTATGTTGTAATTTTAACTTATTCCTGTATATCAATTATTTGTGCTAATATTCTAAATGATTTTCAAAAAATTTTCTCAGTATATAGAATCTTTTTCCTAAGGTTATGTTTAGTCAGAGTTTATTAATGGGATTGAATAAAATATAATATTATTTCATCATTTAAGAGGAGAATTTATAATGAAAAAGAATAGAATGAGATGGAAGAAGATGACTTCATATTATATCTCATTTTATCATAAACAATAAAAATAAAATAAAAACACCTCTAATTTGGAAGGTTTATGATGGAATGTAAAATGATAAATAACTTTACACTATGTTACATTATAAATTTATTATCCAAACAACGTTACACTATATTACATTATAAATCTTTTCATCATTCACAAACAACAATTTTCTAATATTACATACATTTACATTATATTCTATTATATTGTATTAAAAACTTTACATCCAATCAAACGTAACCTAAGTGATTGAGGGCTTTTTGGAAAGCAGCCCCTTAGACAATAACTTATAAACTAGGCATATAAATAAACAAATTATTTAACGAATCAAAATTAAGTGACATACTTAAATTTTAATTCAAAATTTCTGCGTAATACCTGATTATTCCCTTGAAAAATATTATTAAATATATTAAAGATAAATATAGATAAGTTTGATAGTTTTGTTTCAACTTGATCAAATTTAATTTGAATTATTTAATTTGAATTAAGTTTAAATTTGTGTATTAAATTGAAATACAGACAGTTTAAATAGCTTGATTTTTTTAGAAAAATACTGAAATTAAATTAAAATAATATTATTTTAAGATAACCAAAGTTAAAATCTACCCACCTACTTAACCCAGTCCAGCTTAATATAATATCATTATCAAGCATACGCGGCGTCAAGGTCAATTTGTCTCCAACCGACGGTCGAAACAATCAATGACTCAGCGCTCTAAAGAGTCCAAAACGGTACCAATCAGCACGACAGTCTTGGGCTCGTTCAAATTCATTTCCATCAGCAGCTCTGCTCGGCCAGCCAACCAACGCCCACCAACATCCCAGGTTTTTGATCTTTACACATCCTTCACTTAGATTTGTTGCACTTTCTGTTATCTTATCCTCCTGTTATGATTATCACCTAGACATACCTTTGGAAATTTTGCATATAACATTGAACCTAGACCCTCATTTACCTTGACAATTTGATGACGCATACACATAAATGAAATACTGCGTCACTAATACTTATGAGGTTTTTTTTTTTTTTTTGAAGATAACTTATGAGGTTAATATATATATATTACTTTGTAACTTTATAGTGAATAAATTTAAATTTTGATCAAGTGTTTAAATTTTAAAATATTGAATTTCTCAATTCAAAGATTATTTTTAAAATATATATTTTATCGACATAATTCTTAAAAATAATATTTGAAAGAATTATGTAAATTGTAATTTTATATTAACGTTATATGGTGAATAAGTTTAAATTCTGATTAAGTGTTTAAATTTTTTGAATATCTCAATTTAAATTTTTTTAAATATTTTATTGATATAATTGATAAAATAATGTTCAAATTAATATTTGAAAATTTATATGATTTGTTTTTTGTATAATGTTTTTAACATCAACTAAGGGATTGTATTTCAAATAAATAATTATTAATATATTTATTAAAAAATTTAAAACTATAATATCAAAGACGAAAAGTTATATAAACCTTTTAAATATCAAATATTCACAAATTATTAAAACAACCTCTTGACTTAAGGATTTATATATTAACTAAAAATTTGAAAATTTTGACATATGTCTCAAATCTTGCGACATTAACATATTATATAATAACATTTAACGAAGTGCACAAAGTCCTGAACCCTCACCCCTTGCATTAGCGGAAGTGGAGACAAGAGAACAATTCAGTTCAGTATGAAGGCAATTGGAGTGCCTCTGGTCCTGTTAGTTCTCCTCTACCTCTCATTCTCAGTTTACAGTCATCATCAAAACCTTCTTCCCTCTGTTTACGCTTTCCTGGTGACGTCAAACTCAAAGCTAGGTCGTTTCGTTTTCTTTGTGGTGTTCAACTTTATCATTGTAATCATCTCGCTTGGTAGTACCAAGACATCTGAAGCAGATTTTGAAGGATTCTTTTCTCAAACTTCTCTTCTTTACGAATCGATATCTAACACTACAACCATCGATATAGATGATAGATTCCAATGCAGCAACAACGTAGATGATAATGAACATCAGGGCTACGATGGGTCTGATGAAGATATTAATTCAGACGATATTGGTGGTGAAGAAGATGATGATGATGATGAGAATGATACTGATAATGAACATCAGGGCTACGAGGGGTCTGATGAAGGTAATAATGAAGATATTAATTCAGATGATATTGGTAGTGAAGAAGATGATGATAATGATCAGAATGATAACGAAATGGAGAAGAGAGCAGAGGAGTTTATTGCAAAGGTGAAGCAGAAATGGAGAGAAGAATTACTTACTGACAGGCTTCTCTGCATAAAATCTGCTTAATCCAACTTAATGGTAGAGAAGTCTGAAATTGCAATCTTTGTAAATACTATATAAGTGTTCTCTCTTGTTCCTGCTGTTTTCTTTTGTTCTTCTGTAAATTAGTTGATTTCTAAGGAATCCTGTAAATTGAACAGTGGATTGTATTGGTAGTGAAGAAGATGATGTTAATGATGAGAATGATAGTACTGATAATGAAATGGAGAAGAGAGCGGAGGAATTTATTGCAAAGGTGAAGCAGAAATGGAGAGAGGTGTTACTTACTGAGAGGCTTCTTCTCTGCATATAACAGCCGCTTAATCCAACATATACATATATGTATGTATATCTATGTATGACATACTTTTTTTTTTTTGAGGGGTATGTATGACATACTTGGTTGTCATCTTTTTAAAAATACTAAATAATGTTTTCTCTTGTTCCTGCTGTTCTCTTTTGTTCTTATGTAAATTATGTGATTTCTCAGGAATCCTGTAAATTGAATAGCGGATGATCTTGTAAATTTGAATGGTTTCTGCTATGTTTTGGATTTTGCCATTTTGACTGTATATAATATTATTAATATTTTAAAAAATCAAATCAGAAATTAAATCCTATGCTTTTAAAACTTGACCAAAAATTAAACTAGTAAAACAAAGTGTTTAAGGTTTAAAAGATTCAACCGGTATTGGATCGTTATAAAATTGGCTAAAGATTGAATAAAATTAAAAATTTGAAATATAATTAAAAGAAATTGTCCTTATTGAAGAATTTGAAGTTTAATAAAAAATTATTAAATAAAATTTAATTGTTTTATTTTAGTTTATAAAAATTTATTAATTTATAAAAATTGACTGAATAAATCGATTATTTTTAACAACAACAATTATTAAAGTAAATTAAACCGAAAAGTTAAAAAAGACCCAAATAATTGGACGGCTCAAAGTTTTTAAGTTGAACCGGTCGAATCGGTTGCATTTTTTAATCATTGATTAAATTAGTGAAATAAGATGTTTAAATTTTAAAATTTGATAGCTATAAATTTGAAATCAGTTTGAATCTTTGCAGGTGGAGGATAGAGTGGTTGTCAAGGTGGATAAGGGTTCGGTTGGGCCTGGCAAGAGGATTTCTAGTGCTAGTGGGTCTGTGGGCCCAAGAGATAAAGGCAAGAAGCCTGTAGTGGTTAAGGGGGTTGGGAGGTCTGGTAGTGAGAAGGGTCAGTTTCGGACTGGGCCTGTTGTAAGTAGGCCTGTTTCTGAGGGTCCAATGATTGTAAATAGGAGTAAGGAGACTTTGGAGGTTGGACAAAGTTCTGGGTCGAATGTAGAGGTTATGGTATCTGATGCATCAGCCCAAATTTTGGTCGTGGAATCTCAGGTTCCTAGCATTTTGTCAGCGGGGGTGCCTGGGTTGCCAGGGATTGATAATATTGGTGGTGGGGTGGTGGCAAAATTTATTTCAGATGAACCGAAACCTCTAATGCAATTGCTGGTGATGTCATTGTATGTGCGAGACTAGTGGTAATTTCATAAGCTTTGGCTAACAAAGATGATTGTGCGGTGAATCATGTGGTTTCGTCGGAGACCGATGATGATATTTCAGATGATAATGAAGACTGTGGTGGTCGCTGTCGGAGTCAAAGCCCACCTAGACAATTGTAAGATTTTGGCTCCTTCTTTTAATCTTTTTTTAATGGATTTAAAAATAATTCAGTGGAATTGTGGTGGAGCTGCGAAGAGGGGTTTTTTTACCCATGTAAAAGAATTATGTCGTTTTCATCGTCAGAACATTTTGATTATTGTGGAGCCTCGAATTTCGGATGAAAGAGCGATTAGGGTGGCAAAGAAGGTAGGTTTTTCTAACTTCTTCCTTTCTCATTCTGTTGGTTTTGCTGGTGGTGTTTGGTTGGTTTGGAATAAGAATGTTTGTGATATATGTTTGCTATGGATGGATACTCAGTTTATTCATTGTTCAGTTGATGTTAGGGGGAGTAGTAGTTGGTTTCTTACTGCGGTGTATGCTAGTCCTATTCGTAGCAGGTGGGATTTTTTCTGGTCTCAGATGTATGATATTGTAGATTCTTTAGATGAGCCTTAGTTGTTATTTGGTGATTTTAATGAAATTGCATATGTCCATGAGAAAAAAAGGGGGTGATTTACCATCTGTCACTAACTGTTGTAGGTTTTTAAGGAATTAGAACTATTGCTCCCTTATGGATTCGGGTTGTGTGAGTTGTCAGTTTACTTAGACACGCTCAATTGCTAGAACTGGTGTTATACAAGAACGTTTAGATTAGGCTTTGTGTAATGCTAGTTGGCGGCTGAGATTCCCTAAAGCTTCTGTTATGTCCTTATCTTGGCTTGTTTCTGATCATTTTCCTCTGTTATTGTCTTTGAGAGGTTTCTCCTCCTTTCCTTTGGTGAAGCCGTTCCGGTTTGAGGCTGCTTGGACTTTACAGGAAGATTTTAAGCAAGTTATTTCATCGGCATGGTTTGAGCCTCATGATTCTATTTTTGGTGCTCTTTTGTCGGTTCAGGAACATGTTGTACGTTGGAATAAGGAGGTTTTCGGTAATAATTTTTAGCATAAGAGGGTTTTACTAAAGCAAATAAAGGGTGTTCAGTTGGCTATTCAGAATCATCCTTCTTCTTCTCTCTTGATGCTTGAAAAGGATTTGTTATGTCAATATGATTTGTGTTTGAAATAAGAAGAGACACTTTGGTTTCAGAAGTCTCGTGCTGCCTAGATTAAGGATGGTGATCGATGTGCTAAGAATTATCATGCGATTACTAGGGTTCGTCGGAGACAGAATAAAATTGAATGTTTGAAGAATGATGCTAGGGAGTGGGTGTCTGATCCAGCTTTATTGAAGGATATGGCAGTGGGGTTCTATGAGAAGTTGTTCTCGAATGATGGGGTTTTTAATACTGTGGATTTTGCGGGTTTGAATTTTCCTCGGTTATCTGAGACGGCAGTTGAAGATATGTTGAAACCTATTACTCAGGAAGAAGTTTGGTTGGCTGTTTCGAGTATGGGTTCTTATAAGGCCCCTGAGCTGGACGGTTTTCAACCTATATTTTTTAAGAAGTATTAGGATGTTGTTGGTGAAGAGGTTTTTCAGTTTGTGTCTCAGACTTTTAATTCTGGTGTGATGGATGCTTAGGATGTAAACGATCTAGAAGGGGGGTTGAATAGATCTTTAACCTTTTTCGTAAAGCTCTATAAAAAATTAGAAGTTAGTACACACAAAATAATTTAAACAAAATTAGATGTAAAGAGTAGGGAAGAAAATCAAACATTGTTTTTATAGAGGTTCGGTACTAAGACCTACGTCCTCTACCTAATCTCCCACTTAGGATTTGGCAAACCACTTTACTATACACTTTTTAATTCAGTGTGAACTTTTACAATACCTCTTGAATTCCGGCTAAAGCAACCCTTACAATCGATTTGTTTTCCGGCACAAATCCTACCTCGCAAGTGATTTTCTACCAATCACTCAACTCACAATAATAACAAGATAAATATGAAGAATTGAAGCTCAATACAAATTAAAACAAGCTGGTATCAATTGAGAGCAAATTTGTAACAATGGTAGTGTGATTTTACTTTGTCGGACTTCTTCTTTCGATCCCTTGAAGTTTTTCTATTTATTGGCTGACTACTAATGAATATAAACGTTGCAAATCTCCTTGTAGCCGTTGCTTGATATCTCCTAGTCGTTGCTTGATTTCCTCCTTTCCATTTGTGATTGATCTGGATGAATTTTGCTCAGTTTCACCTGAAAGTTGACTGGTTGAGTTGTGATAGTCGACTGGAACCAACGTCTTTATAAAAAATTGCATCTACACTCCACGATCAGTCGACTGGAATGATTGTAGTCGACTGGAATGATTATCCAACTTACAGTTCTCCTGTTTTTAGTCGCCTTGCAACATTCTGGTCAACTTGATTAAGCCCCACTTGACAAATATGTTAATTCTCAGTCGACTGGTAATGTTCTGGTCGACTGAAACAAACTCCAATGGATATATTTAATCAGATCTTCCCATAATCTTCAAGTTTGAGTGTTTCTTGTTCGTTGAAGATTATTTCCTTGTGGA
>JAOQMQ010000009.1:20007571-20031706 GCA_027563845.1 Erythroxylum subrotundum | reverse complement strand
TTTTTTGACAGAAGCTGATTTATTTATTAGTTCTAGCTTATTTGTTGGATATTGAAGAATGAAAAGACAATTCATCAGGGAAAACTCACATTTTTATTGGGTAGGATATTTCATTCGCAAAGAAAATTGAAAAAGAGAAGTTTGGGGAAAGGATGTCATGAGGTTCACACGGCCGTAGTCTGGTGTCCAAACTGCAATGGAGTAAAATGGAGCAGATTAAAAATTGCTGGAAGTTGGTGATTTAACCTATACAGTTAACTTTATTGATCCTAATTTTAGATTTTTTTTTTCATTTCAATTCAATCCAATGGCCATTGAAGTTGTTTGGTGTTAAGTGACCGTTTCATCACAATAGCTTAAGCTGTTGTGTGAGGCCAACTTAATTGGTTTTTATATATTCACTAACACACCCCCTCAAGTGAAAGCCCTTTGGACTTGAAATATGCACAGGCTCATTCTACCTTGTGCTGAATAATAGGTGGGTGGTAGGATTTGAACTCACGACCACTTGGTCATAAAGGCTCTGATATCATGTTAAGTGACCGTTTCATCACAATAGCTTAAGCTGTTGTGTGAGGCCAACTTAATTGGTTTTATATATTCACTAACATTTGGAATCTGATTTTACCATTGCTTTAGGCTGCAAAGAGTGCAGGTGTTATGGTCATTCTCGATGCTGGTGGAATGGATGCACCTCTCCCTGTAGAACTGTTGAATGCCGTTGACATGTTTAGTCCCAATGAAACTGAACTTGGTCGTATTACTGGCATGCCAACTGAAGGATACGAACAGATTAGTCAAGCTGACTTGAAGTGTCATAAAATGGTAAATTACAGGAAACCTGAAGTCTCTCAGTTGATTTTTTTTGTACTAGCATGTTTTTGTTTTTCTACCACTCTGAAACTTTTAAGATCAATTGTTCTTTTAGTTTCTGTTTGGCATGGTTTGTTTCCTGAGGTCGATCATATCATTCTCATTTCTCATTTCTATGAAGATGGCTAAAATCACATCATATACACCAAATCCAACAAGAACATGATACACAAAGAAACTGGTTGGTTGCGTTGCTATATTAGAGCATGGTCAGGCGAAGATTTTCAATGTTCGTGTTCAACTCCTCCAGCTTCTTCATCCTGTGTCTTTCGCTTACACTCACCAACTGGGAATCGTGTACGAAGGGAGAAGCAAATAGAAGGAAAAAGGAAACAACACATCAGGAGTATCCAAATTTTCCAGCAACCGAGTCCCAGTGGCTTCAACTGCCGGTTGACCCCCTCAATCTTCTTACGAACATATGAAACTTACTTCCTCATTGGATCTACCGGAGCTTCAAGCTCCTAAAAAATTCATTCAGTTAAAATAACAATCAAATTATGCGATAAACAGAATCTTGTCATGTTCTTCAACAGATGCTGCTACGAGCAAGAGTGCTAGCAGAGCAGCAGCATTTGTTAACTTACTTCTCTTGTCTTTGCCAAGAGCTTAGTTTCTTCTTCAAACACGTCCTAAATGAGCCTGAACCTTGGTCTCTAACCTTCATCTTCTTCCTATCATCCTGTAAAGGGCTTCCATTGATGTAAGTGATAAGATTCCCTTCTTGTTGTGTATAGTTTTATAAAGGAAATCTGGTTTTAAAGGTGTTGCCTCCTTTGGAAAATCCATATATCAATCTTCCACCCTCACGTTCTAAATTAAAGAGTGCTAAGACATGCAATCTTTTAATTTTTTTCATTTCTTATTCGTACTAATAAATTAATGAAATGAAGTAATATATGGATCAGGCTATTATTTTTCTCATTTGTACATTAAAATTGAGAAATATATAGCACATATTGTTCAAATTCTTATAAGGGTTAATTAAGAGATCAAAAAATTTTAATGTTAGTAAGTATTTAAAATATATTGATAATAAAAAGTATTTATATAATTATTTTATTGGAATAGTCTAATTGTAACTAATTATATTAAATCAATAGTGAATCCAATTGCAAATTAATTAATAAGTACATAACCTTTTTTAAAGTCATGTCCTTATAAGTCATTTTACACGTAAACAGCTAATATTAAACAGCTAATTTTACCAAACATTTTTTACAAACAGTTAATGCAATCCGCTAGTCAAATCAACTGATAGAATCAGCTATCAGCTAAATGCAATCAGCTGATTGCCAAACAGGGCCTTAATATTATTAACGTTGTAAAAATCGAATTAAAAATAGGGATAGCAAGTGGGCCTAATCCTACCTCGTCATGACCCGTAGAAATAGGGATAGCATCTTAGCCCGAAGTTGCCTTGCCCTGCCCCTAATTCAACTAGCCATGTTAGGGTTAATCGAGACTCAGGTCCAGTTTTTTCTGAAAAATTGGGTCTCGGGTTGCCTAAGCTTAAGGTCCGACCCTTATAAGCAAAATGACATCATTTTGCATTTTTAATTCATAAAAAATGTTTTGAATGGGCCGAATCAGGCTGGTGCTCGGACTCGCAACAAGGGGTCAGTCGATCCCCTGCAGCAGGAGTCGGGCCGATTGCATCCCTAATTAGAAATTAACTAGTATAATAAGATGTTTAAAATTTAAAGGTTGATTGTTATAAAATTAGTATGTTTATATCTAATAATATATTATTACAAATTGTAAATAAATATATTTGATAAATTAATAATTTAAGATTAAATGAAAAACTCAATATAAGTGAAGTTTATAAATATCAATCATCTTATTTAAAATTAAAATGATTATTCCTATACTATAATGCCAAATCTATATTCTCTTGAATTAGGAGATTCATAACTTGTTTTACGGTTTAAACTATTGTGGTACACTTATTTTTTCAGGAGCAGATTAATATTATTTGTAATAATTAACATATTAAATCGAATCCATCAGTTTAACTGCAAAAATTTTGAATCGGTCAATTTTTTGTTTAATTTATCTTAATAACCCTTGTTATTAAAAATTGTCGACTTATTAATTAAATAACTAATTTTTATAAACTAACTAATTTTTATAAACTAGAATAAATAAGTTAATTTTTATTTAAGTGACTCTTTCTTTAATTATGTGCAAGGATAGTATCATTCTTTAATTATATTTTAAAATTTTCAATTATGTTCAATCTTTCCTAATAAAGATCGGTCTTGTTTTTGTTTTGTAACCACTAATAAAGAGGTTTGGAGTCTGGCCTTGTTAGGCTTGCTTAACTTTTAGTTGTTTGAATTTTAATAATTCTAAACTTTTATTCACGTGAGCAAAAGCTAAAATAAAAAATTAGTAATGAAAGATAAAATATATTATTAAGTGATCAACTTGTTAATATAATTTATATAAAAATATCATTTAATAGTTTATTTAATATACATCACAAAAGATCAACCTTACCAGTTGATCAAAGCTCGTCCTGTTGTTTTATTTAATATATAATCAAAATGACGTAGTTTAGTTAAAAACTTATTGAAATTTAATTAGATAGTTTAATTAAGTCTAACATATGTAAATGTTAAGGGTATCTTTCTTATGTGACAATTGACATCAATAATATTAATAAAAATACTAACATCGGATTAAAATTGAAAAAATTAAAAGTTTGAATATCTAATTACTACTTTTTATAAGTTCGAAACATCGGATTAAAATTGAAAAAATTAAAAGTTTGAATATCTAATTACTACTTTTTTTAAGTTCGAACTATAATTGTGAAATTGAATAAAGTTTGAGATGTGTTTATAATTAACCCTAATTAAAAACAATATTTTTAGTAGATACATCACATCAATAAAAATAATCTTTTGACTCAATTTATAAAAATTTAAAAGGTTAGTTATTAAGTTAAATTAATAATAATTAATAAAATAAACTAAAATAAAAAGACATAAACGATAATAATAAAAATAAATACAAAAATAAATAATACAATATATAATATAAAACAAGGTAACAGAAACAATATATTTAAAAATTTTATTTAAAAATTTTTAAAAATAAAAAAACGACATCGTTTTAAATAAAATGATTTTATTTTTCTAGAACTTTCGGAATTTGAGAGAGATTCAAACTTAACTGCCAGTCCTAACTCGACTTGACCATTGCCACTGCAACATATGTTTAAGGAAAATTGATTCTGCCCAAACAACAAGTTCATCAACTTGGCTTATTACAAATGGTCGATGTAGTAACCAACAATTCACCATAATTTAATGGGAAGTATCGAAATCTAAATTTGATTAGAGAACAGAGAAAACGAAATGCTATGACTAATGCCATTTGCACGGCGGTCAACCTTTTCTGTCTGTTAATGCAGGAACTTATGAGCATCAAAAGTGCATGAGCACATGTGTGTGCTTCTAGTTCTGTAGAATCCCCATGCTCATGGTCCTTAAGTCTGTATCTCCATCACCGAGAAAACCTGAAAGGTCAAAAACAGTAACAGAAATCGGTCAGATGTTATGACAGAGATCCAAAGAAGAACATTTATTGGCCACTTGCAGTTTAGTATGAATTTTGCCATCATTTCAGAAGCTGCTAATACTTTCTACACTTCTATTACAATTGATGCTGAAATTATACAGCCCTACATTGATCGGTAGGCCCAAAAATGTGACCAATGTGAAAATACCATGTTCTCTCCGATTAATTTTCAGCAGATTATGCAGACAACAGACATATTCAATTTTGATCTAATCTGCACAATGCTATTCCTAATGCAGTCGGAGCACTTTAACAGTCGCACTGATTGCGTTCATAATTGGATCGGCTATTACACAACTTGATCACATACGACACCATGCCTCATTTACTGAATTGTTATTCACCAATACTACCAATTGTTCAGTATCCAACATATTGATATAAGCAATTCAGGACATGTTTGCAAATATGGGTTCCCAAATTCATGAGGGATTCAATGTCCTTTGTAAAGAACATCATCGAAAAGTGCATTCATGTGAACCCTCTTAACGGATTGAGTCATCAACTTACTTCCTAAAGGAAAAATATAGACAGGCAAAAGTAAAGGAATTAGAAGAACTCACCGAGGCTAACTTAGACTGAGAATAGTGCTTCCTGATTAATCCCCCTCTTCTCCAACTGTCCAAAGCAACCTAATATAAAATCAGGCATCAATATCTAATCAGCCAGCACCAGAAATCGCAAGACAAGAAAAGCAATCAATTCAGTAGTACCAATGAAAGAGAACCTTTGAAATTACCAGAATATGGAGATCACTAGAAGAATGACAAGATAACCAAGCTTAAAAAACCTTTTCTGCTTTTCCCTATTCACCTGGTTATAGATCTCGGTAACATCAATCAAGTGTTGTCTCTGTATGTACCTGACAATTAACTCAGAAGAACACATTGATTATACTGTTAAATTAAGGTGCTGACATAGTATGTTTATCAGCAGGATCTTCCAAAATTCACTAATTTTCTCAAATTTCTGCTTTACTTTTTATCCTTAAACATCTGCCGAAGCACAACAACTTCTCAAACATTAATTACCAAAAGAAAAAGGAAGTTTCTTAAAACATGCTAAAGTTTCTTAAAGGTTTGAATTGCACATTAAGTAAGCCCTTGTTGTATATGATATCACGTAACACTTCAACGTTTTTAAAAAAAGGTAGTAGTGGTAACTTAAATCCTAATGAAATCAACTTTTAGTGGGTTCCTATAAATGGCCAACAACTTAGCCTATATCATACTAATGTTTCATAAAATGTTTAAAAAATCTAAATAAATGCTTGTCTTTATCTCTAGTACTAATTTTGAATCTTATTTACAACGTGTAGATTGCAATGAATGCTATTTTAGTAAAGTTAAAATGTAAAATGATATTAGAGATACATATATACAGATAAATTCTTAATTAGACTTTTCTGTGGAGCTCTGGAAAAACGAAAAACCACAAGAAAACACAAATGGAATGCTCAAACCACCCGCATTTGAAGTGATGATCTAATTTTCAGGTGCTATTCTCAGAAAGTCATGGCATTTAGAAACTTACAATCTCAAATTGTGGTATACGCAAGGCACACACAAAAGGCACATAAACCAATGTCCTGTAAACAGAAATGACATGCACAGCAATCCTAGAATTATGTACTCCGGCAATACAACCGCGTTTATCTGATTCGCCGAGTCGTAAGGATTTATATAATCAGTCTCAAGATCCGTCAAGTTCATGAGCTGCATCCAAAAGAAAGAAAACGAAATTCAATAAACAATTACATGAAAAACACAAACTTCTTAGAGGAAAACCCAATTCAGTACTCATCTCTCTGGTCTTGTGTACCCAGATAGTGAGTCACAGACAGTTATTAAGAGCTTGAAGAAGGATTGCACCTGAAATCCTACGATGCCCATGACAGCCATAAGTAACACGAAGTTCAATAACCATCCAAGAATACCCCACATGTCCTCTTTCCTTCTCGTTTCTCTGTCTGTACGTGAATTCTTCTCTCACTTTGAATCTTTCCGTATTTCCGATTTGCGATGTACGGATCATACACGTGTTATTCGGTGACTATTTTATTAGACCTAAATCGAATGTCGTAGAATAGAATTGGATTCGAACATATAAAAAAATGAAAACCATTTGAATTAAAAAATGGAATAAAAAATAGTCGATAATATCTTATTATAAAATTGGAACCAATGTTTTAAAAATCAAATTGAAATCTAAACCAACAATACAAGAAATTTAATGTCTAAAAAATTTAAGATTAATTACTAAAAAGTTTAAATTTTTGTCAAATTTTCAATTATAACTAGAACTTTAAAAAGCAGCAATAAAAATGATCAAATTTTCAATTTTATCCCAAACTTTAAAAAGTGACAACTAAATATTCAAATTTTTAATTTTTTTAATTTTGACTAAATATTATCTGTTGTTCTACTGATACCCTCAACCCTTTATTTTTTGATTATTTTTCTGATGCTCCAAACTGCTATTGCATTATAGCATATTACACTAATAAGCTCTTCATTTTTAATTCATTCTCTTGATGCTCTTAATGTGAGGGCGTCGGGGCTGCATAATCTAAAAATTGAAAAGTAAGAATATCGAGAGAACAAATTGAATACGAAGGAAAAAATTGAAATAAAAGCATAAGATCGTCGTCATTTTTAAACAACGTTGTTTCATTAATCTTCATTTATTGTGTTAATTTTGACTGACGTGTATTAATAGTTAAGATTTCTGAAATACGTGACAAGCTACGTTAACAAACTTAACGGAAAGATTAACATCGGGTTAAAATTGAAAAAATTTGAAAGTTTGAGCATTTTATTGTTATTTTTTAAATTTTGGGTTATAATTGAAAAATTGACGAAAGTTTAAGTTTTTTTGGTAATTAACCAAAAAATTTAACAGTATTAGATTCGGCTAAAGATTTAATAAAATTAAAGAATTTAAAACATAATTGAAAAAGATGCTCTTTATCTATTGAAATTTTGAAGTTTAATTGAGAAAAATTTGCCAAATAAAAATAAATTGATTAATTTTAGTTTATACGAACTTATTAATTAATAAATTTGAATGTTTTTAAAATAAGAATTATTAAATTAAATCGGACAAGAAGGTTAACACCCAAACTAAAAAGTTGAACAATTCAAAATTTTTAAGTTTGAATTGACTTAATCTAATAATTCAAACACAAAAAAAAAATTTTTTTTGAATTAAAATATAAAATCAATAGCTAAATACCTTATTATGATTAATTTTAACAACTTAAAAAAAGTATTGAATGTGTGATTTTTTTGTTTATAATTGATTTATTAAATAATTGATTTTTCAATATATAATTTATGTGTTATTATATACATATTCATCAATTTATTTAATACATATATATTTGTATTATTATTCAAAAGGGTATTAAGTCAAATTCATATTTAATGTAAAATCAATTTTCAATTTAATACGACTTTAATGTCATAATCCCTAACAATTGGTTTGAATATTAAAATTCTAAATTTTAATTATGAATTATGAAAATTTATCTGTGAAATGATTCTCAATATTTTGTTATTAAAATGATGATAAGGGAGTTTAATATGTAATTTTTGTTCTTTAATCATTTTAAAAGAAGAAATTATTTGAAATATACATCAAATTATGATTAATCTTTTTTATGTATCATTTTAACAAAATATAAGAGCTTCAAAATCATGTGATATAACACCAAAATTGTTAATAATTTATTAAAATTATAAATCATTTTATTCATATAAATTAAATACATATCAAAATATTAATTAATGCATCAAATTTGTTTATATTATTGGAAACGTACTTGTTTCTACTGAGTGTTGTTGTTGGAATAAAATTGCGTACTATTGGATCTTTTTATATCTCACATCTTTGTAAATTTTTTATAAATTTTTTGATATTAATTAAATTATAATTTGTAATTTGAATTAATGATTTAATTATTTAAAACAAAGTATTCCGGTTCTTAAAAATTTTCTAAGTAATAGATTTAATTTTTAATTAAATACAAAGTTTGCCAATTCTTAAATTGTCTAAGTAATATATTTTATTTTTATTACACTTAATTTAAATAAAATTATTATTTAATTTTAAAATTTTAATTTATTAAAAATAAAAATATAAAATTTAATGTACAATTTTATCAATAAAAAATGTCATCAATACACCTAATTATTTATTTTATAGATAATTTCGGCCTACCAAACAATATGATATATTCCTTGTATAGGCCTAATTGTATGTAACTTGCAGGCTTCTCTTTAAGGCCCAGTCCATCAAAAATATAAACAGCTAGACGTCGTCGTATGAACTGCAAATTTTTTTCTTGATGCCAAAGGCAGATCCGGAAGAAGCACAAAAAGGGGGGCGAAACTCGTTGGCTTAACTCTCTAGTTCTGTAGTTTCTTTGCCCTAATCCACAAGCTCTCATCTTCAATTCCTCTCTTCTAATTTTTCCTCGTTACCCCATGACTAAGCAACAAGCCAACTGGTCTCCTTACGATTTCAATGGAGGGTAAGTTTCTATCTTGCGTTGTTAACTGTATAATTTTTTATTGTAGAGGTGTTCATCGTGTTTTGATTGTTTCCTCAGAACTTGTGTTGCGATTGCGGGAGCTGATTATTGTGTAATCGCTGCCGATACTCGAATGTCCACCGGCTACAATATTCTCACCCGCGATTACTCCAAAATCTGTAAACTGTAATTTATTTATGCTCTTTCGCTCTTCACTGTCTTGTCCCTTATGGGTGTAATCATTTAAATGTGGCTTGTTATGCTGTTTAAATATTCATTATGATCTATTGCGTCATCATTGATTGTGAATAATTTGCTTCACTGCTCTAGTTGATTAGTACGATCTGATTAGTTAGATAGTAAGGCAAGTAATTCTTGTTACATAGTTTGTATAGTTCTGTGACTTCAAGTTCTATGTGATCCTCAGAGCGGACAAGTCTGTCTTGGCCTCTTCTGGTTTTCAAGCTGATGTGAAAGCCCTGCAGAAGGTGTTGTCGGCAAGGCACTTGGTGAGTCTTTGAGAAGTTGATATGATTTTTCTGTGTGTTTGTAGATCTACTGCCCAAGTGATGCAATCCTACCTCGTTTATGAACCTATTATAGGAAAAAGTGGAGAGCACATGACAAAGAGATAGGCCGATTCCAGCTTTACCAATTGCTTGGTCTAACAATGGGCCCAAGATTGGCCTATACCAACTAGTGTGAATGACTTAAGGGGATTTTTTGAGATTGACAGGGTACTACTTACAGTGTTATTGCTTGACCAGCTGGAATTGGTCTAACTCCTTGTCATGTGCTCTTCACTTTTTCCAGGAATAGGTTAGCAGGGGAGGTGGAATTATATCACCAAGTGTTAAATTTAAGTTTGCTACAACTTCATGGATATGAACTATGAGGATGTGCTACTACTTTATGTTCTATATTAGTATTGCTTTGCATACATGTATATTATGCATGCATATCATATGACTAATCGACAATTCTTACAATGTAAATGTGGTTGATGCATATGCTGTTGTTATGTTCAATTTTTGGGAATGTGCTATTTTACTAAACTATTTGCTTTGGCCCATTTGATTTATGTTGGTATTTTTGTTTCAGATCTATCAACATCAGCACAACAAGCAGATGAGCTGCCCAGCTATGGGTCAACTACTCTCCAACACTCTTTACTATAAACGCTTCTTTCCTTATTATGCTTTCAATGTTTTGGGTGGCCTTGATAATGAAGGTATCTTAATTTAGTCAAGTGATAAATTTTAAGTCTCTCTCCGTTCATGTTAATAGCTTGGCATTCTTGCTGAAAACTGCAGGGAAGGGCTGTGTTTACACTTATGATGCTGTTGGGTCCTATGAGAGGGTTGGATACAGTGCCCAGGGTTCTGGTTCCACGCTTATAATGCCATTTCTGGATAACCAATTGAAGTCACCCAGCCCTCTCTTATTGCCCGCCCAGGTGTTTTCAGTTATATTTTGTTATTTGTTATGTGAATCTTCCTAAGAGTTTCATTATTTTAAGGTTTAAACTAATAATTTGTGGCCTGTGTAGGATGCAGTAACTCCCCTTACGGAACCAGAAGCAATTGATTTAGTCAAAACTGCTTTTGCATCAGCAACCGAGAGGGATATTTACACTGTAAGTTCCAATTAACTCTTCAGTCTTTGCACGAGGAAATCAGTTTCTCAGGCAACTTAGATTTGGCCTTTAAAATAGTATGTCCTGCACAAAGAAACCTGCATAAAATGATGGATTGCTTGAACTTCATGCAAAATAGATGAACCGACAAAAACCTTGGCAAGAAGAAAGAGTATTTTAACTATATTACAACTTTTTAATCTTCCTTCTTATAGTGTTATGTTTGTACTACAGGGAGACAAGCTTGAAATAGTTGTCCTAAATGCTGATGGCATCCGTAGAGAGTATGTGGAACTCAGGAAAGATTGATCAGGCAAACGTCCATTACACTCTTCCTGGAAGCTGAAGTTCGCAATGGCACAGAATGCTTGCGCTCAGTGCTGTATTGCTTGTTTCTGCCCTTTCAGCTCATTGGTCATAGTGTAATGAAGTTAATCAGCAAATCTTGAAATTAAGGGACATCTTGTGGCGACGAACTGATGATATGCAATATGCATAATGAACTCACTGTGTATGCCGTCATTAAATTGAAGTTTTCTGTTCGTAGAATCTATGGTGTTCACATCTTTTAATGGTCATTAATCTCACGGTTTGTTTCAAACTGTTGTCTGGTTTTCAAAAAGCAATTTAAGGACTATTCAACTGGCTCTTATAGCAAATGTGTCTCTCTTTTGGTTGCAATAGTATCAAACAGGAGAAATTGTCCACAATTGAATTCCATTTCTTGCTTCTGGTGTTGAAGCAACCATGAGAATACAAGGTAAATCAATATTTCCTTCTTAAATGCCACTGGTTGTTGTTGGCCTTCAAAAGGTTTCTTCAGAAGCCCATCCTTTCTTCTCCAACGCCAATCTCAATGTCTGCTATGAAACAATGAAATACCGAGTTCATGTCATCAAAAGGAAAACCAAGAAACTTTTTATTATGAATGAAACGAATTCTTGCCTTGATTCTCTTTCTATTGACATCAAAATCAAAGTTTCCTATCCGAGACGCAGATCGATACTCTACGATTGATTTGTTTGCAGGTCGAAACCAGAACTCTACATCATCCACAAACTGTATGATATAACAAACAGGCACACCAGTATGTTATTGTAAGCTTGTAACAATGTCCTCGTGATGAAAGCGACATGGTCAAATCGGTAAAACCTACCCCCAGAATGGGACTTTGGTATTCCACACACAAATAATCATCTTTCTGTTCCACGATTCTCGGAGTATATTTGTCTGGTTTCGTTGATTTGATCTGCAGCAGGATGAACAATTCAATTTCAGACTTCACTTCAATTATTAAAGGCCCTTACAACTAACACATTGGAAATTCTTCTGACGACATATCTTTACCACATGAATAAGCTCTTCCATGGCAACTTCTCTGCCCACAGGCTTTTTTCTGCCGCCATTGTAGTTCCTGTAGAACAAAAACACAAAACACGTTCCCAAGTTGTCATTAACAGAATCTTCTCAGTGCCAACCAAAGGTACTAGTCGTGTCAGTGAACAGAATTAACCAACAAAAGCTTCAAACCATGGAGGCGTGTAGTGTATGATATCGCTGATATTCTCCGAAGTTGAGATACAATTCTTAGTCGCCGGACACAGAGACAGAGCTTGTTGGTTCTTTTGCACTCCTAGGTAATCGGGCTTTTTTCCACTGCATCCCAGAACAACCCTTACTTTTATTACAAGACCACAAAATCGTGTCTGATGTTGACATTCTCTATGATATTGGAGAAGAGATTCGAAGAAATGTACCCGAGATTGAAAATAGCTCCAATAACAGCTAACTCGCTGGTCTTCAATATCAATTCCCTTTGTTATTGGCAACGATTTTGTGAAAAAGTCAGTCCCATGCGAAAAGAGAAGGGAGGAGGAGAGGGTTGGAGCTTAAGCTTTTACCTTCGGGCAATTTGTTGGGGTGGTCTTTTATTGTTGTCCTGTTGAGAGAGAAGAACCTGGCGACGAATGAAACCATCTGAATGCTTGTTCGGAGTCTTGTAATAATGAAACTTACAGTGGGCGGTTGGTGAAGATGCCATTTTCGAAGGATTGGAGCTCCGGAACGTGTGTGTGTCTCTCTCTCTCTCACTCGTGTTTTAAGGCCGAGAGCTTCAAATTTTCATGGGCTTTATAGATTTGAGATTTCGGGCTTTTCCATTTCACTTCTGGGCTTTGCTCTGCATCAGGAAATAGAGAAGAGCAAGAAAGTTATAGAAATTTGACGGAGTTGCTAAAATCGAGGCGGGAAGCGGAAACGATTGCGTAAGTTGTGTCGTTCGTTCAATTCCAGGCTTCTTCTACAAGCCTCTGTTCTGTTCTGCTCTCTTCTTCCTTCTGTCCGATACTCGCACTCCAATGGCTCGAAACAGGGTAGGCCTGTACTGATTCTCTCTCTTTTATCTGGTTTAATTCTTTACCTATACTGTGAAAGAAGGAACCCCTTTAGTTCATTTCTGCATGTTGGTTTTCAATTAAATGTTAGAACCAACTTCACTTTACTCTTTGTCAGAAATTTTTTTGAGTTTGTCTGAATTATTTGATCTCGATGGTCCCTCTTTTTCCTAGGAGGTAAGAAATTAACGTGAAGCTCTTGTGTTTATTGGAACAGGAAGGTTTAGTGTTGTTACTTGATGTTGGTCCCTCTATGCACGGGACCCTACCTGAGGTTGAAAAATTATGCTCCATGCTTATTCAAAAGAAGGTATTCTTCAAGCTTTTCTACTGATCCGTTTCAGTTTCCTTTTTTCCTTTTTTTGTTTATGTGCCCTTTTTAATTGACCCGCTTCAATATTCAAGTTTTGAATATTGAGAATTTGGTTATTGTGCAGTATTTGAAAACAACTTTCCACTAATTACTTAATTGCATTGTGGTTTTACATGCAGCTGATCTACAGTAAACATGATGAGGTGGGGATTGTTGTTTTTGGAACTAAAGGTCAATCTTTTTGACCCTTCACGTTAATGATTTTTAAGTACTCTAAAATGGGTTTTTTGTTCCTTATAGAAGGTTTGCATCTACAAGTTATCCTTAGTTATGCTTGTTTAAAAATTATCAGAAACCGAGAATGAGTTGACAAAAGAAGTGGGTGGATATGAGCATGTTGTTGTTTTACAAAATATCAAAGTAGCTGATGGATCTCTTGTTGAAGCATTACAACAGCTACCTCGTGGAACTGCTTCTGGTGACTGTATCCAACTAATTTGATTATTCTACTTTCCCTGGATGTTTATATTCTCCCTCGCATTTCATTGGTCACAGAGATATTGTAAGGAAGAATCTCTTTTGCATACCTGCCCAATTTATCAACTTTTTTGAAAGTGATATAAAAAAAATTCCTATTCAAAACCCAAAAAGGATCTCCTTGGAAGAGTTGTATAATCATTGGAATTTGTAAAACATTAGCAGATGATTTTCAACATTCTTGATATTATGCACTTGATATGCAATGCTCTATGGACTAGCTTTAGGAAGTAACTAAACCATGTTTCCAGTGGTTCCTTAACTTTGTTAGATCTTGATGCTATTGTTGTTGGTATGGATATGCTGATAAAAAAATATCAATCAACAAACAAAGGAAAGAAGCGTCTCTGTCTTATAACAAATGCCCTTGATCCTGTCAAAGATCCCTATGAAGGGACCAAAGAAGATCAAGTGAGCACCATTGCCACGCAAATGACTGGTTATGGGATGAAAATGGAATCTATTATAGCGAGAATAGGGTTAAACAGTTATGCAGATCAGAAAATAATGGAGGAAAATGATAATCTCTTAGATATATTCTCAAGGAAAACATCTGCCAAGATAGTGTATGTGGACAGTCCAATTTCATTGTTAGGTGCACTTAGAACGCGAAAGATTGCTCCAGTTACAATATTCAGGGGTGGTCTTGAACTTAGCCCAAATATGAAAATAAAGGTAAAATGCACATTTTGTTATTGATATATTTGTTAAGTTTATAATATTGATCTTGTGATATGTACTGCATGTTAAGAAGATTGTTACCAAAAAAATGGAAGGGTTCTTTTGTAGTTTCTTTTTCATATTTTATTTTCCAGGTACTTCATTAATTTTTTTAACTTGTTGCAAAAGTTTCTAACAGTAGATCTCACAATGCCATTTGGTGTTCATCAGTGCATCAGATTTGGCCTATTTTATGATTGCAATAGGTTGCTTGCTTCTCCATTGTAGCATATATGAGTTTGAATTAACTAGTTTACGAGGTTAGCTAAATATTTGTTGCACAAGTTGATTAATGTTTATGGTGACCTGTATGTAAGATATTCCAAGTAGTTTCATCAGTTGAATTTGAGCACCATCTAGCCTTTCACACTGAATGCATCTGAGGTCAGTAGCACATTCATCAACTACTTGTGGTTTCAACCATAATAAGATTTTATTCTTTATTTCTGGGCTATTAAATTATTTTATTTTTTATATGGTATCTATATGCATGTGTATTAATGGAGCAAAGTTTTAGATTTATCTCATCATCTTCGTTATCTGCATAGGTATGGGTCTACAAGAAAACATCAGAAGAAAAATTCCCCACTCTGAAAAAGTATTCTGATAAGGCACCTCCAACTGATAAGTTTGCTACACATGAAGTTAAGGTTGATTATGAGTATAAAAGCGTTGAAGATGATAGTAAAGTTGTACCCCCTGAACAAAGAATCAAGGGTTATCGATATGGACCACATGTTGTGCCTGTATCTTCTGCTGAATGGGATGCTGTACGTTTCAGACCAGAAAAGGGTGTGAAGCTTCTTGGATTTACCGATGCTAAGAATATAAGGCGGTAAGGCACAGCTGATTGATGTTTTGCATATGGATTTTGGCTTCAAATTATGTGGGGTACTTTTTCATAGTCTCATGCTTTTCCCTTCTTGTTGCTGACCTACTTGTTGATAAAAAGACACTATTACATGAAAGACGTCAATATTTTTATTGCTGAACCGGGCAACATAAAGGCTACTCTTGGTCTTTCTGCCTTGGCGAGGGCAATGAAGGAAATGGATAAAGTTGCAATTGTCCGTTGTGTTTGGAGAGAAGGACAGGCGAATGTTGTTGTTGGGGTTTTGACGCCCAATATATCTAAGAAGGAAAATACTGTAGGTTTCATGATGGACATTTTAATTTCTGACATCAAGTTATTCAGTTTTCTTCCTTTTTATTGCTTTTTTTTTATTATAATGCTGTTAAATTCTTACTGGTTTGCGGTGCAGCCTGATTCATTTTATTTCAATGTACTCCCTTTTACTGAGGATGTTCGAGAGTTTCTGTTCCCATCTTTCAGCAGCTTTCCTGCAGCTTGTCAGCCTACCGAACAACAACAAGAAGCAGCTGATAACCTGGTGAAGATGCTTGACCTTGCACCAGCTGGCAGACAGGAAGCTCTCCCACCTGACTTCACACCAAACCCTGTTCTGGAGGTAATTTGCAATTTTCCATCAGGCACCTTTTTGCTAAGGTTATCATCCTATAAATCCTTGAATGAGTGTTTTGCTTTTCCGTGTAGTTCTGTTTTGCACTTGTTTGTGAGGTTCTCTAATATGATTATTTACTAAGGTGGATTTTCATATATGAAATATTTTTATGTTTTAATGCTTGAAGCTCCTTTTACAAGTTTAAGCTTTGTATGCTGTTATCTCTGTGCAGGAAGCTTTATTTTCTTGCTCTCTACTTGTTGCCAAACCTACATTAGGCAATAGGTGTATTTATAAGGCTTGAGTATTTAGTATGCAGTTTGAATAAAGTTGTTGTACTCTTGAATTCCTTTGAGTAATTCCTTAGATTGAATGGCAAGAACTTACTCCATTTGATTATCAGGGTGTTAGATATTGGCTTTTTTAGAAAGGTTCTTTGAGAATAACGAAGAAGAATAAATGTATGAGGTTTCTGGATTCCATAACACTGTTACTTAACACCTTGCTCGTTTTCCTACTTGAACTAATGCTTGTTTTATGTTTGTCAGAGGTTTTACCGTCATCTTGAGTTAAAATCGAAAGATCCAGATAGAGGTGTACCTCCTCTAGATGCAACTCTCAAGAAGATTACTGAGCCTGATCCAGAACTACTTTCTCGCAACAAATCTGTTATTGACGCATTTCGTGGGAGTTTTGAAGTTAAAGAAAACCCAAAGGTCATCAACGATTGACAGTAACATGAAAGTAAATTTGATTTGTGCTGTTGCATTTTTGCTATAACTACTTTAACTCTTGAATTGCAGCTAAAGAAAGCAACTAGACGAGTTATTCGAGAGAAACCATCTGGCTCAGATGGGGAGGATGGATACAAAGATGCACCAAATGCTATTGCTGTCACGTCCAATGAACACAAACCCATAATCGAGGTTGAGAAAATTGGCAATTCAACTCCTGTCCAAGATTTTGAAGCCATGATATCACGCAGAGACAACCCTGATTGGATTATTAAAGCAATTGGTGATATGAAGGATAGAATACTTGACCTACTTCGGAATTCTCACGAAGGTGATAATTTTCCGAAAACACTCGACTGTTTACTTGCCCTTCGTAAAGGTTGCATTCTTGAGCAGGTACATGATCGAACTGTTTCTGGATAAATGGAAAAACACATGGATAATGGTTATTTCTATAATTTTTCTTTGTAATCGGGGCGAACTACATACTCAATGCAATTATCTTGCAAATGTTCGCAAGCTATGACCACTGCTTGCTATAAAGTTGTTATAAAGTGCATTTTGCCTACTCAAAGCATGCCACATTTTTATTCACTTTATGATCCATAGTAAGATATTCTGGTAGATTTGCTATGTTTGTACTCTTTGGAGAACTCCATTTCAGAAATTTTGTAAGAGGTTACTTACATGGGTGTTCTATACAGACATGTCAATTTTACATTTGTAGTCATCAATGTTGGATATATAATATAATTGCATACAAGTCGGATTTGAGTTTTCTTCTATTTTGGTCATACCAACAATGCCGGTTGATGCCTTTTGCAGGAACCAAAACAATTCAATGATTTCCTTCGACATCTTTTCAAGTACCTCCCGCAGAGAAATCTCAGCAACTTCTGTGACTTCCTTGCAGCCAAAGGACTCACACTGGTTTCCAAGTCAGAAGCTCCTGACAGGTTCACACAAATACTTTTCCTTGTTCAGTTTAAAATTAAAGTCATCTTTACCATTAGCCACTGAGTTTTTACTTCTACATTTTTACTTTCTATGAACAGTGATGTTAAAGATGAAGAAGCTAGAAGCTTTCTGTATATGAAGGAGCCAAAGGTGGAGTCATAACAGAGATTCCTCTTGTAGAGTTATGTCTTTTGGTAACTTTCTATGGCTTTATATCATAGTCTCATCGCTTGGATTGGACAGAGAAGGTTGTGATGTATATAAATTTCCGATGGATCACCCCAAAAAATAGCACTCGCCATCATGAAAACCTACCGTTATCTCCATTGTAGAGCACCGTAACTTGTTGGTAGTTGGCAATTTAGGCCCACCAAAAATTTATTTATTGGAAAGAATAACTATCTTTCGTAGGGACAACAATTAGCCAGTAGGCCTAGGCCCGATGCCTAAGCGTGGCTTAACTCTTGCTGTTGAGACCCAGGGCAGGCCTGAGTCAACCCGGCCTGAATTTTTTTAAAATTAAAAATGTCGAAATCAAATTGTTTTGCATGTAAATTGGCATCTTGTACTCGAGTTTAATTTGAGAGTCAATTTTTCTAAAAAACTAAGCTCGAGGTTTGGACATAAGTAATGAGGCCAAGGCTGCGTAGGTGAATTGGGCTTCGGCTTGGTTGCCATCTCTAATCTTTCTCATGGGTAAATTACCTTCAATAAATATGGAATATAAGCATATTTTTATAAATAACATGTTTGGGGTAAATTAACTAAATTAAAACTTGATTCAGAATCAAGTAATAAGTTTGATTTAATTAGTGTTTGTAAGTTTTAAGTTTAATTATGTTTATGCTTTTGATTATTAATTCTTTTCAAAAGTTTAGATAAGATATAGCTTTTCTTAAGTAAGACTTGAACTTGTAATTCATTAGGTGGAAGAGGTTGTAGAGGGGTTTGATCCGATTTAAAATTAACTGTTAATTTTGACTTAAATAAATTTTGGTTACATTTAAGGGGGAACAGATTTGCAGTTTCCAAAGTCCTGTGTCTCTTATGCCTTAATAAATCTGAGTCATTCATTATAATAAGCTGAATGGCTAGGATGTTAAAGGCACAACAGGGCACTAACAATTTGAGAGCAGCAGATTTGCTCCCCATTTAAGGAGGATTAGTTTGAGTCAATTAAAATAAAAATATTTTTTATTTAATAATTAATTAATATTAGGATTTTAAATTGTAAGACTTTAATGTTTTTTTCCCACTAAATTCAGTCCAAAAAATTCATACTGAATTTGATTCGTTGTTATCTTTACTCCTAAAAGGCATTTTCAATTAGATATTAAGGGGTTTGAATCTACATGAATTAAGAAACTTGAAAACAAAATTTTGCATTCCACATTTGTTTTAAAATACAAAGATTGCAAGTTCAAGTCATGAAACAACCTCTTTGTAAAAATATAAAGAAAAAATTGTGTATATTATGACCCTCTTCGGACATTAACAAAGCGAAAAGTCTTGTGCACAGAGTATGTGACTTTATTTGTTTTAAAATATGAAACTAGCAACATGATTTTTTGGATTTAGTTTTAGATTAGGCAATTTGTTTAGACCAACATTTGTGTCTATTAAATTGCAAATGAAATTAAACTAGACTTGAAGAGGATATCATAAAACTTTATAAGTTAAACCAATGTTTAAAAACTAAATCAACTCGATCAGTTTAACAGTTAAAATTTTGAATTGACCAATTTTTCAGTTCGATAATAATCTTTGTTATTAAAAATTAATCAATTTATTCAGTAATTAGTCAATTTTCATAAACTAATTAGTTTTTTATAAATTAAAATAAGTGGATTAATTTTTATTTTAAAATTTTCTTTTAAAATTTAAATTTAAATTTTTCGATAGGTTGTGATAGTCTTCTTTAATTGTTTTTAAAATTCTTTAATTTTATTCATTATTTTAAATTTTTTGTCTTACCGATTTAAATTACAATCTGACTTTTAAAACATTGATTTAAAATTCAAAGAAAATGTTATTCATATATAATATTTATATTAAAAATAATCTTATATTTTATTTGTGAATTAGATGGTTGCTCGCATAAGTAAACCTGAAAAACTAATTTAGTAATTTATGCATTCCACATTCGTTTTAAAGTATGAACAGTAATATCCATACCTAAAGATTTGGTTGGATTTAGCTTCGATCTATGGAGTTTTATTAGACCAACATGGAAAGGCCTGGCACATTATCGGGGATGATGTTACTGATGCTATTCAAAAACATTTCAACCATGGCAAACTCCTATAAGAGCTTAACTCCACATTCATATCCTTTATTCCAAAATCTGCTCACCCTTCCACAATCTAAGACTTTAGACCCATTTCCTGTTGCAATATGCTTTACAAGGTAATTGCTAAAATTTTAGCTAATAGGCTCAGCCTAATCCTCCCTCTGATAGTAAGTCCTAATCAAAGTGCTTTCATCAAGAATTGCCAAATAGGGGACAATATTCTTTTAGCACAAGAAATCTTCATGAACTATCACATATCAAACTCTCACAAGCGTTGTGCTTTCAAAGTGGATCTCCAAAAAGCCTATGACTCTATTCATTGGAATTTTCTGCTTAACACTCTAGAAGCAGTAGGCTTTCCGAGGAGGTTCATTGAATGGGTTAGAGAATGTATCACTAACGCTTCTTATTCCATTTTGGTCAATGGATCTCCTACTCAATTTTTCAAAGGTAAATCTGGATTAAGACAGGGGGATCCATTATCGCCTTTCCTCTTCATTATTTGTATGGAAGTGTTTTCTAGGAATTTAAGAATTAATACAGAAAACTCTCCCCAGTTCAAATATCATTGGAGATGTTAGGGCCTTAAGCTTAACCATCTTCTCTTTGTGGATGATCTTTTGATGTTCAGTCATGGGGAATTGATCTCAGCTCAGCTTTTGCTTGACTCCTTACATACTTTCTCTATGTTTTCAGGCATGGAAATTAACACTTCCAAAAGTCAGTTTTACTTATCCCCGGATGTTAGTCATTTGAGTCGTAGGATGAAACTTGTGTCTGGTATTCAGCAAGGATCTCTCCCCTTTAGGTATCTTGGTGTTCCTCTCATTACAGGTCGTCTTTTTAGGAGGGATTGTGCTTCTCTTAATGACAGAATTGATAATAGGATCAATCGTTGGACTCATAAGAGCCTCTCTTATGCGGGTAGACTTCAATTTTATCTCTGTACTTTCTTCCTTCCATATCTACTGGTCCTCACATCTAATTCTTCCCTCTTCTATCCTTCAGGACATTGAGGCTAAGCTTATGAATATTTTATGGGCAGGAAATGTGCTTTCTAATTCTCAGGCTAGGGTGAAGTAGAGTGACATCTGTCGTCCTAAAAAGGAAGGGGGTTTAGGAGTAAAACACTTGACTACTTGGAATCAAGTACTGTTAGGCAAACGGATATGGTTTTTGTTTGAAGATAGGGAAGCTCTTTGGGTGAAGTGGGTTCATACAGTAATATTGCGAAGGAAGAATTTTTGAAGTTTTCAGCCTACCTATAATAGTTCTTGGAGTTCGAGAAAGATTTTAACAGTCCGGGACAAGTTGTGTCATCAATTTAGATTTAGGATTGGAAACGGTATGTCTACTCTTTTCTGGCAGGATCCTTGGCACCCGCTTGGTATTCTGAAGTCCTTGTCTACATCGAGAGAGATTAATGGATCGGAGCTCCCGCTCACAGCACATGTTTCTGATGTAATCATTGATGATACCTGGAGCTGGAGTGAGGTATCCATGGACCTTCTTAGACATCTGGCTCCTCCAGCTTATTTCCTCAATAGCTCCTTACCAGACTGTTTGGAATGGTTAGCTAGCCCTACCAAGCGTTATACCAATATGTCAGCCTACCAATTATTGCGTACTCCTTTACCAGTTGTCTCTTGGTACAAACTGGTCTGGTCCAAATACAGTAAACCTCGATGCTCCTTTACCTATAGCTTGCTTTCCTGCAGAAGCTTCCAACCGGGGATAAACTTACATTCCTCTATATTCCTAACCACTGTTCCCTGTGCCTTTCAGCAAATGAATCTATAGACCACTTATTTTTTGACTGCCCCTTCTTAAAAACTATTTGGGACCACTATCTTTCCCATTTCAACTTGCTCACTTTCAACCACTCTACCCTTTCAACTATCATTTCCTAGTTCTTAACTGTTTCCAGTACAAGAGTTTCAGTCATCACTCACTTCCCTCTACTGCTCTCCACCACTGTTTACCACATATGAACTGAACGTAATTCTAGAACTTTCAAGAATGAAGCCTTGGCTAAGGAGAGAGTGCTTTTTGGAGTAATCTCCCACGTTAGGGAACTTCTCAGCCTAAACACCAAGAGGAGGTAATTTAGATTAGTACTTTCTTTATTTTGCAGGTTAATTGCTCAATCTATTCCAGGTCACAGCTTTCGAGGTTCTCTTTGGATTGTCCATGCTTGCCATGCCTACCCTGGGAGGTGCAGCACAGTTATTTCTTGGCGGCAGTTTTCTTCTTGGCCATTCCGAGGCCATGGTTGTTCTGTTTACTTCAGTTTCTCCTTGGTTTGCAAACAATAGGTTTGGAATTTCTTAGTTAGGCTTTCTACTTGGATTTTGTATGCTTGGGTTTTATTTGGCTAAGTTTCTTGGTGTTTTTGTTGATGTTTGGGTATCAGGTTGCTTCTTCCTTAGCTACTGTGTTCCTTAGTTTATTTTGGTTTGCCCTGAGACTAATTGCTAACTTTAGCTGGATGAGCCTTTTGTGGCATAGTCTGTGAACTCTTTGTACATATTTTGATCATTTATTTATTTTTCTGATTTACCAAAAAAAATATAGAATCAATGTGTATATCCAAATCAAAATAGAATCTTGGGCCTATTTTTAAAGCATACTTGGCATTAATGTGTCTATTAAGTTGCAAATGAAATAAAATTAAAGATATACGCGCTTTTAAGACCAAATCACCTATTCTATCACTTCGATTTATAAAAATTTATTCATTCAATAAATGAAATCTACAAAAATTAGACGATTACGATCACACCGAAATAGAGTGTAAGTCAAAGATCTTGCGTCCTATTTTAGACTAACATAATATGATCATGTTTTTAAATCATGAATTTATTTTATAAGCCAATGATTTATATCTTTTTCTCCTAATTAATGTATAAATAAAAACAACCTTTTGTTTTATTTGCTCAAACGTTTATATGGACCACTTATTAAGTACTTTAAACCAATGTTTTAATTTTTAATTAGAAGTTAAACGGGTAAGATAAAAATCTTAAGGTTTAAAGATTAAATAAAATTGAAGAATTTGAAATATAATTGAGGGATACTATTTTTATATATAACAATTTTTGAAATTTAATTAAAAAAGTAGAATATTAAATAAAAATTAATTAGTTTATTTTGATTTATAAATACTGATGAATTTACAAAAATTTACTGAACTAATCAGTTTTTAAGAAAAATAAATCGTACCGAAAAATTAAAAATCTAATAGAAAAGTTATTTAAATAGGTCAAACCAATCCATTTTTTAATCATTGCTTTAAACGTTAATATGAAAGGTTATGATTTTTTTATATATAATATTTTGCATTAATTACGTTTAAATAAATAATTCATAAATTAAGTATTTGGAATAAAATATTTAACAATTCTTCTGTTATGTTTCAACTTTGCTGATGCAACATGACGATGACCGCTAATCCCTTAGTTCGTATCCTGACGAGCAATGACATGAACTTCTATATCAAGGTTGGCTTGGCTCAAGAGCTTTCACAGAGAAAATGAATACCCTCGTCACCATTTTCACTTTCGTTTCAACCCCACTTGTATGTTTCTTTATGTTCTTTCTGTATCTCATGCTCAAAATCTACACAGGGAAATCCACTGGAAACCCAAAGTTCTCCCCAGTTAAAGGCACGGTATTCAGCCAGCTCTTTTACTTTGGTAGACTTCATGACTGCTACACAGAACTTGCGACTTTTCGATTCATTGCACCTGTTATAAATTAATAGATCAAAACATAACTACAAAGATTATGTTAAACACAGGATCGATGTTATATATGCGTAGGAAAAACAGAAATCACATACTTGAATTCCTGATATAATTTCACCGGTTAAAGAACGCAGAGTTTGACTTAGTTTTTTGTAGAAAAACTTCCAAGCCGAAGATCACCAAGAACCAGTGTTTTTCCCGAAAGCAAATATACATAGTCTGTTAGTTTTCGTTTTTCACCGAGAGAGACCACCATCTGTTGTCTGTTTTGTTTATTAAAAAACATCTTCCACCTTTAACTGCCTTTGGTAGTTATGTAAGGGACAATGACTTTAACACCCCTCATGG
>JAOQMQ010000009.1:19973822-19990956 GCA_027563845.1 Erythroxylum subrotundum | reverse complement strand
ATTCAAAATTACTAATCTGCATTTAAGTAAGAATTTAGTCAGCGTTGCAACCTTTAGGGGAGCAAATTAGAAAATTGCAAGCACTATTCCAGCTACACAGAAATTTATTATCCATTCTTCACTTTATACCTCCCACCTAGCCCAACGTTCCATAAGTTGAGTTCTTTTCAGAAGTTGTTCAGGTCTCTACAACAGGAAAAAAATTGATAGAACAACAGAAAGAACCGCGATTAGAAATTTTCAAACCACATTATGCAAGTGCTTATACGCACAGACATGTACAAGTCGGGGAAAATTGAAAACCTGAGTTGCTAAATAAATGTTGTTCAAATGAGGAGGACGTAATTGTACAATAGCTCGATAAGCATTTTTTCGCCCCTCTGTGCTCTGGGAAGAATGAAAAATAAATCAACAATTTAATCAGACAACAGGGTACAAGATGGGACTTCTACTAAGGAAGAGTAAAGTAAAACATATGAATTTTACAGATGAAGTACCCCAAAGTCAAAAAAGAAATTTGATCGGTCAACCATAAAGAGTTCAAGAGCACTTCTTCTAAGAAGATATCTGCATTAAAGAGGAATACAGAAAGAAACAGAGAAATATCAAATATTGGAATTCTATCAAGCAGCTATAATAACCCAAATAATCATAAGAAATGGTAAAATTTATCTAGCATTAAGCAACATTTTCCACATAAAAAGACCTTCTATAAGAAAGAAGAGCATGATACATTTTTCATAAATGACCACGTTGAGAAATAACCATCCATAATAAGGTGTTATTCCAAGCTGTCAACAAAAGGGATAAGTTACAAACAAAAAAAGATTGCAAAAGCCTCTACTAGTTAAAATATGATGCTAGGCATCGCAGGAGCACATAGAATCAAATGAAACCCATGTGCAGGTGTGCAGGTGTGAGGATGTTGGGTAGCAAAAAATATAAACCACTCTTTGTAATCAATTTTAATCAAGTACATCATTTGAATAAAGGTAAGTCAACTGAATAAAAAGGAAGAGCCCAAAATTAGTTATTACTCTGTTCCCTCAGTATCATTCAATATTCAAACTTATCAGCCCACTGGAATAGAACTCTACCATATCTAATGAAGTAAATATTTGTAAATTTGTTAAGGATATCAAATGAAGTAAATATTTGTAAAATTGTTAAGAAACTCAAATAGTTCAAACCAATAAATATGCTACTTCAATGGAACTTGTGAAAGCTACGAAGGTTCACCTTCTGCTATAAATCTGAAGAAGGGCAGAAATCAACCAGCTGCGGTCCTTTTGTTGGTCTTTTGATTCAGAAGATTCCGTTCCATCCATGGAATTGATATCAGTGGTATCAACTATAAAATTAATTCTCCTACTTGTAACCTAAAAGACATAAAAGACGATAAAATATCAAAACTAGATCCTATTACAATCACATTCTAAGAAAAATAGCATCAGTTTCTAGTTTTCTTCATACATAAAAAGGAAACAGTAAAGTTAGTTTACATTCTACTTCTGGTGACAAAAAGGTGATCTTTTTTCCCCCTCTATTTTCTGAAAAGCAGGAGACAATCAAATGAATGTGGCACTTTTACGCATAACTATTGGAAGAAGATCCTCATACCACAATATATAGGATATCTAAGCCAAATTCCCAGTACACAGTCTACTTTAACCCATTCAGCACTGCAGTCAATGGACAAGCATCTTACTTTCTAACTCATCCACCACAGGCTGAACTCAAATGTCAACAAATACTAACCGTATCAGTCACTGCTAGATGCTTCACAACACTTATTACCAACAGTTCTTACAGACAAGTTTTAAAGTCTGACAGTATGGTAGTGACAGCATCAAATATTTTTTAAACAATCCTTCATGGATGGTTGTCTTTTCTGGACATATTTAACATCCGAGTTCTCACTGATCAATGTCAAATTTTTGCAAGTTCTATTCAATGTGTTCTTCAATTTTAAGCGTAAAAGATGGAATATGTAAGCACAAAAAGGAACAGCCTTGGAGATTGTTGCTATAAATAGTACAATGCCAGAAAGGCTGATAATTGCTTGTAAATCTTACTTGAAAGGTTCCTCGAATAACCCTCAGTGGTCGAACCATAGATGAAGGAAGCTCCAGAACAATTCTTTCATCAAATTCACTAGGGATAAATCCTGGTGCAACCGGTGATGGTGTTTCTAAATCCTTGTCAGCAGGAAGTTGAGTATCACCTGACTCTGATGGCTGCAAGTTTTGGTCAGTCAATCCAGATGATCTTGGCTGGCTATCCACACTATTTTGTACATCATAGGTTCTAGAATCCAAATTATCAAGCTCCCCTTGTTCATCATCTTCATTGAGTTCATCCATTGAGATTACTTCAGCTGCCAGAACTGGCACATTCCCTTGATTAGGGTGGCTTTCAACTTGATCATCATAATTGGCAGCAGCACCACAATGATCTGACCCTCTGTAGTTCCTCTTCAAGCATCTTCTCATCCTTGAAGAACTCTCCATAAGGTCTAGCTTCCAGAAAACCTGCTCAAACAAAGGTGACGACATTTCTTAAAAGAAATTTCTGAAGAATAATGAGTAAGATATATTGCAAAAGGAACAGATTGAATTATCAAGATTTTACATATCAATATATAGGAACGGGGAGATTAATGGAGTAGGATTGCAAGCATCTCAAAACATACACGTTCAGGACTACAAAATTTATCTCCAAATGGCGCAAAAAGGCTTTGCATCTCAACCAAGGAATGGACAAGCTTGCACCATGCACGAATTCCGCGAGAAAAACGATGCCTAGCTATAACATGAACTTGAGCACGCCTGTCAACCTAAAGAAAAAAAGGAGATAAGCTATGTTTTTGTGCTATCTTGTTATGTTATGGTAACGTGATTTAAGTAGTCTCAAACCTCTGAACGCTGCATGTTTCTTGCTAATGCAAAACTTGCAACCAGAATTGCAATAAATTTATAGGATAGGGCATTGAAATCTTTCCCATAGACTGATCTTGTGTCAACTGGCTGCAAACATTCCATCCAGGCAACTCCCATGGCCTCAGCTGTATTCCATCTACTAACCCGCTCCATGTCGCTAGCATTCCTTCGCTGGGCAGATGTTGCCATTGCAACTGCACTAAGGCCCCTTCCAGAACCAATCTTAGCATTACGTTCAAGATCACGTGCAGCAGCCAATGCAGCCGCTTTTGCAGCAGCCTTATCCTTAGGAATAGCTGGGGCTTTGTTAGGCACCTCCTGGGGTTTGTGAAAGCTTGAAAATGTGTGCAACCTAGTTGATTTCCTCTCAAGCAAGGAAGAGTCACGCTTGAGCTGTGCATGTGCAGCAGGAGCTGGGGTTTCTGCACCCGAGGCACCAGCAGCAATCATTGCCAGAGCCATCGCGGCTGGTGGAGATGCAAAAGCAGCTGCCCAAGCAGGAGAGATCATCGAGATAGCTGCCTGGAGGAAACATAATTGAAAGGCATTAACAGCTTGCAGATACTCCATGATTGAACAACTTGAACCAACACAGGAACTTGTTGACATAATTTGCCAGCATAGTGCTCTGAGTATCACAAGAAAAGACACATGTAACAAATGCAAAGGGCTAATGGAAATAGATCAGGAAAAGCAGCACCATGTTAGATGATTCTTGGTAGCACTCACGTACAGCTTCTACATTCTATGTCCAATTTAGGGAGGCAATCAAAATAAAGATCAAAGCAGAGAGCCCAGAAGGTAAAAGCTTAACAGTTAAAGCCTCTCTAAGCATGTATCTGGAATATTCACTTCTGTGAATTCCGCAGTTTTACTTCTTCCTAACTTTTTTCCATCTTCAACGACCACATGAATCATGTAAACATCCCTAAAATATTAATAGCCCATTTAAAAGCCCATTTTCTTCTTCCATATGGAAATATAATACACCACAAAAGATTTATTCTGTCACTTTGGAGTACATTATCTATATAATGGTCAACGAAAGCTTCTAAATATTTTCACAGAAATATTTAATAGCACAAAGCACAACTATCTGTTTGGGAATTTTCTACCCAAATAAGGAGGCCACAATATCATTTACAAGCAATAGAAACCCTTCGGCAAAGTGTGTTAAACGTCGCAAACAAATATGTGGAAAGAAAACTTAACCAAAATTTATTTGCAAATAACATAGTTTAACAGAAGAAGTAATTTGTTTGCCAACAACTCCCTCAGTAGTGACTGCATGGGGGAAGGGAGTGAGTAGTAAGGTCATAAGATAAGGTGTCGAGTAAGAAGATAACCTCCAGAGGAAGTGCATCAGCAGCTAAAGCGCGATCATCAACAGCAAGAGGATTTGATCCATCAGTAGTAGCAAGTTCATGAATTCCAGCAAGAATTGGTCGCCACCTCCGAAGAATTGCAACAAATGGTGGTAAAATAGACTCAAGGTATTGCCTTCGTAGAGGTTTTCTGTCTCTGCCAACTGCATGCCAGATCTGCATTGTACATTTCAGACTAAAGTAATATAAAAACATTCTGAAAGTTCCAAGAAAAAAGAACCATGTCCATATGCAGGAAGCAGGTGAAACAGCAGTAATAGGGAAAAAAAAACTTTTTGATAAGATCTCAAAGTCAAATTATTGAGAAAAAATATACTTGAGCTAAGAAGTTAAGTATAGTGAAGAAGACATGCAGAACTAACCTCAGAATAAAGAACACATGATGCAACCAACACCCTCTGTCTCTTTGAATCAGAAATCGCCATGTTAAGAATAGGTGAAAGTACACTGAAAAAAGTAATGTAAATAGTTTAACTATCATGTATTGATTAAAAACAATGCAAAAACAACCAGAAAGAAATTCCGAATGCCGTGATCTCCCTATGTACAAGAATTGATTGGAGTGCATCGTAATATCCCGAACATGCAGTACGAGAACGACCATAAATCCAAGTATGCACACATATAATGAGGGATAATGAGGGAGGGGGTTAAATAACAACAGAAAGCATATGATTTTTTTCTTTCACATCTTATGCAGGAACATGGTTTCCCCTGACTACATTTCATCACTCATGTAGGCTTTTGAAATTGTGACAAAATATGTAAAACGAAGCACTCATGAAAATAAAAGAAAAAATCTTGAGATGTAGAAAAAATCTTGAGATGTACAAGATATAATCTGGTGACGGTTTATAATTTTGATAAACAAAGAGTGGAAATTTTTAGGGTTTTGATTTTTTTTTTTGACAGAAAGAAGAGGGCTAAAATCCCGGGTTTGGGCCTGGGCTTTTTTTGACAAGACTACCCAAAGGCATCAAAAAGTGAGCATATGGCATTCCAAGACTAGATCAACAACTAAGTATGCCAAAAATCAGTAAGCTGATTAATCCTTATGCCAGTATAATGAAGTTCTCTTCAGCTCCAGGAATAAGTTCACATTTACCTCCACAACAAGGCTGACCGAGGTTGTCTGATTGACATAAGAGCACTACTTTCGTTGGACCCAGCGTTGCCTCCCTGCTGATGAAAGCCATCTGATGTCCCATCCTCAATAGATATATTCCTCACAAGCATACCGGTTTCTCCATTGTCCTCCTCCCTCATTGACAGAAGCACCATGCGAAGCATGCACAAAAATGGTTGGTCGCTGTCCAACAACTGGTATAGTGCTGCCATCCCACCCATTCCAGTACCTGATCCTCCACCTATTCCAAGACCACCCCCAAGTCCAGAGTCATCTAATAATAACGCTTGAAGCATTGATACAGACCTTTTAACCAAAGGAAGTTCAATCCAGTTTCCATTTGCATCTTTTTCCAATGCAGACCTCCAAGATTCCCACCCACTGCCTCCACCATCAAATACAGCTGCTTTGGGAGGGAGCCCAACACCATACCATAGCCTGCTCCTGTATTTCCAGCCTTCAGACAAGTCCATAGCACAGCTCCCATATGATACAAAAGCACAAGAAACTGATTCATAAGGTTCAGCTGCTGCTGCTGCAGTGAGTCGTTCCATCACAGCAGCAGAGATCTGCCCACTAGCATCAGCCATAGAAGCAAGGACCTAAGACAATACTTGCATTAGTGCATAAGTAGAAAAATTAAAACTCTGATGAAAAAGAACAGTATAGCAAAATATCTCTTAAGTAAATTCCATAAGTTAACAACTTTCTGCATGAGAGTGTGCAGCAATAAAACAGAGTTGGCAAAATAGCATATACATACATCAAGAGGTAGCCCTCCAGAATCACCCGATCTGCGATCACCTAGAGTTTCAAATGAATCTCTACCAGCTGAAAAGCTTGAGCTATTGTTCAGTGGAGATACAAGAGAAAGAGGGGATGGAGAAGTATCAACACGTGATGCACAAGAGAGTTTGCTCTGCAATCGCAAATGATCTTCAACAAGCATCAAAATCACAATAGCATTTTCAACCAATGCTACAGAAAGCTGAGCAGCATTCTCCGCTTCTGCTCTGGCCTCCTTTGGCGATAAACCCTCAGCTGCAACGCCAGCAGCTGCTGCAGCAATAACTTGCGTCTGCAGAGAAAGAAAGTGAATTGGCTATAGAATGTTGTAGTCCTCAAAAACAACCAACAAAAGAACTCAAATTCAAACAAAATGAAATGCAAGAGTTTTTCTGCGAAATATTAACACTGATGTCTACCCAAATGCATTTTTCTGTCTAACAGCCCTGGATACTCTAGTCTGGCATCAAACTTAACAAAGATTTGAAGCTCACTATCCTCTTATCATGATTAACAAGTTAGCAATATAAATTAACCTTAAACATTGTTGAGAAAGCAACAGATTCACACTTTACTAAGTTTAAACATCCACAATATGGACTTTGTGTCCAAAGTTCAAAGTTGTTTTGAGTTTACACATGAAAGAGTAAATAAGAGTTGTATTTTCTAATTAAATTCATAAGTTTTTTCCACACTTCCCCACCCCTTAGCCGAAAAATGGAAATCGACAACTTCCAGCCATTTTGTTATTGTGATATTGGTAGCAAGTAACCCAATCATAGATGAAGATTGTGGTGTCACAATGTTAGGCTTGTGCATTACATTACTACAGTATATTGCCTCACACCAATACAATGCGAATGACCCAGCCAAAATGAATCAAAATGCAGAAAACTTCTAAATAGATATAATAAACAGACTTCTGGATTTTCTCTTTGTTACCTGAAGCTGTAGTTCTCTAGCAGCAAAATCTAGTAAGCCACCCAAGAGCCTTCTTTTAAATATAGGCAGTGAGTCTTCGCGTCTACTCAATCATAAAGAAGATTACCAGATTGAGTAATCAATTTGGTACAACTCATCAAGATAAAAAGGAAAGGAATAATTGTCGCCCAAATTGTTAGATTTAACAGTTAAACCAGTTAAAACTCTAGACACAGAGAATAAATCACCAAATGCAAAACATTATTGGAAAAAACAAAATGCACTAATTTTCTGGTGGCTATCCAGGCAGGATCTTTACTCAGTGTGCAGGGGCCACCAACAATGAAATACTGATTCTTTCTTATGAGAAATAATCACATGAAAAAATGTAAAAAGCAGCAGGTAAAACTAATCTTATCAAAGAATAAAAATTCAACAAGAAAAAATATTTACTGTACTTTGGAACAACCAAAAGATCCAGTTATCAGCTTCTAATCTTGCAATTCTACACAGGCAAAGTAACTCATTTGATGGTAAGAAAACATCTGTTGTTCTGAATCAGTGTCAGTGCACCACAAGTCATTACATCATATTAAAAAATATATCTGTAAGGAAGCATCGTATGTGGTGCATATTCAAAACCTATAGAGAATTAGCTACATCAAAAATCATCCAAATGCAAGATCAAAAGGCCACAGAAATTAATACTACCAAAGCACGAGTCAACAGCATGGCCAAGCAGCAACAGAATTCAAATGGGATCCAGATTAAAAATACCAGTTTCTTACAAGGATAAATAGAAAAATGAGAAGTTAACATAAACCAATCAGAATATATGGCTATACCTATGTCGCTGATCTCCTGTGCTTGACCCTCCAACAATAGATAGCCACTCTGCACAATGAATTGTAGCTTCAATATCCTGTAAAACAGAGACAACAATAAATGAACTAGCAGCACTAAGAGGTCAAGATTCTTGTAAGCACGGACCACTACTTGTACTGGTGGAATGCAAGTGTGCAAATAACTTGGACTAACAAACGCCAACAGGCTTCATGTTAATTTCTAACAAGTCATTCACAAATTGGGTCAAGTCCAGTAGGAAGACAAATTTTAACTGTTCACTCATGAGGTGCAAAGTTTGATGAACATAAAACACAAAATCCTTGTCTCCATACATATTCATGCACATTTTATTCATACATTACATCTAAATTCTATCCTGTCTCAAGTAGTGAAGCAATTCATGGTAGCAATAGAAATCTTACTCTTACCACATTTTCAAGAAAAGAGGATGCCAAATCTTAGAGCACAAAGAACCACTAACAATAAGAACAATATTGTATAAATATAAAATAGCATCAAAGGCACCAACTTCTAGCATTTCATAATTCAAAAGAGCAGCACAAAGGAATTTGTTATATATCTATATCTGAAAACTGTAAAGCAACAAATGGCAACAAAGCAGGCACATAATGTCAGATGGCTAAACACACACGAAGGTATTTGTAAACCAAACAGCCAGGAAGCATATAATAGAAGGGATAAATTAAAATGGCCCATTCTAGACTTGCATGACATTCTTCCTTTAAACTTTTCAGAATTTCTTATTCTTAAATCTAACACATAAAAACATAGATAAATATTCACCTTCCAACCATCCTTCTGGCGCATTGAGTGCTCCAGCATTATAATCAGGAAGTTGTGTATGAGGTCCTCTATGTCCCCTAAGCTAGTCAAACTGGAACTTTTGGTTGCACCCATCTGCAAAACCAAGCAACAAAAACCTCAACACATAGATGTTTAATAAAATGTAACAGCCATAGTGACAGTCAAACTTTAGCCGTTTGAAGATAAAACTGATTGGAATTACTTATATCTGGATAGTGGTTACAAATCGCACCTCGTAATTAGAGATTAAGACCTCCAGTATCCACTCAGGCCATTCCTCCATTCCTGTCAGGCTACTTCTGTTTTCTGGATGACTGCAAGCCAAAAACAGAAGATCCTGAAATCATATAGAAAGAAGTGACTCAGAAAGTACAAACAAATATCAAGAACTATGAGTAATGAAGAGAACAAACTAAATGAACAATTTTTGAAGATTAAATCAAGAGAAAGCAAGAAAGAGAGGTTGACTTCACTCTTGAAGATAGATGACTAAATGGTAAATACTGTGAAGAGTACTATAATTCTTGTCATCAATACCTTACAGAAGAAAGAATAAGCTAATTCACAAACTTCTTTTTCTAAAATGAATTAATGATCCACGTGAATCTTATACATCTTGTTAAAGACAATTGAGGCAAGTAATCAACTAATGATCGATTCTATAAATGACAACACAGAGTCAATTGAATGATATGATAAAGGTCTAGCTGAGATTCTGCAAGCAAAATTCAAACAAGTACTAGCATCATCACTGCCTATTCCATGTTGCATAGGAAGTCAATCTGGTTAAAAGATTACACCAGAAATATCAGTTTTTGTTTAGAAAATGGATCTGATGTTTCCAAATAAAAGAAAAGGACAAACATCCACGGACAGAAGTGGTCAAAGAGATGCATGAGTTATACTAAGCATAATAAAGGAGAAACATATATGTATTACCTGCAATGCTCGACTTTGCAAATCCCTAGATGCATAAGGCAGTGAACGCAATAAAACCAACAGAAGTTGCGAATGTTCAAAGCGGTGACCAGAATCATAGAAGTTCAACCCATCCTCTGTTGAAGAAGCATTGATCTGCAGAAAATATCAAGTTTCATGTATTGGATATCTATGAATTTCACCAGTTACAACATATATTTATGAAACCACAGACAGAATAATAAACCAATCCCCAAAATTTGTAAATATTGATAGTTCAAATGACCATCAGAAGCTTCAAACACCAACTTTGAATGTTAGGCATTGGATGACAGAATTATCCCTTTCAATTCAATGGTGCTCAAAACAGAGCACATGTGGTGCTTGCAAGATGAATTATTCATGACATGAAGCATAAACTTCGCTAAGGTCAGAAAATTCCAAATTTGAGGATAAATCAAAATTGAAATATACACCATGGATTATGAGTTTTTAATGGGTCATACATTACGCACATACAGATTCTGAACAATTCAGCACCCACAGTCAACTGAAGAAAGAAGAATACCGAGGCTGCTAATAAAGCCGTGTACACAGTGGTAGTCATAAGCCTGTTTGGCGCAGCCTGGAATGCCTTCTGCATTGCAAAGAGTAAAAGAGAAACTTTGTCATCAAACATTGTACTACCTTCTTGCAGCACTCCACTCAATAAGTTACTTGTCATGTCAGATGCCTGCAAACCAAATTTCAAATCCCCTGATGTTATTAGGGCACCTAACAGTCCGATTACAGCAACAACAATACCATCACTATTGTCAACATTGTAGACGTTGTTTCTTGCATTATCAGCACTAATTGAAAGACTAATCCCACCCAAATTCTTCATGAAGGTATTTTCAGAAACAGATGACAGCCTCTCAATGTTTAAGCCAGAAGAAGTGGCTCCAATTCCACCGCTGCCATAAGATGGTTCATTTTGAAAATCTTTTTCATGTGAAGTAAAGTCTCTTTCATTCAAAGTTCCTGCTTCATCATTGCAACTTCTTTCAATAACTTCACTAGCACCATCTTCTTCTGTTTCTTGAACTGCCAAAATATTGTCACTCTTTGTCACTTCTTGGATGTTATGGTCACCAGCTTTTGCTTCCCGCTGAAGCAGTACAAGAAGCGTTTCCAACCCACCGCAATTTATGAATGCCTCAGCAAATGTGTGAGCTCTGGTTGCATTTGGTTGTATTACCAGCCTGTAGATAAGATGCAATACCCTAGCAATCTGGATAGAGACTGCACTGAGTCAGTTTCATCAGATGAAGAAATGGTTCAGAAAACATCATAGCCTATCCACAGGGCCAAACTACAATATAATGCTTGTTATTTGTAACTGTGAAAGTAGAAAACATTAAAAATGAAGATCTCAAGGAAAATCCGCCAGAAAAATGTTTTAAGTTAGATACTTGCACAATGAAGACTTTAAATGACATGATTTTATGCAACTAAGATGAAAAAAATTCCTCATAACATTTGAAAAACACTTATTCAAGCATAAGAAAACAGTTTTAATTATTTCTATATAAAAATTGGATAGGTATCACATATAGCTTAAGGGTGTAAAGCCTTTATCTCATACAGTTATATGTATGGCGCTCGTTAACTTCCAGATGCCCTCTAGTTCCCGTGTCAAAAAAAATTGCAGAGGGATCATATACGTTTAGAAGCCATCTACTGGAACTTAACAATACAAAGATAAGCAGATATAGCTATAAATCACCAGGAGGAAAATGAAGATAAGTTACCAACTTAACATGATATTTTAGTTAGAACATGACAAGCAGAAACCTGAATAGAAGTTCTAGATGACAAATTGGCAGACAACTATAACCACTGCATTTACCTGATTAGGTTGAGGGCAATCAACCATGAATCTTAGTAGACAGCGGAGGTCATCTGCAGCCATTGAAGGAGGTGCTGCAACTATTAGAAGTTCAATGATCACCAGAAGTTCATCAACCAAAGCATTTAATTCACCCACTGGACGTGCTGCCCCGTTGAATGAGAATGTGTGCACAGAGTCGTTCTCAGCAACTGTCCAATAGCATCTTCTACAGCTGTCAAGAAGCATCTGAATAGCATTGGCATCTCTCATCACTGTTGACTCTGTGAAAACCATGTCTGCCAGGGATGAAAGAAGTTTCTTTTGCAGTCCATAGCTGCATAAACTCCATATTTTCAGATCCAATAAGAGAGTACTGAATAGCTGCACCTTTAGAACATGATTATGCTTCTGAGATTGACACAATGAAACAACTGCTGCAACAAGCTCCTCATCTCCCACACCATTAAGCTTTCCAGCATCTGACAAAGACAGAGTTTGGAGAAGATAGTTTAATATTTTAGAAAGAATTTCCGGGCCTCTGCCACGGCACAACTCTTCATTGTTTCCAGGGTGCTGAATAGCTGTGGCAACGATTCGGAACACCGGGGCAGCCAGAGCAGCTGTTGCCAACGACAAAGGAAGATTTCCAATTTCGGGTTCCAGACTATCTTTATGCACATTGCTTACAACCATAGGAAGTAAAGACAAGGGACCACCATAAGCCAAAGCCCATAAAGCCTCCACCGGCCGCATTCGCGTAGCAACATGGACTTGCCCAAGAACCTCAGCAGGTCGCCGAAGAATGCCTAAATCATCATATGGAGGGATCTTCAGAAATACATCCAAAAAAATTGAATCACTCTAGGGATTTAATACACCCACTACACCAAAATTTTCCTATGAAGTAGTCAAAGTTCAGTAGCATTACTAGTTTGTTTTATATTTTTGAGAAAATGGAAGATTTCTAACAACACTTTGGTGATTCTCATGTCTCAAATCAACATCCAGTAACATAATTTAGAAAGAAGGAACAGTTCAAATTGGGATTCAACTACACCTGAGAGAGCAGGCAGAGAGAGAGAGAAATAAGCATCTTTCGAGGCCACCCAATAATACAGAAACAATAGATAGGACCCTGAAATAAAGACAAAGAAACTAAAAACAAAGACATGATTGCACACCTGTGGCACCAGAAGGGGAAGCATCTGGACAAAAACGCCCACTAAGCAATGCTGGGTGATAGAGGAGATGAATGTAACCTCCAATTTCTGCATCCAAGAGGGAACTTTCTTCAGCTAAATTGCGAGCATGATCGTTTGTTGCTAGCCAAGGAAGCCCTGCACCGTGACCAAAAGTAGGCAGTGCATCCCCACCTCTAGATGCCAAACGAGCCATTCTTTCTGAGCCAATTGGCTCTTTAAATATATAAATAGGCCCCATCTCAGCAAACAAGGGACACTGACGACGACGACGTTGTAAGCCAGCCATAGTAGGGGGTGGATTTGTCCCAATGCAACAAAACGCAAGCGGCTTAGAGATCTTAGGGAACTCAAAAGGACGACTTTCATACAAGGATCCATCAATATACAACCTCAATTCACTCTCAGGTTTTCCAATGATACCTTGCTTGCAAATATGTTCTAAACCAATGAAGTACCAACATTGTGGCTTGAATGCATGAGTAAAATGCAAAGAAGCCTTCCTCCCCTTACCACTGCCACTTTCAACAACCAAGAATTGTGCATGAAAGTATGCTTCTATTCCCTGATTATCAGCAGACAAGAAACTGAACAACCGTGGCATGTGGGCAGTGCCTTCACCAGCAAGTGCACTGGCAGCTGCTGCTGCTGACATAGCAGATGTTTTCCCTGACTTAGCTGCAGCTGCAGCAGCAATGGCAGCTGCAGCAGTAGCTGTGTTCAATGTATCAGCAAAAGATTCAATGTAGATCCATGTAGCAAATGCATACCCACTTGTAAATGGCCACCGGCTCTCTCCAGGACCAAGTAAACCTGAGTTTTCACCATCAAACTCAAAAGTACATGCTGGTCCTTTTGACTCCTTTCCACTGATTGCCTTCTCCAATGCAAGCATTAAGTCAGATGCCCATGAAGTTTGAAGCAACTTCCTGATGACTTGAAGCCATCTCTGCAAATCAATTACACTGAGTGAATGTCCTGCCAAGTATTGGATGCAGTGGCATAAAGGAGTTCCATCCCATCTCATATGCTCTGCTGAGCCAGTATCCTGAAGAAAGATCTTCTCTGCTGACCCCAAAAGAACTCCTAACAGACCTGCCATGAAGCACATTGCTCTATTTCTTGTGCAAGCTCGTAATATGACCAGAAGCCCTCTAGCCATTCTTGTCCTAGGAGACATAAAAACCTCACTATCACTTAGCCAAGGAAGCCAAGGAATAAGCTCTCCAGCTACAATGGCAGCCCGAGAGTTCAGCATGACACTAGGAGGGTTGCTATCCTCATCCTCGAAACTCTCAACCCCACCCATTGTGGCCAAGAGTGAATCAACAACAGAGTAAGCAATGCTCTCTGCTTCCTCCCCCAATCCAAAGCTCTCAACTCCACTCACAATGTTCTTCAGCTTTTCCAAGCTTTCGGGCTTCCCCATAATAGCAGAATCCACTAGATGCAACAACTCTGGAGATACATTAGGCATCGCTGATTTTGGCTTAGCCCTTTGAGGTGAATCAACAGGGGAATATCCCATGTCCGTAAAGTAGGCATTATCTAGACTAGTTGATGAATTTGATTGCTTAATTGTGTAACCATATTGGGCCGGGGGTCCAGGACTTGATGTAGAACCATTATGTCGAACTACAGAGAATGAGGAAGGATCATCGTACTCAGAACTAAAAGCTCCAGAAAAGTTCTGAGATGTTTCTCCAAATCCATCAGATGAAGGACTCTGATAGTCTACATTTGATGATCTGTTTGACTCCATGTGATGCGATTGAAATTCAACAGTAGCCCTTTCATGATCTTTCAGTGACACTTGTTCAAATTGATCTTCTTCCGCAGCAGTGACCACAGAAACACAATCATCACCGTGTGACTGTCCATTCCTATACTCTATGTCCACTTCACCATCACCATCAGTATTCCTATCACCTGGATAAGAAGTTCCTACTTTATCTTCTACAACACTAGCGACAATTTCATGGATACCTACTTCGTCCCTCTCTGAAATATTTCCAACGTCCTTCTTCTCTTCTTCGTCTTCCATCTTGTGACGTTGTGTAAAATCTAACACCTACTCATCCAAACTATTTATAACCAAAACACCTATCAATTGAAGTCCAAAAAATGAAACCAACCGTCAGTCTTGACCCTTCAACAAAGTAAAGCGAACACAACAGAAAACGAAATGTGTCCATAACTAATAGAATGCCGTAAATCATACTAGCGGTGACGAATTAAAGATTGTCAAGAAAGAAACTATGAAGGAAATTTATATTTGAAAAAAGAAATAGCAAAAGAACACCCAGATCACCCCGTGAACAATTCGAAGCAATGTGGAACTTAATCTCTAGTAGACTTCCCTACAAGAAATTCAGTTTTCCACACTACATATGACCAATGTACTTTTCGTTCCTTTTGTGTCACCTTGAACTGGATCAAATGAAGTTTTAATTCAAGCAATGAAAAGGGTGCAATAAAATATACGGATCTACCTTGTCAAGAACGTACATTCGATTCCAACGGATAGGAATCAGCCGATTATCCATATAATTCAGATTATCTGACCAAGATCCACCTTATGAATGCAGCTGATCGAATAAACCACACTACTAATACATAACAAACCGAAGATAAAAAAAGACACAATCGGAAACCAATTACTCGGCGGAAGCAGATCGGAATTAAATTAGTATTGTTCTTGAAAACAACAGCATGAGACGGCAAAAAAAAGGAAAAAAAGAAAAAAAGAGAACAAAAGAAAAAATAAGTTCTGAGAACGGAGAAGAGAGGATCGGAGAAAGAGACGAAATGGAAGGCGAATAAGGCGCAAGAGTGGAGGTGGATTTACCAAAGTAAGAGGCTAAGGCTATTCCTCTCTCTCTTGGTTGCTCAGTCAAACACTACAATGGTTTAATGCGCTAGTTAATAGTCAATGCTTGGATCCAAAAACAAAAATCATCACCGTCCCACCCGAGCCAACTAATCTTTTATACAATGCCCATTTTCCTTCGCTTGAACGTAACGATAAATGGAAGATTATGATTGGAAGCGTCGAAATTAAGAACTTTGACGATACCTCTTGACCCTGAGTTGCGATGAGAGCTCAAATTGAGGTCCTGATTCTTGAACTCTACAACCTTTTGGGCTGAGAGATGGAAATCGGAGACGAGATTCTCGAGCCTGGGTTCATGATTAAGGGCTGAAGCATGAACCTTGATTCAGATTAGGGTTCTCTGGAAACAGTTAAGAGGCCCAACGTTGAACCATCAGGCCCAAGACAAACATAAACTATTTTTATTTACTTATTTTAAACGTGTAAATAAATGCCATTATTGAAGTTTATTTAAAAATATGAAATCCCATCTCCTCATTTTCTTATATTAATTTTAGTTAGGGAGGTCAAATTTAGCCCGACCCGACTAGGTTTTGGTCCGGGTTGATCATACTCAGCCCGTGGCTCGATCATTATTTCAAAAATAACGTCGTTTTGTCAAAAACGTCTTTTTTTACTTTTTTTTAATATGATGGGCCGAGTTGGCCGGCCTGTGGTCGAGTTAGGCCATAAGCCACTCCTGGCTCGGCTCAGCCAGCCCATTAATATTCCTAATTTTAGTTCTTTTTCACATATTAAGTTATCCAGTGAGATTTATACTGAGTATTGTTGTTGTTGTTATTTCACATATTGAATTATTTTACTTTTTGGTTTGTAGCAACAAATTTACCAACTTAATTATTTTGTGATTTTTTTTACTAGAAATTGATTATTTTACTAAAGAATCATAACTTTATAATACAATTTTCAATTTATATAGATTTAATAATTCACCAACTTAATTTTTACAATTTTTATTTAAAATGTTTTATTTGATTTAAGAAGCATAACTTTATAATATAATTTTAAATATCTAAATTTTTAATTTTTTATTGTTAAAATGTTTAATTAAATTCTGTTTTAACTTTTAATACATTTAAATATAATTTACATGTTATGTTGTAATCAACTTATTAAACATAATGTATCCAGAAGTTAATTACTGTCAAGAGTTAGTTTAACATTTTGTAGCGTTAATACAAAATTTTTTATTTATGTGACATAGATGCTGGTTGAACTACATTTAGATTTATCGAAATTAATCTTTCTACTATATAAGAATAAGATTGTATAATATTGGACCTTCTTAAGTCTCGTATTCTTTTTTTTTTTTTGAAACTGGATTTATTTATTGAGATAATCCTGCATGTTAGCCCCGAATTTTTCTTTATGATTAATTAAGCTTAAGCATGATTTGAGTAAATTAAGTAAATTGTATTAGTAT
>JAOQMQ010000009.1:19904650-19932912 GCA_027563845.1 Erythroxylum subrotundum | reverse complement strand
TCGAAAGCGATAACCGGTATCATCTCGGCTTTGCTACACGGCTGATTTGTGGATCTAGCCTACGCAAGATAAAATGAGATAAACTGGTGAGAATGGCCGATTAAAATATTTATCAAAGAGGGACATATTTTTTCATGTCCATAGGAACCAACAAGTATTGCCAAATAAAATCGACCAATCATGCCTGAGTGTTCATCGATGATGTTGAAGATTTTTATAGATCCACTCCCGATTTGGCATAGTGAAAATGTCAGGAGAAACTATTTGTGAAGATTATGTGTGCCACACTTTGCGAGCTTCGACGCAATGGCGCACTGCATGTCGCAATGATTCTTCGAGGTTACAATGATATCAAGTTCCATCTGTAATAAAGTGCTTACGAACGCGTTGTTAGTTAGCGAGTTCTTACTTTGGTCCAGCTCTCTTGTAGACTTAGGAAGTTCGTTGTAACACATCATAGAACTTGAAGTAGCCATTTTGGTTCGATCAGGACACATTATAAGTTACTGTTCAAATGCAAAGGGCACGCTGAGATTGCTTTATCTGCTTATAAGTAACTTATAGTTATATGGGCGCTAGCTACAGCTTCTGGGTTTTGGATTCGTCCAATCTTATATGAACATCTTTTGGGTTTGAGCCCATTTTTCATTTATGGGTTATGTATAATTAAAAAAAAATTTCTTATTTTTTACAACTATATACTTAATTATTCCAATTTTTAAAATTTCTATAATAAAAAATATATATAGTTGTTATTTTTAATTGCGTATTTAATAAATTATCGAATACACTGCTAGCTTATAAATTATATATTTTAAATAAAATTCACATATTCAAATTATATGGTAGTAACGAATTTGTACATTTAATTGCTTTTATAATAGTAAACATGACAACTACATAAACGTATAAAATAATTTATAAATAATATATTTAAAATAAATAATCTAATCAATTATTGAATCAAAACCATATAATAAGTGTAATTGAAATAATATTTATAAATTTAGTCTTTTTTAAAAATCTATTATATAAAGAAATAACATATTTTAAAGTTCTAAACTTTTTGAAAATTTTAGGATTCAGTGTTCAAGTTTTAAAAAATTTCAATTAAACAGATTAACTTTTTATAACCTTAACAACTAAGTTGAAAGTGTTAATTTTATTAGTATTTTGTTGATTTGATAAATAAATCTTTTTTATCTATAACATGTAGGTATCCATTTGGAAACAACATTTCTACTAGTTAAGGATAAGATTGTGTATCATTAGATTTTTCCAGACATCGTGTATCAGTAAGATTTCTACTAGGTGTTATTGTTAACATATAGCCGTCCATATGAAAATTTAATTATCAATTAGTCAGTCACGTGGGCTAAAACGCCTAACCTAATGCGGAAAAGAAGTTATAAGATGGATGTTTTAGTCCATAGAGATGATTAGTTAGTAGTTAATTTTTCACGTGAATACCTACATGTCATGAGTAAAAAACATTTCGTTAGCCAAATCAGCAAAATGCTAACGAAACTATTTTTTGAACGAAGTTATAAAAATTATAAAAGTTTAGTTATTTAATTAAAATTTTGTACTAAATTAAAAAAATCTCAAAAGATGAAGGACTTTAGAATCTGATATCCCATGTATAAAACATAGAAACTAAGGTATATACAACTTAAAGCCAGGACAATAATACATTACCTAATGGTGACTTTAAACATATAATTAAGTAGTTCCTCAAGTTGTATAATGTACATGATTAGGGAATTATTAGATAGCGATTAGAGTGAACAAAGGGACATTTAGTTTTTTTAAAACACTCTTTTAAATGGATTAACATAACTTGGTTGTACTAATCTTTGTTGTTTCTTTCGTTTTTACATGGCAATGGTGAATCATCTGTGACCTGAATTCTCTGATAAAATGACATAAATTATAATGTATTGTCAAGTTAGTCACCTAAGTAGGAAATGTGACACAAATATAAGATGTGGGGTTATGTATATTAATTTTCTAATGGGAATCATTTTAGAAAATATTAATAAGGAGCAATAATATAGATAATGATTGAAGCAATTACAATGTGGACTGCTCAACTTCAATTGATTACTAAATTTCTATACATTAATGGTTTTTTCTTTCTAATAAATAAATATTAAGCTTTAAGACGTGGTTTAATAGTTTTTTATAATAATTAAAAAAATCAACCAATTCGGCCGATTCAACTGTAAAAATTTTGAACTGCCCAATTTTTTAAACTTTTCAGGCAACTCTTGTTGTTAAAAATTGATCAATTTATTAATTAATCAGTCAATTTTTATTAATTAATAAGTTCTTATAAACTAAACAAATCAATTAATTTTTATTTAATAATATATTTTTAATTAAACTTTAAATTATTCGATGAAAAAGGACAATCTCTTTGAATCATATTTTAAATTTTTAATTTTATTCAATCTCAGTTTTACAACGATCTAATGTTGGTTGAACATTTTAAATATTAAACCTTCCATCCGGTTTTTAAAAAATTGGTTTGTTCAAAAAAAGTCTATTTATTATTTATTTATTAGGAATGATATAATTTTCTTTTTTTCTTTATTTGAGAATCTATTTATAAAATAAATACAAAAAAATGAAAAAGTCCAAATTAAAAACTTTTGGAATTATGATATTCCTTCCATAAATTTTTATTGTTTTATAAAATATCTTCTTATGATATTAATTAATATTCAGTTAAATACAATAAAAATATATTATTTGTCTACTTTTGATTTAATTTGAATCTTTATATAAATTTATTTAATTTGTTTAGAAAAAAAAAAAATCCATCTTCTTGTCAGGACGGCCTTAACTTTTCTCTCCTCTCCCTTACGGGCTTGCTTAGTGTCATTCACTCTTATAAATCTTCAAAGTACTCCTGAAGAACACAAGTAATAATTTCCAAATTCTCTATTGGAATTGGTGTTCTTCAAGGCATGACGCTACCTCCTGATAGTTACGATCCTCCTCACCAAGCTAATGAAACCAAAATCGAACAACAAAAACAACTGACATTGGTTTTTGATGCATCAGTTCTTCAATACCAATCCCACATACCATCTCAATTCATTTGGCCCGATCACGAGAGACCATGCCTTGATTCTCCAGAACTTGTAACCCCTCCTATCGACTTGGGAAGCTTTTTGGATGGAGACCTTTCGGCTGTCTCAGCTAGTCAACTTGTCAATGAAGCTTGCAGGAAACATGGTTTCTTTCTCGTCGTTAATCATGGAGTCGATTCACAACTTGTAGCTAAAGCTCACGAGCACATGGACTTGTTCTTTGGCATGAAACTCTCTGAGAAGCAAAGAGCTCAAAGAAAGATCGGTGACTCCTTCGGATACTCCAGTAGCTTCACTGGTAGGTTCTCCTCCAAACTTCCATGGAAGGAAACACTTTCTTTTCGATATCTTGCAGATGAGCATCGATCTTGTTCGAACATTGTTGAAGAATATTTCTCGAATGTAATGGGAGAAGATTTCAGAGAATTCGGGTAAGAGAACTGAACTTGACTCTTGTTTAGATCAGCCATGTTGCTATGAATTGAATCTTCTAACATTAAACATCTTTGAGATTGATTCACGTAGGAAGGTTTACCAGGAATACTGTAAAGCCATGAACACTCTCTCTCTTACGATCATGGAGCTTTTAGGGGTGAGTCTAGGAGTTGACAGAGGCTACTTCAGAGAGTTTTTCCAGGGAAACGATTCCATCATGAGATTGAATTACTACCCTCCGTGTCAGAATCCTGATTTAACTTTCGGAACAGGACCTCACTGTGATCCTACTTCTTTAACCATCCTCCATCAGGATCAAGTTGGTGGCTTCCAAGTGTGCGTCGATGGAAGTTGGAGATCCATAAATCCTGATCCACAAGCGTTTGTTGTCAACATCGGCGACACATTCATGGTAAGTTTCACACTTCCATTAACATATTAACGAGCAAGTTAGCATGTAACAAGAAGTTGGTTAAGTTTGGTCTTTTCAGGCACTATCCAACTGTAAGTTCAAGAGTTGCTTGCACAGAGCGGTGGTGAACAAGAAAACAGCAAGGAAATCATTGGCATTTTTCTTATCACCAAACATGGAGAAAGTAGTGAAACCACCAGAAATCCTAGTCGACCCTGAAAATCCCAGAAAGTATCCAGACTTCACATGGCCAAGTTTTCTAGAATTCACGCAGAAGGATTACAGGGCTGACATGAAAACCCTGGAAAGCTTCAAAATCTGGCTCGACCAGAAAAAAGATCAATAAAAGAGATGACCAGAGAATTATAAGCATCAAAATGAAGATGTGAATGTGTAGATGCATGGTGTAGCTTCTTCTTCTTCTTCGTCTCTTTCTGCTTTTGATCTCCTTCAGTCTATGTATAAAAACTCCTGGATTCTTGGACTTGCTGTGATTTGCCACCAATTGTTCTGGTAGCCTCTTCTGATTCTATATTGAAAGTATATTGATAATTTTATCTATGAACACTGCATATTTGTTGCTAATACAAATAACAAAAGTAAGGAATTGAGCAGTATATGATGAAATAAAAAATCTTAGATTTTATTCGAAATTATTAATTTATTATATAATCCATAAATATTCAATATTAAGCAATATTTTCAAAACCAGATCGGAAGTTAAATAAGTAAAATAAGGTTTAAGATTTAAACCGTCATAAAATCGGTTAAATATTAAGTAAATTTGAATAATTTAAAAAACGATTGAAAATTTTGTCATCTTCATAGAAAAATTTAAATTTTAATTAAAAAAAGTATTAAATGCCAATTTTTTAATTTATAAAAATTAATTAATTTACAAAAACTAATAGATTGATTAATAAATTGATCGATTTTTAACAATAAAATTATTGAACTAAATTAATAACAAAACACCCCTAATATGGTTAAATAAATGATACGATTACAATAATATTATTTTAATTTAAAATAACATGATTTCAAAAAATTAAACAAAATTTATCAATCCTAAATTAATTATACATCTAACCCATTTGCTCATTATTTTCGCTTCCACAAGTTATTGGTATTAAGAATTTTTGGAAGCTATTGACGTAAAGAATGCAATTGATTTATCATTTGGGTGCATATCGAGATTAGAGGAGAGCCTCGGTTCGAAGCACGGAACCAGCCTCTTTGTAAAATCACACTCATAACATTTATTACGGCACTGTCTCAATACTCTTTTTTAGGCATACAGTGCTTTAAGACTCTTGGTTTATTTTAGATAATTTATATTTTAAAGCAAATTATAATCTTTCCAGTTCAAATGCCACCATAGAGAAAAGTTATCTCTTAAATGCTTCATCATCAACTTCCAAGTTCAAACTTTGGCATCCAATGACTAGATCACAACTTCGTTACATGTATGTTTGAAAGTGCCCACACGAACACACAAACACACAAGCAACGAATATGCTTATCGTCCTCTTCATAGTCAGGCAAGGTAATGGCCTGGACAATCAGCCTCAAGTGGTACATACTACTCTTTACTACTGTGCTGTCCATTTTACACTTCTAAAATTTTTCTCAGAGTTACCCAATTTTTTGTTCGCCAAATAAATCATCAACATCATCTAACTGATCACATCATACATCTCAAGCACAAAATCAATTCAAAACTTTAAACCTACTAGTGTGCAAAGTAACTATGATTTTGGAAAACTTCCAAAACCTGCTTTCTACAGAATTGAAGCATCCAAGACAGATCTTTCTTATAGAATTGCCACATCCAAGTAATCTCCAATCTGTGGAAATGACGGACAAATTCATAAGGTATTCAAAATGGGGACTAAAAAGTAGGGCTACTAAAATGAAACTCATGCCGAACCTGGAATCCAAGCTCTGCCAATGCTTTGGCATCATCTAACTTCCCAATTCTGTTAGAGAATGTTTTCCCCACCTACAATGAAGTGAATAGTGCATACAATCATACACTTGTGCATCAAGAGATTCTGAAGATACGCACTTGTGAAGTCGACGTTAACACTATTTTGGTTCCCATCAACACAGCATTTACTCCATGAGGAATAAGCGAAAAACACAAACAAATGCACACATAGATACATGATCACATAAAAAGGCTCCGAAATTTATGCATAGGAATAACAGACCTGGTATTGATGATAAGCGAAACCATAGGCATTTGTTTTTGTGTTTGTATAAGGGAAGAAATTGGGAACTAATGTTGAACAAAAACATTTACTTTTTTCGGAACAGATACATAGAAAGATAGGATAGACTAACCTCTCGAACCACAAAACGGCCATTTTTATCAGGATAAACAAAAGCAAAAGAAAGTCTGACGTCTCTTCTCCTTGCTGCAGGAGCCACTTCTTTAACCTGTGAAATTGATCAAATGGACTGTTAGTATAAGCACAAAAGCATTAAACACAAAGTAAGAGTAGCAAAAACATGGACTACATAAAGCAATGCCATGCAGCGAACCACATGACATCAGATTTGCCAATATGTCACATATTATAAACAACCAGATCATTTCAACAACATACCAGATCGGTTAACTCACGAAGAGTAGCATCTTTCCACGTGTATATTTGAACCTCATCCTTAGGCTCCTTTCCTCTCACTGCAAAATCTTCCTTAGTGTGATGACTCCCCGTCTGTCAAAAATTTCACCCATTCAAAACACGGGTAAGAATCTGGAGACCCTTTCACTGGATCAACAAGAACAAGAATGATAAACGCTATAAAAACACAGATATTGAAGCCCTACAATAATAAAATAACAGCAAGCTTCTAAATTTGTTTCATCCGATCATACAGCAACCAAGCGCACAGTAATAAAATGCAATCTCCACACTGTAGCTTACAAATCGAAAACATAGAAGAGGTTCAACGTACATACCTTGGTAAATACCCGAAGCAACAGAGGACATGTCTGCAAGAAAAAAATTTTAAAAATTACAAAAAAACCAAAACCCATAACAGCTCAAAATGGTCACGATTAACAGTATGCTTTGCTTTGGTTCAAAACGCTGCATTCAAGTTAAAGAGTAAGAACCCTAAAAAATCAACAGAACTTAAAGGCGCAAAAACTTAGATAATCTCTTGTTTTCTTTTTAAGATTAAGAGTTCACCTTCTCGCGATCGACAGGCTGAACAGGAGGAGGACCTCTTGGTGGGGGAGGCATAGGTCGTCTCTTAGGTGGTTCACTGACTCCCGCCATATCTTCACTTCTATGGAGCTTTCTTTCTGGTTGCTCTCCCGAAACAAATCCTATTAGGGCTTGGATTTGTATGGGCAAATGATCAATTTTTCTCATTAACTGGGCCTAGAAAAGAAAGAGCCTACTTAGCCCACGCTTCAGTTTCAAGCATAAGCCAATCCTTCAAAGGGATGGCATAATTGACCCGGTCCAATTCAACCCGACTTGTTACCATATGGTAAAATTGATTCGATTTAATCCGATTCGACTAATTACAATGGTCATGACATAATTAACATATTTAATTAAATCCGAAAACATTTAATATGATTTGTAAAATAATGTTTTGATTCAAATCTTAAATTATTAATTATAATTAAAATGATATATTTTAAATTTTGAATCAAGTCGAACAAATCCTAATTCAAATATTAAAAAAAAAACCCACATCTTTACAAAACAATCCTTCAAAAAATTAAAAACCAAGGATGTTCCATCCTACATGACTAAAATATACATTGCAATGGACAATAGGCTAGCCTGGGTTTAAGGCCTGACCGAGACCCAATTTAGTTAAAGCTCAAGTTAACCTGATTTGATTTTTAAGAAAATTAAAACACAAAAACGATTTAATTTTTAACAAAAAATGTTGTTTTGCTTAAATGAGTCAATTCGGACTTAGGAGAATTCGAGCTCAAGCTTGCCTAAGACCTTTTTTTGGTAAAAATGAGCCCAAGGTTCAATCAACCTTAACATACTTCAAGTCGAGTCGAGTCTGAATTTAGACTGAATTGTCATCTCTATGCCCAAGTGAGATTTTCTTAACCTATACCAAGTCCCATGTAAATGTACCAATATGTATGTATACAATCTCCACACACTACTTCCAAAATAACCCAATTTATATAATTTAGGGGGAAAAATCAAATGAGACACTCGTTTTTATGGAAAGAGACAAAGCATAAATTCCAAGCAACTCATGTTTCACTGTGTCCTCTTTGTTCCCTCTTTACTATAAGGAACAAACTTCGGCATGCTTAGTGCTTAAAGTTGAAAGCTCAGGCTATTGCAATATATGGAAAGTTGCATTCAAGACTCCTGACCAAGCCCTATCAAAAGCTTTCTTTATTTGGTAAGCTCTAACCACCACCACCCTACACTACCCAATGACCTAGTTCTCTGTCCCTTTCCAGGAGTAGTTGTATCCTACTAGGAAATAATGTGCCACTTTAATGATACGCCTCCTCATCCTCAATTTATCTTCTTTTTTTTAATTATAAATTAAAATAAATTAACTAAAAAATTTTAATTAAGTATCAATTTTTTATTAATAAAAATAATTTTTATTATATTTTAAAATGTTTAATTTATTCAATTTTTAACTAATTTTATGACAGTTTAAATGTTTAATATCAATTGAACTTTTTAAACCTTAAACATCTTGTTTTACTGATTTAACTTTCGGTCTGATTTTTAAAACAATGTTTGATTTTGGTATATTGGCTTTACTTCTGAAAAAAAATTGTTTTTTATTTAATTTTAAATCATTAATTCCAAAATATGGAGTTAATAAATGAACTTAGTAGCCATTGTTGTATAAAGGGTAAAAAATCAATGATTAAAAACTCAATCGATTCGGCTGGTTCAACCGTAAAATTCTTGAACCGTCCAATTTTTCAGTTTGACTCTTGTTGTTAAAAACCAATCAATTTATTAATTAATCGGTCAATTTTCGTAAATTAATACGTTCTTATAAACTAAAATAAATAAATTATTTTTTATTTAATATACTCTTTTTTCAATTAAAATTTAAATTATTCAAAAGATGAGGACATTCTCTTTGAACCATATTTCAAATTCTTTAACTTTATTTAATCTTTAGTCGTTTTTATAATGATTTAATACTTATTGAACCTTTTAAATTTTAAACCTCTTGTCTTATTGTTTAACTTCCAGTCTAGTTTTTAAAATATCGGTAAATACCAAAATTCAAAATTTGACCTATTCAGCACTAAAATAATATTATTTTAGTTTAACTCATTTTAATTTAATTTTAAATTTTAATTAATTTGAACTTAATCCGTTAATTTTAAAATAAATATAACTGAATTTATTAATAAATTTGGCTTAACAATTTTTTCAAAACTTAAAATTGACCCCAAATTTGATCTTGTTTATATTAAGATTAATAATATTATTTTAACTTAAATGATTCGACCTAAATTTTAATTTTAATTTAATTTATTAATTTCGGATCGACCCGTGTTGGACCGATTTTGCAATCCCCAATGGAGGATCTATTTACCGTGAAGGCAGTGGACAGAGAATTCTATTTTGGGTTAATGAAAGTGAATAGCACGTTCCAGTGCAAAAGCAAAGTGAACTAATGAGAGTGAGGCTGAGCCACCGTATTTGTTCAAGTACTAGCGGAGGGGTTGGCTTTGAAAGCGGCTCAGAGTCATTGGAGCAGGTGAGGGAGGTCACAAAAGGAATCCTGATGTTCTGCCTAATATTATGATATTTAATTGTGTCCAATAAATTTCAGCTATTTATTTATGTAAGTCTCACATGGGTCCCGTGTGAGTCTCGTAAAATAAATAGCTGAGATTCTATGAGACAGAATAAGACAGAGTAATATTGGACAAAAGATCTGAACTCTCACAAGAGACCAATGTTAATACATTAGACATATTCACAGACTACAAGTGTAGTATCATTTAATATTTCTACTATTTTTAAATGAATATTTATATCGTATAAAATTTATAAAATCATCATTATTATCAATACTCAGATGAAATCTTACTGAGTTGCGAGATTTAAAAAGATTCAATAATACATAACTTTACTCCATATAATTGAGAGTTTGTTTATGACGTATTAAATTTTTTAACAGCTTGTAAATATTAGAAATATAAAATGACGTTGTTTGGCTTAAATATTTCAAGTTTCTAGTCCGATCGAACTTGGCAACATAAACTTGAGCCGAAATTAAAGCTCGATCAATTAAGACTGAGCCGAGTTAAACTAATTTTCCAACCCTAATCATGGTTCCAAAAAATGTCTAAGTCATAACTCATGATAGAGTAATTAGACTAGTACACTACTAATATGATATGTGATGTATATGATTAACCAATTGTTTAATCATGTTAGTCAAATATGCATTCAATAGAGACCCTAATAAACACGTATTGCCACTTTTGTTATGAAATAATATTAAGTTTAGTTTCTTGTTAATGCCAATTTAGTTTGTTGGGAACAAAAGAAGAAACCCAATTTTGCAAGGGAAAGAATAAATCTCTTCTCCAATTTGGGCTCATCCTAAGTATATATATTAATGTGTGACAAAAGAAGGAAGTTACTAAGTAATAATCATGCTTAAATGCTCATAATTAAGAAAAAAAAAATGAAACTAGGTCTTCAAATCTATTAAGGTAATTAAATTTACAATTTTTCTATTTATTTGATTTATTTTTAAAATATTAGTATTTCTTAGACTTTATAATCTAACATAATTAAAATTATAAAAGTTAATGTTTTCAAAACCAAATCGAGAGTTAAATCTGTAAGATAAGAGATTTAAGGTTTAAAAGGTTCAACCGGTATTAAACCGTCATAAAACTGATTAAGAATTGAATAAAATTTAAGAATTTGAAAAATGATTAAAAAAGATTACCCTTATCGAAAAATTTAGAGTTTAATTGAAAAGATAGACAATTAAACGAAAATTAATTAGATTATTTTGATTTATAAAAATTAATTAGTTTACCAAAATTGACTAATTAATTAATTAAATGATTTATTTTTTACAACAAAAATTATTAAACTAAATTAAACTTAAAATTATAAATTGAACTGGAAAGTCGACTAGTTCAAGGGTTCACTGTGAAGTTGATCAAACCGGTTCGATGTTTAAAACATTGATAAAAATATTTTTGAAATTTCATTATACTTGCTTGTAACGACTTAAATCAATTTATTATAAAATTAACTCTAAAAAACAAACTAAACATAATTTTAAAGAATTGATTTGAATGTTAACAGGGTATTTGATATTATTAACAAAATCAATCTTTTTGAATCTTGAACACAACGTGACAATGCACTTAGATTGAGGGTTATGACTATTTATAAATAATAATATTTTAAAATAAATTATAAAATGGTCACTAACAAATTATCTATTAAATTTTACAAAATTTCCTCTAAAATTAATTACTTTTAAACATAAATTCTTTTATTTTCACTTCAAAAATAACAACAAGAACAACTTCGCTGCACAAGGTAAATCAATTATACATAATCGTTTTTTTGCATTTTTTACAAATAGACTATTTTTGTGATTCAAACCTTGACCTTTTGATCACAAAGGAACAACTTTACCGGTTACTCAAAAAATATTATTCAAAATTTTAATCTCGATACATAGATTTCTATTTTTAAATCTTTTTTAGTTAATTACACAAAATCTTTATGAAATTTCATTTTTTATTTCAAATTTCATATATTAAAATTATTATTTATTTCTCTGTAATATTGTTGAATTATCACAAAATTCTTTTGTTATATTTTTAAACGTGAAATTTAATATAATTAATCATTTTAAATTTAGCCAATAATACAATTCCACGTCAGTGTAAAAGTCTTTTTTTATATATATTAAAATAGAAGAAATAAGGAAAAAAAAAAGGAAGAACTATACAATGGAGGCTTCCTTTTTTATTGTAAAAGAAGATGCCACTGCACTTTCTCTGCTTCCATATCTACTAACACTCACTTCACTACTGTAACTTCCACTTCTCACTTCTCACTTCTCACCTCTCTTCATGACCAATTTCTCGGTAGCTACCGCACCTATAGCTACTAGCCTACCCACAGCGACAGCCATTCTTGGTTCCTAGGCTTCCACAAACGAAACTAACCAAACCCCATCTTAAGAAAGGAAAGTTTATGGCTTCTTAGCACATACAATACAATCAAAACGTGGTAAAATTTGCTACATATCTGTTTGTCTATCTACTGCACTACTCATCTGTGTGATACACAAATAGAGAGAGACAAAATGGGTAGGGGAAAAGTTGAGCTGAAGAGGATAGAGAACAAGATCAACAGGCAGGTCACCTTCTCCAAGAGAAGAAATGGTCTGCTTAAGAAAGCTTACGAACTTTCTGTTCTTTGTGATGCTGAGGTTGCCCTCATCATCTTCTCTAGTCGTGGCAAGCTCTATGAATTTGGTAGTGCTGGGTATGGTTTCACTTCTCTTTCTTTTTTTCTTCTTCACTAAGTGTGTGTTGTCGCAGTTCTTCGCGTGGATTTTTCTTGCACCATCCTGGTTTCTCTCTTCTTGTTGTGTTCGTAGTTCTTAGCTTTCGTTTCTGGGTTTTGAAAGGTTTATTTGGTTGATTGGTTCCTTTGGATTCTGATAAGCTCATATAAAGCTATATAGATTGCTATCTGTTTTGTGCTCAAGATTTGTATGTTTTTCTCTAATGGAATTTATGCGTTCATGACGCTGCACTGTTTTATTTACTTGTCATGTTCGTTTTTCTCTCAAGCTCATCCTTTTATTCTCTGGTTCTCAGTGCGCTCGTCATTTTCCTTAGATTCTTTTGGGTTTTGGGTATGTTTTTGGATCGACTCAGACATGGGTTTTGAGTTTGAGGTTCTTCCAAGTGACATTCAGACACGTTTCATCGTCCTACGAAAAAAACCCTTCTTCTCTATCCCTCTGTCTGTTACAGGCCTATGATTCTTCTTCGCTGGTTCCACTGGTTGAGTGACAGACATGAAAATATGCGATTCAAGTCAGCATTAATAACTCTGAGTCACTAACTAGTGATGTTGTTCTTGGACCTCTGTGTAAGATCTAGGGTTTTCTTACCTGCTTCTTTACTTTTCATTTTTCTTGTTTGTTTCTGGGATTTTCTTTTTCTTCCTCCAAAAAAACAGCAGAAAAAAGCTTACGCCAGTCAGTCCTGAAGGTCTCAGAGGACTGATAGTTGTCCACTTTTCTCTTTGATCTACTGGTTTCTTCCATTCCCTTGTCTCTCAAAGTGGGTGTGAAGTATAATCAATCACACCCATCTTCAAAAAAAGTTTAATCCTAATCTTTTTTCTTCTTTGGATCTCTGTCTTTGATCTTCTAGTTAATGAATCTAGCTTCACTAGTTTGATACTGATGATCACACCTTTTCCTAAGAATGAGATAATGCAAAATTGATCTTAATCTACAAATTAGAGCTTTTGAATATTCCATTAAAATTTTGATTAAGTTTATGATATCAAAAAGCTTTTAAATTTACCAATTTTATAAAACTAACAAATGCTTTTGTTAAATGATCGTCTTAGCAGAATAACCAAAACACTTGAGAGGTACCAACGTTGTTGCTATACTCCTCAGGACAACAGCATAGAACATCAAACCCAGGTTTGTATTTCCTGAATTTCTTTGCCTGCTTTTGATTCATGTAACTCCAACAAAAAGAAGTCCCTTTAAATTCAATTAGCATTTTACCCTTATATAATATTCTATCAACTTAATTTTTTTTTATTTGGTGATCTTTCAAGAGCTGGTATCAGGAAGTAACAAAGTTAAAGGCAAAATATGATTCTCTTCAACGAACTCAAAGGTGGTAACTAAGCTTCTCTGTGATTCTCTTGTACCAAAAATTTATATATATATATATATATTTTTTAGTGACAGTTTCAGTTTCTTAAGGCATTTGCTTGGGGAAGATCTTGGGCCTCTGAACGTAAAAGAGCTTCAGAATCTTGAGAAACAGCTTGAAGGAGCTCTTACTTTAGCTAGGCAAAGAAAGGTACATTACATAAAACATAGTGGCGAAGGTTAAAGATTGATAAAGAAATATGGTTCTGGTTAGTTTTTGAGAAGATAATCTACACTTGAAGTATAAGTATGGTGCTGTCTTTTCATTTTTTGGTGCAGACCCAGATCATGTTAGAGCAAATGGAAGATCTTCGCAAAAAGGTGGATTAAAACTACTCATGAAATTGAAGGATCTTCATATATAATTAGTTTCACAGTTTCTTCGTAAACTTCTGTTCACTCTATACTTGCAGGAACGTCATCTGGGGGACTTAAACAAGCATCTGAAGAATAAGGTCGTGCTTGTTTGAGTAGTTAATCACCATTTTCGATGTTAAGAGCAATCTTTGTTTTGTTTCCAAAGATTTTCACTTTCTGTGTGTGTGTTTGTGACAAAATTTCAGCTGGAAGCAGAAGGACAAAGTCTTGCACTTCAAGGGTTATGGAGCTCTGCTGGAGCTGATGAAAATGGCAACTTTCACATGCATCCTTCTCATACCAACCCTTTGGACTGTGATCCTGGACCTGTTTTACAAATTGGGTATGTGCCTGGAAATTTTTTGGCGAACTCATATTGCTTATAATGATCAATCAGAAAAAAGAAGTGAAGATGATTTGCAAGCGCATGATCGTTATAAGAAACTGATTTTGGTTTTGTTCTGAAACAGGTACCATCAGTTCGTTGCCGGTGAAGGATCGTCTGTTCAGAAAAGCTTGACTATGGAGACAAACTTCATTCAGGGATGGGTCCTTTGAACACTACTCCAAATTAGAGACCCACCACTATATCCTCTATATATATATATATATATATTGGACTCTCATATAGTTATCTTCTTTTTTTATTGAATTTGTAATGGCATATGGTTTTTTTTATATGACATGAATTGGTCTATAATATTAATAAATTTACAAATGTTGAATTCACCTAACAAATGTTACTTTTAAAAGTTTACTTAAAATGACGTCATTTTGAGTGAATAATCGAGTCGATTGTTCCTTTTAAAAATTTATTCAAAACGACTAACAAATGTTACTTTTAAAAATTTATTTAAAATGACGTCGTTTTGAGTGAATAATCGAGTCGATTGTTTATTTTGAAAGTTTATTTAAAATAAGATCTTTTGAGCAAATAATCAAGTCAATTGTTACTTTATCTCAATCATGAGGTGGTTCAATGTCCAATTAAAACAATATGACTAATTTAATAGACATATGTACTTAAAATGAAGTCGTTTTTTTTAATTTGAATTTATGTAAATTTACTCGAAATGATGTTATTTTAGAAATTTTATCGAAACGATACTGTTTTAAGCAAGTAATCGGGTTGGTCGGGTCTCTAGGACCAACCTCACAAATATGAGTCCGACCTAAAATTTGATCAAATTAAGTTTGGCCCGTTAAAAGATTTAGGCCCCATCCAAGAACTCAGTAGTCCAATTTGCACACAAACCAATCTTCTGAGAGGAATCCAAAAGCCCAGATAGACCAAAATGTCCATTTAATTAAACGGTGCCGTCTCACTGCAGTGTGACGAAAGACGCTTTTACTTCAACTCAAGTCGTTTTCGTTTACATGAATTAAAATGACTTTTCCTTACAATTATTTCTTGTGAAATAATATTATAAAAAATGACATCACAATTTTCTTCTCATTTTACAGTATAAAATGAATTAATTTTAAAATAATACATATTTTACGTCATATTAAAATTCAGTTAAAATTTTATTTTAATAACTTTTTATAATTAATATTAATTGACATGATTTTTCTTTATATAAAATAATTTTAACTGTTAAAATTATTAAAATAAATAGCATTATAATTAGATCCCATTTTTAATAAATTTAACTAAAGGTTAATAAAATTGTTAAAATTTTAATAATTCATATAATGTTAATTACATTAATTATTAAAATAATAACCATATAATTAAGTCAAATATATTTGGTAGAGATGGCAATCAAGTCCCTGTTTGGATGCGTTTATACCAGTAGAGCTTTTCTGATAAGAACTTTTCTAAGAAGCCATTTGATTGTTTAGCTATCAATTAAGAAATAACTTTTTTGAAAAAGCTTCATACAGTAGACTGTTTGACGACATAAAAAAAAACACTTTTATTAATTTTAACTATATGTTATTTTGTAATAAAAATTATTTATGCATATAAATATTATTTAAAATATATTAAACAATATGCAAAGTACAATATATTAATTATTATATAATTTTAAACCACATGAAACATAAATAAAAAATATATCTAACCAGGACTTTTATATGGATTAAAAAAGTTTTATATGTTTTAATATTTGATAACATTGGCAGATGGCTTAATGAACTTCATCGTAAGAGTGATATTACCACTTCTCTAAAATTTTTACACCTTTATCTTTTCCTTTCCTTCTTATATTATATCCTTCTCCCGGAGGATATTTAATTGGGACTAACTCTTTGATTAATGTTATTGATATTGACTTTATTTCGAAAAAAAAAACATTGGTGGTTTTTGAGTTTATTAATGAATCGCTTAGAAATATTTGAAATTTCTAATGCCTGTGAGATTTGTCAAACCCTTTACTCGTACACTGGAAGCGTTTATGCCATAAATAATTTTTGTGTATGGTGAACAGTTTGGACTAGAAACAATACTCTTCCATGGTTTTCATTTGATTTGAAAGAATTCAACTACTATTAGGTCTTTCATGAATAAAATAGAACTTACTTTATACTCACTTGACAAATTCACTTCCATTTAAATCGTGACATCAATAATTTTGATAGAATGACTTCAAATTGATACATGTATCATGCAAACACTGCTGTCGACTTCGAAGTTTAATTCACACCACTACAAGAGATGTCTCATTTACACCTTACGATTACCTATTTTTTAGATAACCATCTTATAAGAAATTATTTAAAGAGATGTTTCATTTTTTATAGGAAATAAAATTAATATTAAAAATAAATATTAAAACATATAAAAAGCAAAATAATTTGTAGATGAGTTAACAAACAACATTACTGTCGACTACATGTCAAAGATGATTTGCCAAAATCAAGTATAAACTTACTTGCCAGGAAGAAAGTTACCTCAACAACAAACTTGAAAGCACAAGCTACATTAGCATTACTGCTTACAACAATTAGGCATTGCTGATTCTCATGTAAGAGGAGGAGCAACCTCCAATCTTTAGTTTGCATAATATGCATTTGAAATGCGCCCACCATATTCCCGCTGAAAGAAATGTTACATAACAACTTTGTAAAAGATCAACTATAAGTTACAACTGAGGAATTGGTTTAGAAAAAAAGAGTTAAAGAGAAGGGAACATTACAAATTCAATAGCAAATGCCAGTCGTAGGAAGCAAAGACTGATAGGTAACTAGAATCAGTGACGGAGTCAAGAATTTAAGATAAAGGAGCCTAAATATTTAACTTTTTAAAATCTTGAGGGACTTAGTACACAACTGACCTCAAATAATTCTGTCCTTGTGTATATATATATATATATATATATATATTAAAAATAAAAAATATTTAATTTTTTTAAATCTTGAGGAGCCAGTGGCAAGTACCTCCGTCCCTGACTAAAATAGAACAAAAACATACATTTTCCGTCTCTTTTTTCAATCAAAACAACACCACCACATCTCATTTAATGATAAGGAATCAAATAAATCCCCTTAGTAACAAGCCAAAAACTCAATGACAATAATAATTGAAAGTATGTTAATAACTGGAGCCCTTAGCCGCCATGAGCTCCACATGATTAAACATCAATATTCTTCTTTCCTTGATAAAAACACTTGATATGAAGCCATAGCTAAACTAATAACGGATATAAACAAAAACATATGAAGCCCTCTTGCATGCACATTGAAAAAATACCCACTAAAAGGGGAAGAATGGTTAAAAAGAACAGTCATGGGTGCATAAACTCGGATCTTTTAAGTCTCAAAGTTCCCATAAATTCAATATTATCAGATAAAGAGGGATGAACGATGATGGTTTGATTGCCGCAGATGTGGGGAGTTGGTAAACTCAAACGACGTCGGCGATCGGAATAATATAGTGTGCAGCTCCAAAGGTGAGTTGTGGTAGAAATGGAAGAAAATAGAATTCGATATTTTCTTAAGAGAGAGTTGTCTAAGAAGATTCTGCGCAGAAGATAAGTTGCGTTATAAACGTAAAAGTCCGAGAAAAGTTTACCCCAAAAAAGCTAAAATGAGTGCTGTTTTAAAAAACTCCAAATTTGAAATTCATAAAAATTTATATTTTAACTGTTAAAAAAATTATATTCACTAAAAAAGTATATTTTTATTTTATAACCAAACATTTATTTTTAAAAAAAAAATTTGCAGTAGAAAAAATATTTATTCACATTCTAAAAGCTCAACCAAACGGACACTAAGCCTAATCTGCTTACCTAATACGAGATCAACTTGTCAAGCTCGAATTGACCGTACTTTAGGCCTAATCTTTTTCAAAATATTTGGTTTCAAGTCGGACTAAAGCTCTGATCAAAGCCCACAGCCCAATCTGAAATCAACAAGTCAGTCCCAAATCGATCGAACCTTAGGCCTAATTGTTTCAAAAAATTATGTTTCAAGATGGACTCAATTTTTATTTTTATTTAATAAAAATAAAAAACAGGTCGGGCTAAGCCGAGTTTAGTTCGAGCTCGAGCCTACCTCGAGCTCGAACCCCAGCAGAAACTTTAGCCCGACTATTGTCATTCCTAATATTTGACAAAGAAAATTTAACAAGAAATCACAATTTTCACCAGTCAATTAAAGTGTTTTATATTAACATTACTTGTTGCCCTTATTTGCTTGCGCAGCTCAACATATTCAATAGAGCAACTAATACATATTTATTCATATATACTGACGACGAGCAAAAAAGAAAAAAGAATAAAAGGACAGCCTTATCAATTAACGTTGTGGTCGTGACGGCGGAGGCAAACCTTTGACTCTTGTTTCCGGTGGTCCGATGAAGAGTTCAGTCTCCACATCCGAAACCGGACTACTACTTCCTTCATTTGGTAAGTTTTCTTCCTGATTATTCTCGGACCCTTCCCATCGTCGCACCCCACACTAACAATTCAAAGTTCAAAGTCCCAAACTTCATTAACCATTACCATTTGAAGTGCTAATAAAGATTCATCAGTTTCAATCAAAATGATCATGTTCTGAGTTCAGAGTTATGAGTTCCTGTTGTTTTTATCAGGCAAATAGATCTAAACTTCTCACTTTACCTTTTCAGACAGCTTTGTGTTTTCAACTAACAATGCCTTCTCCTGAAACAAACACACACACAAAACATGTCTGTTAGTTAACATTTAAGAAAGTTGTTTTTATTTTTAACATTTAAATTTATTGTTTCCAACTAAAGCAAGTTGTGATTTTGTTGAAGATTCTACCTTTTCCTTCAGTTTCTCAATCTGTTCTTTGAACACCTGATTCTGTAACAAGCAAAAGGATTAAGACTTTCAGATTCATCGGATACGTATGTGATATAAGCAAACACACAAGCTTGTAATTAATGGCGTCAGTAACCTTTCTAGCTCGAATGCTGCTTACACTCCTCTCCAGCTGCTGCTCTATCTGTCGCAGTTCTTCAAGAGTACATGATCCTAGATTTTCTCCAAGGAGTTTCCTGAGACAACAATGTCAGATTCGAACTTCAATGTTGTGAGAAAATGGAAACTTCAACCAGAAAGTGTTTTATCATTAGTTCTTCCAACCGTTTAGAGACTTCAAGAAACTCTATCTTCTTCAACATCTCTGCTGCTTCTATCCTCAACCGCTGTTATGTGTACAAGAAATGGATTAGGCACATAATGTTCTTTATTAATTTAAGGGGTATCCTTAATTTTAATAATTAAATAACTCTTTTATTTTTAAAATCTTTAATATTTTAAATACTTCTATTAAATAAAGCATACATAATATGAATATATATCACACATAAATCAATCAAATATAACCGATATGACTTCCGACTTGACTATTAAACTAAATTTGGACTAACTCTATCGATCAAATATAACTGATATGACTTTCGACTTAACTATTAAACTTGATTTGGACTAACTCTGAATTCATTAAACCCGACTTAAACTAACAACTTATTTTAATTATCTTAAATTATTAATTTGAGTCATATTTAATTGATTCAAATTGAATTTACGAACTGAATTCAATTATCATGTCCACAACATTTAATTGATGGACATACATTGTTCATATCATGTGTATTTTACTGTTATTTTTTTGGATAAAAATATAAGAAAATGAGTTTTTTTTATTAAAATCATGAAAATTTTTGATAATTTTAAAGATTAATTTTTTTTCTAATTTACTAAAATCACAAGGTCAAGTACCCTAATTTAAGACTTATCTCAACATTCTACTTCATCATCATCCAAAATTTAGGAAGTTGCATGGGAAGAGAAGAGTCACCTGCACGTCTTCTTCAGTAGGTTTCTTGCTGATTTGATGGTCTTTTATGTGCCTCTGATAACGTTCGATAGTGCTTTGCATGCTGCAACACAAAGAACAAAGAAGGACTACCATACGTTATTAGTGAACACAAACCCTAAAGATCAACACTACCACACAAGAGGAGCTTAAAAAGGCAAAGATGAGGTCAGGAAATTGTAGCAAGTGAAAGGTATACGTATGTCTTTCAATTCACACACATCATACTCAAGATCTAAATAGGCATAGCATAGTTACGAGAATCACCAAAATGATGACTATATAAAGAAAGAAAGAAGAACTCGTGTTGTTTCCATTTCAAAGTTCTGAACTTGAAAGCATAAGGCTAATATCTAAAACATATAATAGCAATCTTACTTGGCCACAATGATTTCCCTTTTTCTAATAAGAGCTTGAACTTTATAATGCAATCAATGGACAACTTGATCTTCACATAACAAATTGCATAATCCTGATTCGTGACATATTCAGACATGGAAACCATGAATCAGCCATAAGAACACACAACTTGCTGATCAGTTGGTGAAGATGATTCTCTTTACCCAAAGAGTTCAGTGTTTCAATTGCATGTCATTTCACCCAGAAAATCACTCACTTAAGGTAAAACCTACTGCCATTTGTGTACTAAAACCTAAGTATAGCTTCTTAGTACAAAGTTAAAACTAAGAGTCCTTCAGCTCTTAACTTAGCCCTATAACCAAGCTGGTGAAGACCATGGCCTTGTTGGTAAAGATGGTCGTTATGATTACTTTTTTTTTCCTTCCAAAACATGAAATGAGAATGAAGACAGAATCTCTAGGAGGTGAACTAAGGTATCAGGAAGAGAATCTTTAAAGATCTGATCGACTAGGATCAAGATCTGAGATTGTTTGTGCCTGTTCTTGTGGTGTGTATGAAGGAGCGAGAGATAGAGAGGTTGAGGAGGCCATGGACATAACCCTAAGATGTAAGAGAACTTTACCACGCATCGATGGATCCAGAAAAGATACTGCAGAATTCAATTGCCCCAAGAACAAGGAACGAGGCTCTTAAGATATAAAGGAAGTGAAATTTCAAATTAAGATGAATGAAAAAAAGGTCATACCTTGAGCTTGCAAATTCATAAAGCTTCCCTCTTGGTGAGAAGATGATAAGAGCAACCTCAGCATCGCAAAGAACTGAAAGCTCAAAGGCCTTCTTGAGGAGGCCATTTCTGCGTTTGGAGAAGGTGACTTGCCTGCTCGTGGCGTTCTCTATACGCCTCATTTGAGTCTTTCCTCTCACCATCTCGACCTCTATATCAATGTCTTCACAAGTCTGTATATGAAGCTGAACACAGAAAACAGAACTTTATCAATTCTGTTGAGTCAAAATCCATGAAAAGAAACAGTTCTGAAGGCAAAACTCATCATGAAAAAACTCATCAAACGGACTAGTTTCACAAGATAACAATGTCTGAAAAAAAAAAGTCAAAGAAGCAAAGTTCCTGGATTGATCAATGAAACACCGTACAAATTGTAACTTAAGCGAAGCAGCCAAAGATCAGAAGCAGGAAGAAACTTAATAAGAGGGCAAAACCCAAAAAGCCAGAAACTAGGTTTGAGACAGGAGAGGAAGATAAATCCCAAACCAGTGAAAATGAAGATGTCAGCCGAATTAATCTGCTGTTACAGAAAGAAACCTACAACTACAGCAACGAGATCTCACTGAAATGGTTCTGAATTCTAACAATGGCCTCACATCAGTCCAAACCGAAGATTATGCAGTAAATACAAAAGGGTCAGAGAGAGATTTGAGAGAATCTTACCAAATAGGCAAAGACCCAGAAAGCCAGTTGATGAAACACAAGTACCAGGAAAGGGAAAAAACTAGAAAAAAACCTTGATATGCTTATGAGTAAATACTAATTTCTATTCCAGGACATGAAGTTTTATCGATTCTCTCCTCTCCTAGCTATCAAGAATCCACAAAACCAACCATATCTTTCCATATTCATACATATTCTCACCTTTTATCCAAGCACCTACAAAACCCACCTACATAAAGAAACAAACCTTACGCTATATCACTGTACATCATAGATTATTCAACCAAAGGCTGAAAAAAACCTCATCCTTTCCTTGTTTTAGAAAAGCCCACGTCAAAGAAGAACATTTTGCACCAAAAAAGGAAAATAAAAAGCAGATTAAAATAATAAAAAAAACAGACTTAAAATAGAAAAGGAAGATGTTGACACTTTTCTTCTTCTTTTCAACTCTTCTTTTGGGTTAGGTCATGAGTGGTGCGAGAGAGAGAGGAGGGGGAGCTGGGGCAGTAATAGGGTTAGCACCTAAAGAAGCAACACTGTGTTAATGTTAATGGTAATGGTTGGTAATGGAGGAGAATACATAGTACAAGGTTGGAAACATGACACTGTATGTCCGTACGACCAGACATAGGAAGCAACCAATGACTGGTCGAAAACGCATTGAGATTTGATCATTGCTGCTTTTGTGCTATCTTTCTCCAAACCCGCAAACTTATTTCCCTTCACATGGGAACTGGGGACCATGCATATGCAGTCATCACCTCAAGCCTCTTTCTTTAATGTATCATAGAATTAAAATTAATTTATTTTATAGCTTTTTATATTTTACATTTAGAATAATTTTTTTATCAATTTTATTGCTTTATTGATTTTCTAAATCTAAAATATAAAAAACTGCAAAATAAATTAAAATTGATTAAAAAATTTTATTTATTTTTTTACGTGATCATTAGAACACATTCTCTTTGCTAGTTAAGAATAAGAATGCGTACTAGTGAACCTTTCCATACTTCACATATCAACAATATTTTTATTAGGTTATTTTTTTGTTGTTGTTATTATATGACAAATATTTTAATTTTTATACTATTTTTATAGTTAGAGATAAGGTTGCATATTATTAAACTTTCTTAGATCTCGCATCAGAGCAAAATTTTTATTGAGTATTTTTATTTTTATTGTTGTTGTTGTATTATTTAACTATTACTCAACTATTGCTATTATATTTTATTAATTCTAAATTCATTCATATTCTAAAATAATCTTATATTAAAGTCTAATAATTTTAGTACTTACGTAAAATAATGCTTTAAATTTGTAAAATGATTTATTTGAAATATATGCGTGGCTTATACGTTATAGAGTGGTTTCGTGATTTATAAGTTACGGAGTGATTTTCATAATTTATAAATTATGAATGTAAGTGAAAAGGCTAGTGATTGTAATTTTGTATTATTAAAGATGAGACGTGTTACATTTCAATGTGGTAAGTAATTTCGCATAAGAATCTTCTATTTTAATTACGGTGTTTTTATCATGTTTTACTAAATTTCATTAACACATTTGTATGGACTTCAGATAAATATATAAATGAGATTTAATGAAATAAAATTAGAACAGAATAATTAGAACAAAAGACTTTATGTGCTTTGCATCTGAGTCAGAGGATTAATCGGTTATTACTTTTTAAAATAAATATGTGTATAAAATTAAGTAGCACATGATTGGATTACCTTAATGGAACAAAGTACTCTAACTCTTAATTAAAAAATATTATTGAATGAAAAATAATTAATTTATTTTAATTTATAATAATTTATTAATTAATAAAAATTAAAATCGTAAAAATCTTGAATTATTCAAATTTTCAGTTCAGTTTTACACTTTTGTTTTGATTTATTTTAATAATTATTGAAATATTATCTTTTTTACACTAAATTTGGTATAAAATTTTAGCAGAATTGTTGAAGATAGCCTAAGTAACTTTAACATCTGGGTCGGAGGATTAACCAGGCATTACTTTGTAAAATAAATATGTGAATGAAACTAAGTGGCATAAGTTGGACTACTTTATCAGGAACAAAATGCTCTAACCCTTAATTAAAAAAATATCGTTGAATTAAAATTAATTAATTAAAATTAATTTATAATAATTTATTAATTAATCAATTTTTAAAAATAAAAATATTAAAATAAATCAAATCAAAATTGTCTTTGAAATCATACCTATCATTAATAATGATAATGATATTAGGTTCTTTCACAAGGGTCGAGCCGACAAGTGTCAGAAGGTTAATGGGTTTATGCCGTTTATGCAAACTTGTTTAGGTTGTTCTTTTTATGGGATTGTTTCCAATTCAGACCGGAATTAACTTGGGACTGATTAGATGTGATAGTTGGGGGTTGGGGACCACAAGGGGTGGGATGTGTATAGATATCCACAAACGATCAAACGGTCCAGATTTCATGATTGATGATATTTCGGTATCGGTTGTTGATGTTTCTTAATCCCATCAAAATTGCTTTAATCTGCAATCCTCCAATTGCGATTCTGTCTTTTTCTCAATTTATCAGAGAAAGAGACAGCTTAGGGTCTACATATGGTACGGGTCATCTCTTATTTTCGGTATCTGGGCAGTGAATGCCCTTGCCCCAAAATCAAAAGAGAATTTCATTTTTTTAGTTTCCATTAGTCTTTTAACTTTTTCCCACTGTAATAATAATAATAAGAGGTACGTAGTGCTTACATATTAAGAATTTAGCTTAAGCTGGCTTTTTTTATCTTAATTATTTATTATTATTATTTGCAATTTTTAAAGTTTATGTTTAAAATTTTAATTCTTTATTATTATTATTATTGTTATTATTATTTAAATTTTAATATTTTATTTTATTTTTCTCTTTTTAGTGGGTTATTTAGAAATAATCTCTCTATTAATTAAAGGTAAGACTATATACTACTAGACCTTATCAAATATCGCGTGTTAAAGGAGTCGGTCTTCTATCCTGAGTTGCTGGTCGGAAGAATGGCCGTCACCTGAATAGACCAGGCTTTCCGCCTCTTGAACCCTGGCAGCGCTTCCTTCATTCCCACCTTCCTTCCCCCAGCCAATTTCATATCTCCCACATAACAAAACAATCGAAATAACTTGCTCTCTCTTCAGATTTCTTCATCTTGCCCAAACCTGCAAACCAGCAAAAAAAACCAAAATATTTTATCCCAAACATGGATACAGATTTTCCATCCCTGCTTTCAACCATACAACAGAACAACCCGCCAAAGTCCAAACTCTAACCCTAACCCTAATTCTAAATCTACTCTTCCTTCCCCTCCTAAACCCGATGTTCCTTCCCCCTCTTCCCCATCCTTTTCTACAACTACCCCTACCCTTGCAATGGCTGCCGATTTTCCTAAAAGAGCTAACCCTACCGTAGGAGACAATGCTAAAGGAACTAGGAAAACATGGAAATAGGTTAATGGGGATAACTCAGACTCCTCTTTGGTTTTCAGCCCTCCAGTAGAGAAGGATGGTAAACTAATGGTGGCTCCTAGTTTAGAAGTTTTACAGCAAGGAGCTAAGATATGGGAAGCTACTCTTATAGGTTTCTTCGTGGAAAAAAGGCCAACATTTCCGGCTATACAAGTATGAGCTGTGAGGAATTGAAAAGGAAGAGGGCTTATGGAGGTAATGCTAACTAAAGAAGATAATATAATTTTCATCTTTTCTTCCAAATAGGAAGCTCAAAAGGTTATAGAAGAGGATCCCTGGTATATCTCTCAACATCCTCTATTTCTCCAAAATTGGCAGTCAGGTATGGAGCTTGAAAAAATTAGAACGAAGAACATTCCCCTATGGGTGAATATTCACAATATCCCCTTGGAGTATAAGCCATGGTGACTTATCAATGTAAACCATCTCTTAGAGCTCAAGGCAAGGAATGGAAACCGACGGGAAAGCTCTTCATCAAAGGTGATTACTGGGAAGTGATGGGAATAGAAAAGAATGTGACTGAAGATATGAAGGAGACGGAGGAGATAGAACAAGAAGCAGAAAATAAAGATATGGTTCAGATAGTAAATGACTCCACCAACATAAAGAAGGACATCCCAGAGGAGAAAAATATAGTTTTTGTTCAGCAAAAGGAAATTCTCCAAAATCCTTTAGAAGATTTCCACAAGTCTACTTTGAATAAAGAAAAAAATGATCTGGAATCTATTGGTACTAATCAAAATGAAGGTTATTCGGGGGTTAATTAGAATGAGCAAGGTCTATCAAGGGTTGATGTGCTAAAAGGAATTAATCAAGAGGAGCAGTTTGAGCAGGTCACCTCTCAGAAAAGTAGTAGGAGCAATAGGAAAAGCTCCAAAGGTAAAGCCAATTGATTATGACTTTGATTGTATAGAATGTGCGTGGAATAAATAATCCTTCAAAGCTTTATGCTTTAAGGGATTTTGTGCCAAAGGGAAAGCCGTGGGTATTTTGTATGTTAGAGATTAAAATTAGAGAAGGAAATCTGAATAAATTGGGTTGTTTAGGCAGCAACTGGCAGTTCATTACTAACCATCAAAGTCATGCTTATGGAAGGATCATTATAGCTTATAATGGTAACTTTTTGAAACTAGAGGTGCTGGAATCAAGTCAGCAGCATATTCACACTATGCTTTTTTTCAAATTGGAAAATTCTTGGGTTTTAAATACTTTTGTCTATAGTTTCAACACTGTATTCCAAAGAACTGACCTATGAAATTACTTAAGAAGGATCAAGCCTTCAGTAAATTCCCCTTTGATGGTATGTGGTGATTTTAACACTATTTTGTACAGGTCAGAGGCTGAAGGAAATTGTAACCTACTCAACTACTCCCTTGATATGTTTGACTGTATGCAAGAGGTGGAACTTATTGATCTAAAAGCTGAAGGTCATAAGTTTACTTGGACATATAAACAAAGTTCTATTTGGCACATCAGAAAAAAAAAACTGAATAGAGTTTTGATAAATGTGGAATGGCTAAATTCTTTCTTAAGAAGCTCAGCAAAATTCCTAGACCCTGGTATCTCAGATCACACTCCTATAAAGATAGTAAGCTTGTTCACCTCCTCCAGAGTCCAACACCCTTTCAGATTTAATAATTTTCTGGTTAACATGGAGGGTTTTCAATAAGTAATAAAGAAGGGATTGAAGCATGGATGTTATGGGACTAAGCAATACATTTGTATCCAAAAGCTCAAGGCTATGAAACAGGAGCTAAAGATTCTTAACAGTAAGAGAGGTCTGAATCTTACTAAGGAGATTGAAATATCTAGGGATAACTCTCTTCTATTAAAAAAGCATTGGCAGAAAACCTCCATTAAAACAGAATCTGGAGTGGAGGTCTTTGGACAAGATGACTTAGCTAAGGAAGCTATGAATTTCTACAGTAAGCTACTTGGATCAGACTCTCCCATCTGAGTTGGAGTGCAACCTTAGTCAGTTTGTAACCACTAAGATTCCAGATCATGAAGTTTATGGGTTAATAAGACCTATTACAGATCAGGAAATAGATAAGGTTGTCTTTAGCATGAACGGATCTAAAGCTCCTAGGCCGAATGGATTGAATGATTTTTTTATCAGGATACTTGGAATAGTTTAGGGGAATTGGTTAAAGAGACAATGCAAGAGTTCTTCCTAAAAGGGGTGTTACAAAAAGAAATAAACAAGACCTTCCTATGCCTGGTCCCTAAAAACTTTAACCCGGAGACTTGGAATGACTACAAACCTATTTCGTGTACAAAATTCCTATACAAGATCATTGCTAAGATATTGGCAAATGGGCTGAAGGTTAGTGCTTTGTTTAATTCTGAGAACTCAGGGTGGGATTGTTTAATTGTTAACGGGATTTTAGCTCCAGAAGAAGCCTCTCAAGTTCTTAAAATTCCAATTTCCC
>JAOQMQ010000009.1:19872021-19897270 GCA_027563845.1 Erythroxylum subrotundum | reverse complement strand
TATAATTTTAAACTATATGAAACATAAATGAAAATATATCTAATCAAATCTTTTATATAGATTATAACATAAGTAAAACTAAAATAAAAAATAAATATTAAAACATATAAAAAAGTCAAATAATATTATATAAATATCAAAATAAACACGAAGATGTGTTTGTGGGTATTGTGAAAATTATGTGTAAAACATAAAGACAAAAGGGACTAAAAATAAGCTTATTAATTGATCTAAAAAAATTACTTGAAAAGGTGCCTTTTTGAGAAGATCCAAATTTGAACTTCTTAAAAAACTGTATTTTATTTGCCAAATAAACTATATTTACTATAAAAAAAAGTTTTTGAGGTAGAAAAAAATACTTATTCACCCTCTAAAAGCTCAACCAAACAGGCACTTAGTTAGAGTAAGGTTGTGTACTATTGAACCTCTTTCGATCTTGCATATCATTGAGATTCATACTAGATGTTGTTGTTATTATAGTAGTATTAAATTTTTTTAAAAAATTAATTTAATTATAAATTTTTTAATTTTTGTATAAAGTATAAAAAACTGTTTTTGTTAATGTAACATGTTCATTAAATATCACTTAAATGTCCATCAATTAGTCATATAAGTAAAAAAAAATGTTTTGAACTAAAATTTTGAAAGATTAGCTACTAAATTGAAATTTTCAAAAAATTAGATACTGATTAAAAAATTTTCAAAAATAGATAAAATTTGTATAAATTAGGTACAAAAATTATTTTTATTGATATGAATGTCTATCTATTAGTAACATAATTAAAAATAATGTTTTAATATGATTTATATAAAATTTGAAAGGTCAGTTACTAAATTAAAAATTTTAAAACTAAATTACAAAATCTGAAAATTTTAAATATTTTTAAATACTTTTTGTTATTTTTCAAGAACACATAATAACATACAATTTCAATTTATTAAATAAATTTGTTCCATAAATTTACCAATTTTAGATTAGATAATAAGATTAACTCAAAGTCTAATCCAAACTTTCATAGCCAAAGTAAACAATTTCATCTAATCCTAAAGAAACGTCATGATTGCTGTCGTTAAAGTCGCATAAATTGATGTCGTTAAAGTTGCATAAACACTTAACAGATCAAGTTCATAATAGCAACCATTATAGTCAGATTGCTGTTAGTTTGGAATTGTGTAATTGTAACGAATGCCAATAAAAAATTAGGCTAAAATTGTAACGAATCAATTGGGTCGAGTCGAACTCAAGCTTGATTGGTTTCAACTCTTCATTTAAGACTTTCATTTGCAGGAGGTTTTGAGTTCGAATCACTAAAAAAGGAGAGAGGAGAATTTTTCCTGTTAATGATCCTTTAGCCTCCTGGGTATGCTCCTTGGTCGGATCAATTACGGACAATTCGCTTCCAGCGATAGTGTGAGAGTTGAAGCTACTAGAAAATCCGAGGCTGCTAGGAATCTGATGCTAAACAGAGCCATTAATTAATCAACAGCTGACCAATTAGTATGTGACGATTCACAGAAGTGTACAGGTTACGTAAGAACTTGAGAGATCTTGGAGTTTCAGATTTACCTCCTTGGTCCAACAAAAACTTAGATACTTTTTATTTTTGGGATGAAAATTGAGATATTTAATGAATATAAAAAAAAAAAGTAGGTGAAAATGTGCATCGATTATTTTCTCAATGCAATAATTTATAAATCCTGTGGAGCAGTCCGCAGCTTTTTGTGCACAACTTTTGATCCAATCTTTGATTGGGATTGAAGGATGCACTGCACTTTGATCGTAAAGAATGAGAAAAGTAGGTGTACTTTCATGATTATGACGTAGAACAAGCATGATGAGCTCACTCACTCCATGTCCTCCCAACTTACGTTTACTTGCCTATATATGTAGTACTCCTCTAGTCACCATTTTCACTCTGCAAGTTTGCTGTTACTTGATCGATATACCTAACTATTTGTCTCTATTAATCACAGTTACAATGATCTTAAGACTATCCTTAATGTTAGTGATGTTCATGTTCATGAATTTAGCTGCTTCAAGAGACCAAAAGGCGGCGTATGTAATTCATATGGATGAATCCAAGATTCCTGCTTCAGTTGGTAGCTTCCAGGAATGGTATGAAGCAGTGATTGAGTCTATCTCACAAAAGGAAGAGGAAGAAGAAGAAGAGCCGCCTCAGCTCCTGTATGTTTATGAAACAGTTGCTTCAGGCTTTGCTGCGAAACTGTCAGCTGAAGAAGTCGATGGCTTGAGCAAGATTGATGGCTTTCTCGCTGCAATTCCAGATGAAGTTCTAACTCTGGACACTACACACTCACATGAGTTTCTTGGACTACATAGACACAAAGGGCTATGGAGTCCTCAGAACTTGGCTTTAGATGTGATAATCGGAGTTCTGGATACTGGAATCTGGCCGGAACATGTAAGTTTCAAGGATTCAGGCATAACAACTGAAGTACCCTCCAGATGGAAAGGCACCTGCGAAAATGGTACAAGATTTTCTCACCGGAATTGCAACAAGAAGCTGATCGGTGCAAGAGTGTTCTTTAAAGGGTACGAAGCCAGTTTTGGAAGAATCAACGAGACTGTCGATTATAGATCTCCTAGAGACGCACAAGGCCATGGAACACACACAGCTTCAACTGCTGGAGGTAACCTCATAGAAAGAGCAAGTTTCTTCAGAATGGCTAATGGATCAGCTGCCGGTATGAGGTATACAGCTAGAATTGCAGCTTATAAAGTTTGCTGGTCGTCTGGTTGCACCAGCAGTGATTTACTTGCAGCTATAAACCGAGCCGTTTCTGATGGAGTCGATGTTTTGTCCCTGTCACTTGGAGGTGCTCCTAAACCATATTACCGTGACAATATTGCTATAGCCTCATTCGGAGCATTCAAGAAAGGGGTGTTCGTGTCTTGCTCTGCAGGAAATTCAGGTCCAACTAGCTCCACCGTAGGAAACCCCGCACCGTGGATCATGACGGTGGCTGCAGGCTATACTGATAGAAGCTTTCCGGCTACTGTCAAACTTGGAAACGGAAAAACTTTTCCAGGATCATCTCTGCACAACGGGAAGCCAACCAAGAACTTGCCACTTGTGTACGGGAAAACTGCAGGTCTTCAAAGAGCTGAGTATTGCGTTAGTGGTTCACTTAGCAAAAAGCTAGTCAGAGGCAAGATTGTTGTGTGTGACAGAGGGCTGAACAGCAGAACTCAGAAAGGAGAAGTGGTTAGGTTGGCTAAAGGAGCAGGAATGATACTGGTTAACGCAGATCGTCAAGGTGAAGAACTTTTTGCAGATCCTCATGTTTTGCCAGGCACCACTGTAGGAGCTTCGGCAGGTAAAGCTATCAAATTGTATCTAAACTCAACCAGAAAACCAGCTGGTTCAATCTCCTTCAAAGGGACAACTTATGGTGATCCTGCACCAAAGTTGGCAGCTTTTTCTTCCAGAGGACCCAGTTTAGTAGGACCCGACGTGATTAAACCTGATGTTACTGCACCAGGGGTCAACATATTAGCTGCTTGGCCATCTTCGATTAGCCCAACATCACTAAAAACTGACAAAAGGACTGTACTGTTCAATGTAATCTCAGGAACTTCAATGGCCTGTCCTCATGTTAGTGGTCTAGCTGCATTACTAAAGTCCGCGCACAGAGATTGGTCAGTAGCAGCAATAAAATCAGCACTCATGACCACAAGCTACACAACAAACAACAGGAATGTCCCATTTGTAGATGTTGGATCCAAGAACTCCGGATCAGCTACTCCTTTTGGTGCTGGTTCAGGCCATGTTGATCCGGAGAGAGCTTCTGATCCAGGTCTGATATACGACATTACCCCAGAGGGCTATCTAAGCTACTTGTGTAGCCTGAACTATACATCATCCCAAGTTAGTCTGGTTTCCAGAAAAAAGTTGACTTGTCCCAAACACACAACAACCCTGCAACCTGGGAACCTGAACTATCCTTCTTTTGCGGTGATTTTCCAAGGAAATGCTAAGAAGCCAACCTGGAGGTACAAGAGAACCGTGACCAATGTTGGGAAACCTTCAAGCACATACGAAGCACAAGTTCAGGAGCCGAATGGGGTGTCGGTCGTGATAGAGCCCAAGACATTGAGGTTCAGGAAACTCGGAGAGAAACTGAGTTACAGTGTGAGTTTTGTTGGGCTGAAGAGAGCAGACAAAAGAGGTGTGTCCTCTTTTGGATCCATAGTTTGGGTTTCAGGGAAGTATAAGGTAAGAAGTCCAATAGCTGTCACTTGGAATTAGGTTTTTCTGATTCATTGCGAATGTTTTAACATGTTGGGAGGATAGGGGAATTCTTGAAAATGTTTAACATGGTAATATTCTTGAAAATGAAATTAAATTTTGTTTCACAATTTTACGTCAAATGGAAAAATTGTTAACAAATTAATTTGATTCGAGTATAAAGTTTGAAATCTAATGAATTAAATATGCTAATATATATATGTAACAGTAGGATAGACCTTATTACGTGTTTCAGATTGTTCATGATACGGTAAAAACGAAGGAAATACAGAATACCTGATTTCGTTCCATCCTGAGTTCCAAAGCAGTTTCCGATGCAAAAACGAACTCCAATCGTTTTGGGACAGTTGAATAAGTTGATCACCGACACTCAGTTAACGTCTTTTAATTTCTTTAAGAAGTAGGCACTCCTAATAGGTCAGAGGATTCGTATGCTTACGAATTACATAAGTAACTGAAAGAAACCTTAACCTTTATATATAACTTCCATATCAGGCTTTCCTATCACAAGTCCGATTTGGGTCTGGTTCACACTAATTGGGATCCATTTTTTTCCCGAATTTCGACCCATTAATCCAAATCATTTGTTGGACCACTTTATTACCTTTATTAAGATCGAATTACGTAACTTAACCGATAAGTTATTAAAAACCTGAAAATACAATTAATAGTTGTCCAATTTATAGAAAAGGACAAAAATGTCCTACAATATAAATATACACCAAATATATATATATATATATATATATAAAGTTTAAAATTTGTTGTTATAAATAAGTTCAAGATTTTCAAACATATTTAAAATTTAGCAAATTTGGAATAGCCTCTTTACTAGTTAAAAATAAAGCTGTGTACTACTGAATCTCCCAAAATTCTGCGTATCAGCGAAAATTATATTGAGTGTTGTTGTTGTTATTTAAATTTTAGCGAGTCGAATCCAAAGTCAAACTTTTTATGTTTAATTTTTTCAAGAATATTACATCATATGTATTAGAATAGAAGACAAAAATGTATGCTTAAAAGTTAAAGAATTAATTCAATTTGAATTTAAATATCCGAGTCTAATTTAAAAGTCTATTTAAATAAATAATAAAAATTTTAAAATTTTTTATTTGATATAAAAAAGTTTAAGATTTTCTAATATATTTAAAATTTAAGGGGTTTAACTGTTTAAGTTTAAAGTCAGACTTATTAAATTATTTTCAAGAATATTATCAATAATTAAAAACTTCAACCGATTCGACCATAAAAACCTTTAATCATCTAACTTTTTTGTTCGATTTATTTTAATAACTTTTATTATTAAAAACTAATGAATTTATTAATTAATTGGTTAATTTTTATTAATTAATAAATTCTTATAAACTAAAATAAATAAATTAATGATTATTTAACAACATCTTTTTTAATTAAACTTCAAATTCTTTAATTTTATTTAATCTTTAACTTATTTTATAACGGTCTAATATTGGTTAAACCTTTTAAATTTTAAATATCTTGTTTTACTGGTTTAACTTTTGATCCAATTTTTTAAATATTGAATATTACATCAAATATATTAGATGGGATAGCAAAAATGTATAATCAAAAGTTAATAAATTAATTTAAAGTTCATAATCAAAGTTAAAATTTGACATAAATATACACATTTCATATATTTATATACATCAAAAATTAAAAAAAAAGTTTAAAATTTGATCTTATACATAAGTTTAAAGGTTTGAAATATATTTAATTTTTTTTTACGAAGTGAAGACCAAAGTCAAACTTTTTTTAGGTTTAAATTGGAATTGAATAATAATTATTAAAAAACTAATTTTTTTTAGTTAACCTAAACCCATCAAGAATTGAAACTTAGACAAGTGCTTATTATGCTAGAAAGAGACATATACCAAAGTTTTTCATTGAACTTAGACTAGTGGTTGTCATGTTAGAAAGAGACATACGCCAACATTACATATTGCAATATTATTTCTTAAAAATGTTAAACTAAATTAATAAAAAGAAGAAAAAAAATTGGTTAAAAGTCATAGATTTTGAAATTTTAATTTTGACTTTAATTGTATCGAAAAAATTCAACCAGTTCTACCGGTTCAATTATAAGAATTTTGAATCGATTAATTTTTTGGTTCGATTTTTTACTTTTCGATACGATTTACTTTAATAACTCTTGTTGTTAAAAACTAATTAGGTTAATAATTAACTAGTTAATTTTTATAAATTAACAAGTTCTTATAAACTAAAATAAATCAATTGATTTTTATTTAATAATTTATTTTTTAATTAAACTTCAAATTATTTGATAACTTTTTTTCAATTATATTTCAAATTCTTTAATTTTATTCAATAATTAGCCGATTTTATGACGGTCTAGTTCAACCTTTTAAATTTTAAATCTCTTGTTTTACTAGTTTAACCTCTGGTCCTTATTTTTTAAACATCTGAAGAAACTAATCTAATGTTAATATAAATTTATATCCCATTTTAAGAATATATTAATAATAATCTAGATTATAAAATTTTGTTAAATTTATATTAAAATTATTTTAGAAAATTATCATGTAGTTGATTGTTAAATAATTGATAATATTAATATAACTCATTAATATTGATTATAATATTTTTTTAATTGAAATAATTTTTTTTGAAAAATTTAATATTATACACATAAAAAATTTGAATTAAAAAATTGTATTTTTTACCCACCATTCAACTTATTCCAAATTTCGTATTTTTTGAATCAAGGATCAGACGAGTCAAATCAATTAGATTGATCCAAATAGATCATCTGCCTAGTCCCTAGAAGGCTGCTGGCGCGTCAATGCCCATGGAGACGGGTTGGGATTAAAGCTTACGTCACGATCATCCAATCAATGCTCTACACATTTTGTAGAAAGTCCTACACCGGTTTGGATTTTCCAGGAACAAGGTCAGTGTGTACCTAGAAACGCCGGTCTTTTGATGATTTACACGTTTCCAAAACGAACTAAAGATCACCTTCCAGAAGTATAAACCCACTTTTCTTTCTATTTCTGTCCCTGTTCTTCTTTGTTAAAAGGGTTCAACAAGATTCAATTCACATTCCCGTACTGGGAAATCTCGCAAGGTACGAACTTTAGACTTGGATTTCGTTTCCTGATTAGAAGGGTACCTTAATTTTCCGGAAGTAAGTCTGGTAGTTCCTGTTTACAGTCGTTTTTTCCTGAAAGTTTGAAGCTTTTGATACGAAGAACTGATCTTTATTGCTGTATGCCCTGTGACATTGATGAATAGAAATCTTTCGTTTCATTGCCATAACAAAGAGAGAGGGTTTACTGTTTGATCGTTAGATGGATAATCACAATTCATCATCCTCGTACCCTTATAACAATCCATATCCGTACCCTTACTATCAACACCCACCTCCGGCACAAAATCATGGATACCCACCGCCCAATTCAGGTTCCTATTATCCCTATTTCTATCCACAAAACTACCCTTATCCGTACAATCCTTATACGTATCCACAACCTGGATACACGGCGGTGCCGCCAGCGTCTTCAGGTACATCCCATTCAGGCCCTTTGGAGTACCCTTCCCCTCCACATTCAACAACCCATTCAGGCCCTTCAGGCTACTCCCACAACCATTCCTATTCAAATGTGTATTCTCCATCTTCTAGTCCGCAAGCTTTACCTTCACCGACCCATCAACGTCATGGCAGTTTCCAATATGGTTCATCACAATACCCTTATCAGCATCAATCAGGAGAATACCCATCTCATGATAGCTCAGGACAAGTGCCCTCAAGGGCCAATAGCTTCGGTAATCATCATAGACAAGATAGTCTTGATACTAAGCCCAATTCACCTGCCCCTTTGTATCCACCTTTAGATGATCTTTTAAGTAAGGTGAAATTGGATGATGGCCAAAAACCTTCTGCTCCTGCATCCCCACCAGCTCCTTCAGTCCCACCGCTGCCTGATTCTCCTGTAAGTTATCAAAGTGAAAGTCCAGTGTTTTATGGCTATCCTAATAATTCCTTTTCAAGCAACTGGGAAGGGGCCTATTTGGGCCGCATTGATTCGTCAGGACACTATGCCTCTTCGGTTCATACCCATTCGGTTTCCTTTGATGGATCCCAGTATAACCATAATACGCAGATTGTGCCTATGAAGAGTAGTAAAGTGTCTTTGAAGGTTTTGCTCTTACATGGGAACTTGGATATATGGGTCTATGATGCGAAGAACCTTCCAAACATGGACATGTTTCACAAGACTTTGGGCGAGATGTTTAACAAGTTACCTGGAAATATAGGCTCCAAAATTGAGGGGCAAATGAACCACAAGATCACCAGTGATCCCTATGTTACAATTTCACTCACTGGTTCTGTAATTTGTAGGACATATGTGATCAGCAACAGTGAAGATCCTGTTTGGACGCAACATTTTAATGTTCCTGTTGCTCATCATGCTGCCGAAGTGCAATTTGTTGTCAAAGATAGTGATGTTGTGGGGTCACAGTTAATAGGCGTTGTGGCAATTCCTGTTGAACAGATATATTCAGGGGCTAAAGTAGAAGGAGTCTACCCTATCTTAAATAGCAGTGGGAAACCATGTAAGCCTGGAGCTGTCTTGAGAATTTCAATTCAGTACATACCCATGGAGAAATTGAGCAATTTTCATCTAGGTGTAGGGGCTGGTCCCAATTATCATGGTGTGCCAAACACATATTTTCCTCTTAGGAAAGGTGGAAAAGTGACTCTATATCAAGATGCCCATGTTCCAGATGGGTGCCTTCCGAGTTTGAAACTTGGTAACGGGATGTCTTATGTGCATGGAAAGTGCTGGTATGACATCTTTGATGCCATACGTCAAGCTAGACGTCTGATTTACATTACTGGCTGGTCAGTATGGCACCAGGTTAGACTGGTCAGGGATGCTGGTCATCCATCAGATGCCACCCTTGGCGAGATTCTAAGATCCAAATCCCAGGAGGGAGTAAGAGTGCTGCTTCTTGTATGGGATGATCCTACTTCGAGGAGCATTTTGGGATATAAAACAGTAAGAAGTTTACATCTTTTATATATTTTAATTACAGTAGTGGACTGGAAGTGAGTTACTTTCATACGTTGTATCTGCTTGAAAGTTGTTTGAAATTTAATTAGACTCAACAAAATGAACTTAAGGTTGGAGTTTTTATTTTTATGGTAACATAAAAATGGTGATCTTTGTTGCTGGTTGATATTGTCTTATTTTTTGTTTAGTATAATTGATCTGCTTTTTCGTATGTTATGAGGGTGAATGCTTTTAATGTTCATCACCATAACTGTAATCTCTCCATGATTTGTTTTTTAACACATATATCTTCACATTCCTTTTTCAAATATCAAACTAGTTATTCTTAATATGAAGGGTCACTTATAGGTCCCTTTCCAATTAACTAATGCAGGATGGTATTATGGCAACCCATGATGAAGAAACACGCCGATTTTTCAAGAGCTCATCGGTGCAAGTGCTACTTTGTCCTCGCATTGCTGGAAAAAGACATAGTTGGGTCAAGCAAACAGTATGTCAATTTGTTCAGAAAGAGATTTTGGATTGTGTTAAAAGAGTTTATATGTACACTGATTTGATAATAAGACTTCTAGCATTAACCAATACGAATGAACTGTCATGTTTACTCAATTTATTAAGTGCTAAGCAACACATGATTCACTTACAGCATGTTCTTTGTATTGAACACAAGTGGGTGGGATGGGCTTTCCTTAATTCTTTGGCTATAATTTAATAGTTTTTCTGTAACCGTCTTAATGTCGTATCAAAATTGACCTTAGCCATTCCTAATATCTTTATATGTTGAAATCCCGGATCAACTTCTTTTTATGTAACTGAAATATTATTATTTTTAAATATTTTTCTTCTTTTTTCTTTTCTGCCAAAATTTCGCCATGATGTCCTTTGATTCCTATAATATTGCTTACTGGGATGTTCTTCAACATTCAACATAGTTGTTTGAGACAATCATATTGTTGATAGTTAGCCATTGTTAATTTCTGTATGAACTTTGTGTTTCCTCCGATGTTAAATAGAATAATATACAGCTTCTGTAAGCTTAACTGTCCTCACTGCTTACAGGCTAGCAAGCTTTTGAAACCATTATATTGTTGCAAGCTATGTTTCAGTTAATATTTTCTGTATAAACTATATCATCTTCTATTTTTTACTACACGAGTAATGAAGACTATATCATCTTCTATTTTTTACTACACGAGTAATGAAGATAATTCTTTCTCTGCTACTTGCGGTTTTTGTGATGTTGAAGAAGAAACTTGTTTTGAAACTATTTAGGAAGTAACATTAACTTAATATTCATACTTAGAGCTTTTTGTTTTTCCTTCTGATTTAAGTATCAAAAAAAAAAAAAAGTATCAAATACAAGTTTCCTTGTCATTTATTTTACCAGGAAGTTGGAACTATCTTCACTCATCACCAGAAAACTGTTATTGTCGATGCTGATGCTGGGAGCAATAGAAGAAAAATAATTGCTTTTGTTGGTGGACTTGATTTATGTGATGGAAGATACGACACTCCTCACCACCCCATTTTTAGGACTCTGCAAACAGTGCATAAAGATGACTATCACAATCCTAATTACAATGTAAACTTTTAATTTTTTATACTTCTTTGTTTTCACAATTGTAAGTAGCTATGCACTTTAAACAAATTAATTAATTATATCATTAACTTTATCATGGGAAGCAAAATATTTTTCCTTGCAAATGAGTTTTTGTGGATGTAATTTGCAGATTGTCAACATTAACTGAAGATACACACACATGCACACACACACACATTCTTTAAAAGAGTTTTAGGAAGTAGTGGAAATATTTTCTCCTCTATCACTTGTTTAATTGTCTAATTTTACCATGCAGGGTAATACTGCTGGTTGCCCAAGAGAACCATGGCATGACATGCACTGCAAAATTGATGGTCCAGCAGCATATGATGTTTTAACCAACTTTGAGGAGCGATGGCTCAAGGCATCGAAACCTCATGGGATTAAAAAGCTAAAAAAGTCGTATGATGATTCTTTGCTCAGATTAGAAAGAGTTCCAGATATTTTAAGTCTACTTGATGTTCCTGCTCTTAGTGAGGATGATCCTGAAGCATGGCATGTTCAGGTAGTTTTTCTGCTCCTTGCCATGTATGATCAAGGGCTGAGTGTGATGGGGATAGTTTTTGTTTTAGTTTTACTTGATTTATGTTGGGATATATGGGGGGTGGGGGTGTGCTGAGGAGGTGGAGTTTAGCTAAATTTGCTCTTCTGTTCCGACTTACAAATGAAATGCATTAATTTAGTTCTGGGAGTTCAAATGTGCAGATTTTCCGTTCCATTGATTCAAACTCTGTTAAAGGCTTCCCAAAGGATCCAAAGGAAGCCACAACCAAGGTCAGTGAATAGTTTGCAACTTGATAGATTCCTGTTAGAGGGAGTTATGATTCAGCCACTGCATGCTGAAGTTGATCTTTTACTTGTGACAGCATCTTGTCTGTGGGAAGAATGTACTTATTGACATGAGCATACATACAGCATATGTGAAGGCCATTCGTGCTGCTCAGCATTTTATTTATATAGAAAACCAGTATTTCATTGGCTCCTCATACAATTGGGGTTCACATAAAGATGTAGGTGAGGATCTTCTTCTTTTGTTTCTTCAATAATCATATGAAGGCATGTTGCTTGAAGTTTGCGTGAATAGTGTTCCTGATTTTTTTCATTTAAAGTGGAAAAGACTATGGTTGAGATTTAATGTGGCAAAGGATTCTTCCACTTTCATTAGGAAAATGATCTTATCCCTATTAGAAACTAGTCTCTAGAATGGATATTAGATTCGTCATGATTTTTTATAAGCTCTAGTGCTTTTCATCCTTAGCCTCTGAACAATGGTTTTAAATCCACTCTTCCTGATAGCTTCCAGATATACACAGACTTTACTTCTGCACCAATCATAGTTGGATCTTGTTGACTTGCCCTGATGCTTCTATTATTAAAACTCAAAAATTCAAAATGATGCTTAATTAGATGGTTTATGATTACATGATGATGAAAAGATGACTTCCAGTACTGTTTATGACAAATACATCAGATATTCAAGATATTTGTTGTACTTATTTTTCATAAAGGTTCTGGGTTAAACTAGACAGAATCTTGCTACAAATAGCTATTCTGTAGGTGTCCACCACTATATTGAACTAGCCCTTAATTTGTTTCCTTCCATCAAATTTTAAGGTGCTACGAACTTAATTCCAATGGAAATTGCATTGAAGATTGCCGATAAAATCAGGGCAAAGGAGAGATTTGCTGCATACATTGTTATCCCAATGTGGCCAGAGGGGGCCCCAACTGGTGCAGCTACTCAAAGGATCCTATTTTGGCAGGTGAGCTTGAATGTAATTGAAATCTATGGTTAATCAGTACAGAAGGAAAAATATCGTTCTCTTTCAAAATTTCAACATATATGGGGTCTGGTCGATGACAGACATATTGAGGGAAGTTTTCTATGGTTGACAGTTACTTGTGGTTTTTTTTCCTTATTTTTGTTCCAAGTTTATACTAGAGAAATGGGACATCAAATGAAACATTTTCCTGCTAAATTCTGTGATATTTTCTGAAGGCTGATAAGATGAGTTCGTTAACCTGAAAACTTGTGATCTTCTGCAGCATAAAACGATGCAAATGATGTATCAGACAATTTACAGAGCTTTAGTAGAAACTGGACTTGAGCAAGCATTCTCACCACAAGATTTTCTGAACTTCTTCTGCCTTGGGAATCGTGAGGCCCCTGATCCATATTACACTTCAAATGTATCAAGTCCAACTGCTGCAAAGACTCCTCAGGTATATTTGTTCCTCAAGAAAATAATTCTTTTTAGCGATCAATTTTTTGCATTAGTAGTTAAAGATGAAAATGAGCAGAATTAAGGCATCATTTAGGACTTTGGTTTTTTTTTATGAACATTGATTGTTCATTGATACCTTCATGATATAAGCTTGTTTGTGTGTCAAGTTGCAAACTTGATGAGGCTTACCTGGTTGGTAACTAAATCATTTTATTGTTTGTTGATATTACTGTCACAAGATTGGCTCATTTGAAAACTTAATCTCTGCTTTTTGGTGGTTCTAGGTGCTTAGTCAGAAGAACCGACGATTCATGATTTACGTCCATTCAAAAGGTATGATAGTTGATGACGAGTATGTAATCCTAGGTTCAGCAAACATAAATCAGCGTTCGATGGAAGGCACAAGAGACACCGAGATTGCAATGGGTGCCTATCAACCTCATTATACCTGGGCAAGAAACCAATCTAAACCACGGGGACAGGTAGTACTTAGTAGAGAAAGACTTCTTTTGAGCACTGCATCTAATCAACTTTACTGCTAATTTAGACCCTTACTGTTTCTGCGCAAACCGTGTTCTATAGGTATACGGATATCGGATGTCGCTCTGGGCAGAGCACGTGGGGCATCTTGAGGAATGCTTTGAACAACCAGAGTCTCTGGAGTGTGTTAACAAAATCAGAATGATGGGGGAGATGAACTGGAAACAGTTTGCTGATGATGCTATAACAGAGATGAGAGGGCACCTACTCAAGTACCCTGTAGAAGTTGATAGAAAAGGGAAAGTGAAGCCTCTTCCAGGATCTGAAAGTTTTCCTGATGTGGGAGGAAACATACTGGGTTCATTTACTGCCATTCAGGAGAATCTAACAATCTAATGAAACAAGCCTGTCATATACTCTTTTGACTTATAAGATGAACAGTTATACCTGTATATTTCCAATAAAAATTCATGCATACGTGTGCTTGACAGTTTTGGAATGAGATATAGTTGTTATGACCTAGCTTTAGCAATGTTCACAATCTGGTCAACTTCTTGAACATGGGAATTGATACTCTTTGACTCAAGAGTTCCATTGTCTCTTTTTATGATGTTCCAAGGCTTCTTTGTAAGCTCATTTTAAACTTAATTTTAATAAATTTTATTAAAATTAAATTTGACAAGTTAATTTTCAATCTATAATCATGTTATTGGGCAAATGAAATACATTTGTTGTAACTCAACTTGATGAAGATTGAACTGTTAAGGAAAAATGACAGAAACTGTTGAGAGTGGGATTTGAACCCACGCCCTTTCGGACCAGAACCTTAATCTGGCGCCTTAGACCAACTCGGCCATCTCAACAATTTGCTACCTATGTTTAAAATTAAACTTGTCAAGCGGAATGGTTTTCCAGATCTGAAGCAAGATTCAGCTACTGGTTTAAGATAAATTTTTCTGGCATATAAAGACCTTGTCAAATTTCGTGTTTTATTAGCGAAACTTTCACTCAGTTGTTAGAACTGTAGCCTTCACTTCTTCACCCGTCTCTCAATTAGTTCGAAGTCAACGAGCTCAATTAGTTCGAAGTCAACGAGCAAAGTCAGTTCATGATTTCTAACTAGCACAAACTAGTTCGGTCCAACGACATCATTTAAACTAAATGACCAAAGAACTAAACCTGAACCAACTAAATTAGTTGACCAAACGACGTCATTTTGTCCGAATTGCAAATTTGCACAAGTCCAAACCAGTTGACCAAAATAATTCGGACTTTGGATGGCAGCGGAACCAAAAAAAGATACGAGCTTGACTAAAAGTCTAGGCCTGACTTGTTGCCTACCTTAAGCCTGGCCCGAAGCTAACGGACAAAACTGACATTTTTACCACCCCTGCTGTAGCACGAAGCACTATAGCAGTTTTCATTAACACTATGCCATAGAACTTCTAAACAAGAGAAATGTCAAAATGGATTCTTCTATATTAAGAAAGACTGTTCAAGATCAAAGAATACAACTGATCCAAGTTTTGGTACATGAAAGATACTTCTTCATATAGTTGACCGGACTTTCACTTTAATAGCCAAGCATTTCCTTTTTATTGGAAAAGAAAAACACAAGGTGAATAATTGTATTTGTAAACAAACTTATCTCTGTCCAAAGCTCTAGCATAAGCACTTCCATGGCACCAATGATATAGTTGTTTTAACTCAATTCAAACAAGGATGAGTGTGACAATTTTACGCCTTTTGTTTTCCTTTCCGACGTCTCTCAAGTTCCGCTTCTGCATCTTGCAACTGTTGCCTAAGCTCAGATACTCTTTGCTCCAACTCCTCCACTGTCCCTCCACTGATTGAAGGTTTGTATGGTGTTACAAAATGTTTTGAGAAACCTTTGAGAGCTTCAACTCCAGTAACCTATAGAACAAGAATCTCACCGATTAAAACTGCCTGTGGCGGACTAGCTAAAGTTATATCCGAAGAACACCACTATCTCCTATCTCAACTGTCGAAAAGTTGCAGAAAGAAATTGCAAGAAAGCAGCATAGTGAAGCAAGAACAGAAGTGAGATATAAGTAAACCTGATCATTCCAGGGAAGCAACTAAAACAAGTAACGACTAAATGGAATGTCATTAATTTTGAAACAGAACAGATTTCCAAGACCCTGATGAACAGAATGGTATTTTGCATACATAGTATTAAACAAACAATGTCTCGTGAAAATGCCAGTTCCAGAAGATAGTTTACCTCTTCCGGTAGTAATGGCAACTTAGTAATATGAAAATCATCATACAACATGTAGAACTGGTCAAGGTACTTTTGCTGCATTTTCATCCTTGCTTTCAGCAATTTGGATTCAACAACTACAGCAAGAAAAAGACCAGCTCAAGATCTAGTTTTGATTCAGAAAAGTAGATGAAAAGAAAAATAAGGGAGTAAAAGTGATCATATCCAAACCTTCTTCATCAAAAAGTACTTGGTTGATGATTATATTGTGCGTGTCTATCTCAAACTTCGTAAGTTCCTGGACCAGTCTCTCTGTTTCATAAAGGGATAGAAACTCCGGAATACAAACGCAGACAAAGGTTGTCATGTCCTACCCAAAAAGAGAATACAATACCATTAGGAAAAAAAATGAAGGATGAAAAAACAAATAGCTACATCCTGCAAGAAGGAAATTCAACATTAAAGTAAAACATAAAATACAAGGTTCTGAGAAAACAGACCAGCTTTCGAGAAGTACAAACTTAGCAGCATATCAGTCTCGTTTTAGATAAAATAAAATGAAACCCAAAATGAAGTCTTAACAAGTAAAAAATGGACAGGCTTACCAAACATCTCCCTCCCACCACCACACTTTTCCATCAAAACAACACAACACCCTAGTCACCAAATGAGAGAGACAAAAGGATCTAAGATCCAGTTGTTATCAAGTTTTATTTGAAGCATCTCTAGCAATTATTTCATTGACCATTACTCCAGAATTCATTATTTCATACCAAGATTTGCTTTGTTGCTTTCCAAATAACTTTTTGAATCAGTAAATATAAACTTGAGAGACTCTCAGCCTTTTACATAACCCTTGACATCTCATACTGCCAGCTATACAAAGAACTGCTACAGAAACAAGGGTAAAGCAATTACTATAATAATTCAGATAAGACGTTAAGGATTTTTACAGGGTCTTTAAACTGTTTATTGACTTGCTCAATAACATCTTTCATGCCTTCAACCCTTCCCAAAATTGCATCCTCACCAAAATCATCATCTAAACCAAAAAGTCCGGTGACCTGCATGAATAGTTCATATAGTTATTAATGACCATGGATAACAACCATCAATGGGTAAAAGCAGATAAATGCGCAGAATGCTACCAAACCAACTATTATTTCAAATGAAAAATCGTTTAAAGATTCTAATTGCACAGACATCACGAACCCAGGCCCCTACGGTGAGGGTCTCAGCTTTTTGACCAATACTGCTGTTAAAGGCTACAACAACAGGACAATAGGTGGCTAAACATGGCTGTATGTGTAAAACCCACCATAAGAGGGTCAAGTTAATTTTCCACACAGATTTTATATTTAATTCAATCTAAGAGATAGACTTAAACACTTGAGCGAAGAATGGATTAAAACAACCATACACATGTCCAGAGATTGGTAAGAAGTGAACTTAATCATACATGAAAATGTATTCAGATGCTTGCAGAATACGAGATGAAAATATCTGATAAAAGTCACTGAGGAAACAATATTAAAGATCTTGAGGTATGAATATAATATACAAGAGAAACAAGTGCATACATGATTCAACAAGCCACCAAATTTACTTTTCAAAGACATCATCTTTTGAAGTCCTTTCTCCAAAGTTGATGGAAATTGTAATAGCCGAAGTGTATGTCCAGTTGGAGCTGTATCAAATACAATAACAGAATAATCCATTGTTTGCACTAATCTGCAGGGAAAAATAATGGAGAAACAGATAATTAAAATAATTCATGTGAATAGTATCAAGTCAAACACAGTAAGAACCTCCTAACTCTTTAAATCCTTGACTACTCCTAAAAGAAAACAACCAACAGTCATCGAATTTAGTAATCAAATAGAAAAGCACACCATATTCACCCCAAATAAATCAACAAAACCAAAGCTCTTGGATAATCCTTTTCTATACTAAATGCAAATAGGTTGCCATATGATCAGGTTGAGGAAAACACTATCCTTACTTCAACATTTCTGCGAAGCTCATTGCCTCATCAATGCCAGGAATTGAATTTGCTAATTCAGAGAACAAACCATCCATTCCGTCAGCTCCTGGAATTTCTTCATTTTCAACATTAGGATCAACTTCCTGCAAACGTTATACCCAACTAGTGAGTCCACAAGATGGCTAAAATAAAAAAATTAACCTAACCAGTATCCTCACAGCTATCTACAAAAAGCATGAGCAGAAGAACAGAAAGCACCAAATTCATCAAATCTTGGACAAGTCTTTCGTGAAAACAACGCACATTTATGAGTATCCCCCAATATATCCCATAAAAAAAACACAAAATCCACATAATACCACAACCCCAAAATCCAAAGGCTGCAACTTTATACGAAATGATTGACAAAAAAAAAAAAAAGTACCATAGCGTAGAGATTGGAGAAGCCATTGACCAAAGTAGGGGTCTTAGTGAACCGCTGTTGAAACGCGTCGCTGAGATTGTGAGCTGGGTCAGTAGAAATAATCAAACAAGAGGATCTGACACTTGCCAACAGAATCGCTATTATCGAACTACAAGTCGTTTTGCCAACGCCGCCTTTGCCTCCGACAAACACCCACTTGAGACTCTCCTGGTCCAGTATGTTCCGAACTGTCCCCTCCGGTATGTCAAGATCATCTGACGCCATTTTTTGTCTCTAGAGAGCAAAAGTCCTCAGCCTCCTGAAGGGTTCGTTTCGAATTCGAATTTCGGTTCAATTGAATTGTATTTGCGTATGGATCTTGCCAAGTACTATACGTTGGTTCACGAACACGACAACAGTACATAATCGAACTTCTTAAGAATTCGTAGCCGTTCTTGTTAAGAATACTAGTTATGTGTGTTTGCCTTACGACAGCGCATGATAAGTGGATTTTCGCTAACTTGTACTAAAGAATTTGTGAATGCGTGCTTCGTGCGCCACTATATTTTTTCCATTTTTCCAAAAATTTCAATTCTTTTACAACCTTTAAATTAATATAAAATAGTTTCTTCAAAAAAATTAATATAAAATAATTATTATCGTGTAATACGCAATCTTATCTCTAACTAATATAAACATTGTTTCTAAATGAACCACATCAAAAAAAAAAATTACACAATTAAATAAATACTAAATAAATATGAAAAGTAACAAACTAAATAATAATAATAATAATAATAATAATAATAATAGTAGTAGTAGTAACAATTTTATTGTGAATTGCATGTACAAATTAAATAAAATTTAAAATATATATTGATAAAGTGATTTTATGAATTAATTAAATAATTTAATAGGATTAAAGTTAAATTTTTAACTTAAAATATCAAAATTTAGTTAGTAATTGAATTTATAGAATTTTAACTCATAATGATTCTTTATTTTATCTAATAAATGGGGTGTCCGTTTTGAAATCGTTCGCCTTATAACCACCCCCGAGTATATGCTTTAACAGGAATTACACAAGGGTAGATTGATACAATAGAAACCTCTGGTAAAATGCTCACCTGTAAACCAACAAATAAAATACATTATATTGTCCGTTTGAGGAATTGGCGACTTACCCATTCAGTGACTTTGGCACTGAATGTTCCTCTAAAAAAGGGGACTATCGGATCGGATGAATCCAATAATAGACGTCTGTTAACATTCTAGCCTTCCTTCTCCTTTCAGGGCCTACTCGAAAGAGAATCCAGTACTTATTGGTTGTGAATATCTGAATAGGAGGAACCATCCCGTGGATATCTTTGCTTCGGAACAAAACTATTATTCATTTTGTCACATTTCGTTAAAAGGTTGAAGGGAGATAGTGCATCAAGTTGTTCACAAGGGCCAATTTGATCATCTTCCCTAGGGATCCCAAACGAGGGAATCCTAGGAGAGCCGCCGACTCCAATTATCGTCCATGTTCGATCCATACTAGATCTGACCAACTGCCCATCTTATCTCCTCTGCGTTTTTTACAGCTCATCTTTGTCTCAGTAGAATCTTTCGGTGACATATTTCAGTCTTCTTCCCTATTACTTAGAAAGAGTGAGCGTATAACTAATTTAAAATTTAGTTAACAATTTTAAAAAAAAATTAATAGTTTGTAAGTGTATCAAATTAACTCAAAATTAATAGGTTAAATCATATTTAATTTAAAATTAATAAAGTAAATCATATTTAAATGCTCGAGTTTAAGTTTGTCAAAAAGCCGAATATAAATTTAAACTTAATTAACTATGATTTAAGTTATTAATTTCGAATTGATTCGATACACTCATAAAAAAATTAATATAATTGATTCGGATAAATAATTATAATTGTCGAACCAAACTCAAACCCATCAAACTAGAATTGATCCATTGATTTTGGATTGGGCTGAGCTAATTTGCACTTAAGGCTTAAGGGACTGATCAAAAGGTTACTACATACTGTAATCTGATTTGATCATTCAGAGGAAAGTGGCTTTATAGCATTACACTGCACACGAGTGGAAGGGAACTACTAGTAGAGAGAGTTATAGGTGAAGAAGGTTGCAATAATGGAGGAGATACATATGAATAGGGAAGGAATTAGTGTGACATTCAACAATTTGTTTTCTCCTAGGTACCCACATATTGTTATCGTACCGTCTGCGATTACCCGAGCCAAGGTTCCGGCTTCTGTTGAAAGTAAACCTCCATTGAAGGTACCACGAGAAAGCCTCGACGACATGACCCGAGATAAGAGCGACAGATTCACACCTGCAGTCGTTCAAGCAGTTAGATTTCCAGAAACATGTGAAGAAACTGCAGAAAATGTAATGCAGCCAACAATCAAAAAGCAGTTGATCAACCGAGGTTCGGGTCTCGTGTTTTGTTCTGTATTTCGAAAGTAGAAGTAAATTACCTTCAATGACTTCAGCAGACACAAATGTGATGAGTGCTGAACCTACATATTGAGGAACAGAATAAGTTCTCACTATATGGAAACTGAGGAGTATCCCAAGGCACAGAATGAGTTGAGATGCCAGCAACACCTGCCTGCAAGTAACACGTGATTGTGAAGCAAATGAAGAAGAAAATGAATGTGTGGTACAGAACACTTGTGGTGAGTGCTTTACCTCTCTTCAAAAATGTTAGTGATGTAGTTCCCGACGACAACATTTACAGGGAGCACCGTTAATCCGAGGCATGCAAGAAAAATTGCTACACTGTTGGTTGACCATATAAAGTAATACCCAGTGATGACACTTGATTCGGCGAGCAAAATCTCCATTGCGTATTTGAGCATGAAATACACTAATAGTTGAACCTGGTAAAGATCAGAAGTAGTAAATCTCAGATGACGAGCAGAACGAACAATGAAAGAGCATAAAGGAATAGAAAGTTGGGACTCGATAAACACAACTGGAACAGGATTGTTGACCAACATAATGATTTAATTCCTCCTAATTCCAGGCAATTAGTTCTGTGATCTTTATCAAGCAACTGCTTAAATCAAATCCATGTAGTTCTATGCCTTCATAAGGCAGACTAAAATGTAAAAGAAAAGATACAAGTAACTATAACACTTAGGATGATGTTCAAACCTTCACAGATGGTGTAAGTAATCGATATGCCGACACAATCGAAGTGACAGGTTTATGACTTTCTTCTGAATCATGGTCACAATCATCAAGTTCTTGGTCTGCATCTTCATCGTTGTTCTCGGCTTCTGATTTCAAAAGCAATGGTTGCACAAAACCATGCTCAAGGCTGACATTTATGAACAGCCCTACATTGTAGGAAGGAAATCTTTAGTATGAGATCTTAGCTAGAGAATGCAAAAGCAAAGCTAATCTATACAACAATGTAGCTCGAGAAGGGAAGTTCTTCAGCAAGCTAATTGTTTGGGACAAGGTAGGTACTTTCTCACGAAAGCAACCTTTTTCTTGAGACAAACTTAATCAGTAGTCGTTACGTGTAGTTGATCAAGTTATAATCTTAGTGCAGGCCCTTAAAACATACCGGTCTATTGTGACAGTTACCGAGTAATCAGAATGTGAGCCATTATGGTATAATTGGATGGGTAGCAGAGACATAATTCATACTTTCATCAGAAGAGTTCAATCTTGACGATGAAGCAACACTAGTTTCCTGAGTAACAATCTCCTTCGTCTGTTGAAGAGGCTCCCTAAAACAAATCCACAGCCATAGCAGATAGAAAGCCCATGCCAAAGCCATTATCCAGCCAGGTAAAGTTTCTTCATTAAAGGTAAGATTGTATATCTTCAACCTAGTCTGAAATAAGCAAGCAAGAGCTGGACCACACGCCATTCCAAGTGCACTCGCAGTGACAAATCCTGCAGAAGCTTGCATTCGTAATTTCAGCGGTACACAATCGCTAATATAACGCCTATTAACAGCTCTCGCAGAACCTAACCTGAAATTATTCATTGGATCAACATGTTGATTAGTCTAACGAAGTGAAGAGTCAAATTCCAACTTTTAGACCAAAAAGTTCAAGCAAGCATCTAGTAGTGAACAGAGATATTCTTCTGCTCACACAATGAGAGTATCAGAAGCACGACTCACCCACAGAAGAGTCGACCGATCAAAAGTGCTGCTACTGATCTGAGATCATAAGCCAGAGCATATAACATATTCCCGAGGAGAAGAAAAACGCTGCTAAACACAAGTGGTCTGAGGTATGATCTATTTGACCATGCACTAAAATACACTGAAGAGAACAGCTGTGCAACAGCCATTGACCCAATGATGATGCCACAGACTGTTGCTTCAGCTCCGAGGCTCAGGGAATACTTATCAGCTGTTGGGACAATAATGTAAGTGTTGACCATATACAAAAACGTATTTACCAAATTCAGTAGGAGTGACATAAAATGAAACGACTGCTCAATAAATTGGTCTTCAGAAGGAGTTGGTGACTCATCTTGGATGATAAATGCACGGCTTCCCAAAAACTCGAGAAAATTTGTTGAGTTTGATAACCTGTTTACAGCTGCTTTTATAGAATCAATAACAGGGTCCTGCAGCATGGAAATTGGCAATTCAGTATATGCAATCAATAACAGGGTCCTGCAGCATGGAAATTGGCAACTCGCACCCAACTTCAATAGAATGTAAGGAGTAGTCATAAACACTCAAGAACTAAATATACAGTACCGGAAACGGGGAAAAAAAGGGGGAATGGTATTGCACATAATTTACAATGGATATGAGGAAAAACCGGGTGGGACTTCGCAGGTTGATCGTATATGGAGATGTAGTTTCCCTCATGATCTTGAAGATCTGCAAGATTACGGGATATTGCTCCAACAACAGCCCCAAAACCCTGCATGTACAGCTAGTACATGTTAGGTACCACAATAACAAAGACATGCATCAGAAATTTTTTGTCATCTAGCTAGTAACATAAGAAACTTAAAACTATAACACAAACAATGGAAGACATTCATTTGTTTAGAAAACATTACCACGTGCTTGAACACCTGTTGGAGCTGGGAATATGGATGATTTGAACGGGTCTTGACATAGTAGTCGGTGAATCTATAACTAAATCGCTTATCGAACTTTTTCAGAATCTTCCGCAAGCCTATAGCATTCATCTCAACAAAAAACAGAAGCCTTAAGAGTTCCTGTCCAACAGCTCTGTATGATTCTCGCAGTTCAGATATCTTAACACTATCTAAATTCTGTAGAACATAGTCCTGTTGTTTTCCAATATTTATTAATCTGGTTGCAAGAACTCCTTGTTGTTCCAGCAGAAACAAGACAATCTTTTCAATCTGAAATTATAAAAGAAAAGGAAGAGATGAGAATGAAGTTTCATGTAAGAACAATACACAAGGAACTTATGAAGACTCCATTTCAACGTTCACAAACAAACACAGTTAATGAATAGCTAATAAAACTTGCCAAAAGACACATGCCCAGATGGAGTTAGACGGTCAAGTTGGCTTGGAAGTTGAAATCAAGATATATGCAATCTATATCCATGCACTAGAATTATATGTTGTAATTACCTACATCCAATCCGTATCCATGCGGTGAACTATGTATATGTTGTAATTACCTGAGTGTCCAGGATTCTGGAAAAATCCCTCAAAACATACAGTTGCGTTTCTGCTCCGACTTGGATTTCTTGTGTGTACCGGTTAACTTTCTTCTTCAACAGCTTGTAATTGATATAGTAACTGAAGGTTGAATTCCAGGCCAAAAAAACGGTGATCGTCACTCTTATCTTGTACTTTTCAATACAATAAAACTAAAAATTTGCAAAGAACCTTATGCTCAATCAAATTCATCCAAAAACATACCCCTGCCATTCTTGGATTTGGTTTTCCTTTAACTTCTTCCCAAAAGCAACCATCTTTCAAGACAAAACACAAACACGCTGCAAACAGAAATAGCAAACACGTTTTTGGTTTCCGACAGAGAAACTCATAATGCAGTACTATGATGTTCCTTAACACTTGATATAAAAAATCTCCACCTTTATTGCACGCAATGCAAGGACAAGCAGATCCTAGAAATAAACACCTCCATTGGAAATTCAAACGCAAGTTTAATGGAACTGAGTGTATTACCAAATCTTGGAAATTCCAGGAATCTTATTCTTAATCAAGAAACAGAGTGAAAGCGTAGGATTCGTTTACGAGGATAGGAGAGGGATAGAAGAGTGAGTAGCGCCAAGTATTTGGAATATAGTTGGTTGGTTATCAGAAAACAGACATGTTACGATGAAAGTAAGTTCAGTGGGGTCCGCCGGATCTTGTTCTTTATGTTTGTTTCGTCGTGCTTTTGCATTTTCTTGATGGTTCTTCTCTTTGTTCCGACGTCGTTTTGTCGGTCAAATGACATTCCAAAAGAGATCTCCTTTCCAATTTTACCCTTTCCAATAGCTAAAATTATGTTGTTTTGGCCATTGAATAGTTAGACAGCCTCTAAACTCTTGTTTAATGTCTAAAATAAATATATAAAAAGGCATGAACTTTTATTTTAATATTTAAAATTTTATTATTATTAAGGTTTTTTTTTTGTAACGGAGGAACCCACAGTCGCTATCTTTAAATGCGTACTAGGTAAACCTCTAAATTGACGCAATAACAAGCAAATCACGCGAATCGGGTATTTCGTACTAGGCAAGCCCTGTGCGAATTTATATAATTTACCCATTCATTAATATATGTTTGTGTCTATTTATATTGGCATTGAATTGGATATAAGATTAGAAATGATAATATAACAGATCAGACTCAAATCTTAGCTGTACAACTTTTGTTCAAGTCTGATTAGGCGTAAAACAACCCAATTCGGGTCCAAGCCCTACTTATTTTTTTTTTGAAAGTAAAATAAAATTTTGTTATAGGAGTTAAGTCTTAGTTTGGGCTTAACTTTGATAACGTGAACTCAAGCC
>JAOQMQ010000009.1:19829858-19840699 GCA_027563845.1 Erythroxylum subrotundum | reverse complement strand
GACCATAAAGGTATCATTTGATTAAAATAATATCTTTTTTGTTTTAATTTTCAAACCTAAATTTCAAAATTTTTTAAATAATAACTCGACTTTATTAACTTCAAATTAGGCTGGAGTCTAATTGTCAAGCTTAAATTTGCACCAAATCTGAATGAACAAAAACTTGAATTTGGATATGGAACGACCATTGTCAACCCTACATATAGCTCTTGTGTCTCTTTCAGTGCCGGCTCTGGGCAGGGGCAGGTAGGACACTTACCTAGGGCTCACCATAAAAAAGGGTTCCATAAAGACATGTAAGGCATTAAGCAAGGCGAAAATTCTTGGTTCTCAAAATATCACTGAGCCTCCATTTGCTACAATCCAACAATTTAAGATATAACCAAGGCCCATTATAGATGAAGATATAACTATGACCCACCATAAATAGTTTTATTGGAGCCTTTTTTATAATTCACCCGGGGCTTATAAAATGATAGGAACGGCCTTACCTCTTTGTTCTTCTACTTTTGTTCCAAGGTTTTAGTTTATTATCTTGTTCTTGGAAGATGCTCAAAATTAGGTGGTTGCCGGTTGGGTCCTTTTAGCCCTTTTGTTTGGATTCCTCAATTTGGTAATTCATAAGACAAATGATTGCTTTTTTTCATTTGAATTATATTAATTTTATATAATTTTTTGACTTGATTTTAATAGTGAATTTTATTAAAAAATGTTTATTCTAAAATCTAATAAAGGGTTTCTATTTAATATTATTTAGTAAATTAAATAATTTGCATTAAAAATTGTATTTTTCTCCAATATAATACATAATCCAAAGACATTGTTTGTTCATACAAAATGACTTTGGCTACATCTTATCATAATTGAAATTTCAACTTTGTCACATTAGTCACTCATCTTATCACGTATTGTTGACAAGTTAAGTAGAAGTTTGAAATTAGGGTTAGGTTATGTTGAATAGCCAAACCCTATTTGAAAATTGAAACACCAAGCCAATTCCAAAGGCATGAAAATGAAAAGGGTGAGATGTCAACATCTGCCAAAGAAGGTCAACGCCATTACCTATACCCTCAAGCAATCCATTGCTTGTGCTTTCGTGTTGCTCATCTTTGTTTAAACCCTTGGCATGAAAGCTACCATGAGTCAAAGATATACATTTTAAATATAATTTAATAATTTTTAAAAACTGCTTTTAAAATTTGTTACAATTTTAATTTTTAATAAAATTTCTCTGAAAATATAACATATTTTTTAAAAAACTTTAAACTAAAAAAGAGTTACGTATCTTTTGACCTTAAATTTATATCCTTTAATTATATAAAATGATAGCCTCAAAATAATTAGTAAAATTATTTTTTATAACTATAAGATTATAAGTTCAAGTTACGAATACAGTCTAAAAAAAAGTTATTTACATTGTGACCCTCGGACCGTCGCAAAGCGGGTAACTTTGTGAAGTGAGGTAATTGATATATCTATATCTAAATCTAAATCTAGTATTACAAGTTGGAAATTACATTTGATTAATCCTGAAGATGGTGACTGTACATGTTCTATCCACATTCCACATGGAGAATGAATAAGGAGATAAAGGTAGTAGGCAAAAAAGAGAAAAAGAACACCACACAACACCCACTTCAAAGATTCTGTACCTTAAAAAGATCGAACACACAGTCACAGAGGAATCTCTACAATATCAACTAACTTGCCGTTGAAACCTCTGCTTTTGGCTGCTAAAACTCACAACCCGCCTCATTTACAACCGTCGACCATTGAAGCTCCAAAGAACAAGAGGAACGAACCGACGAGCTGTGTTCTTCGTTCTACAAACCCCTCTCCTCTAATCACCACCTTCCATTTTGATTCTGCCATCGACCCTTGTCTCAGAATTTACTTTGAGTCCAACCAAAGTGATTACTATTCCTACATGGGTTTCTTTTCGTTTTTGAAAAATTGGTTTGTAGATTGCTCAAGACTCGCCATTTCTTGAAGGTACTCTCAATTTTGACTTGATATTTTTTGGGGGGTTCTTCTTAATTTTCTTGTTTAATTGTCCTTTCATTTTCGGACAACTGAACTCTAAGTTTCCGCTGTCTTGTCTTTTGGTTTGTCGTGTCCTTGTGGGCATTTGTCAGGAGTTGGGATTGGATCGCAAAGTTTTGGAGTGCTGGTGAGAGGGGAGATGTTCGGTTCAGGCATGAATTTGATTACTACTGTTATTGGGTTTGGGATGAGTGCCACTTTTATTGTGTTTGTCTGTACGAGAATAATCTGTGGGAGGCTTCGAGCAGCCGAGTCCAGACCAATGTTTGAGATCGAATCCAGGGTTGACATTGAACAGGTAATGTTTGATTCTGTAGATTTCGTATGTCACTTTTAGTAAGAAAAGCTTTGAGTAGATAACCTGCTATGCTATTTCTGCATCAATGGCTGCAAAATTTAAAGACTGCTAATGTTGTCTCATTGACTTATTATTACTACTAAAGATTCCTCTATATTTCTTGCACTTATTTGGTATATGAGTATTATTGTTTGATGTAAGCCTCGAAACATATTGCAGAAGTAACAAATCAGTAGTTGGTTTCCAATTTGATCCTAAAGTGAATATTTTTCTTGTTATTGTCAAGAAATCTAACCCTACCCTGCACCAATTAGGGGGATTCCTATTTAGTTTTTGAGTGAAAACCCCATTGGGTTTACTTTCCTCAGCTTTATAGTTTGTTCAGCATTTGAAATTAATCTATCATCAGAATTTTGAACTTGGAGCACTGAAGGTTTTTCTCTTTCGTCTGTCCGGCAGTCGGAGCATCGGTCGGGTGGTCTTGAACCGATTATGGTTTCTGCAATCCCCACTATGAGATTCAGCAATGATGCATTCAGTTCCACAGAAAATGCACAGTAAGTTTTATTGTCAGACTTTGTTCCCATGTTTGAAAGAACTGAACTTTATATCTGTCTTAACACATAAGTGGACATGGAGAATTTCGTTCGCAGATCTTTCAGACCAGATTGAAGCATCATTTAGAAAATGTTTATAAACTTGACAACTGTTGTTTTTTGTCTCTATGGAATGTAGTTAAGGCTGAAGAAGATCTGTGATTTTGACAGGTGCTCAATTTGTTTAGGAGAATATCAGGAGAAGGAAGTATTGAGAATTATGCCGAAATGTGGTCACAACTTCCATCTCTCTTGCATCGATATTTGGCTAAGAAAACAGTCCACATGTCCAGTCTGTCGGCTCCCAATACAAGCCTCCTTAGAAGCAAAACACGCGAGGCAAGCGACACGTATCATGGTCCAAGCAGTTGATAGTTCCGAGCCTTCAGGTGAACATTCTCGGCAATGGCTACTCCCCGGCTCACATCGGTCAGTTGAGAATGTTCACAGTGAAGGGGACCCTGAAGTTCCTGGAAGCCAAGAAACTATTTCCATTGAATTGCAAACAAGACGCTGACCAAGCATCTATGAACCACTCATTCCTGGAAGCAATGCTATTAGGCATCAGTAGATAACGAAGAACACATACAAGTTGAATTTTTGTAAATTTTATCTGTAAATAGAATATCCATGATCCTTTCTAGAATTCAAGTTTTATTCATTGCAAAAGATTCAGATTTGAGATGAAGCTTAAACCATCTTCAGATTTTTGGAAAATAACTGAGCACGGTAGAATTCAACAACTCTACTGACATGAAGTCTTCACTCATCTGTCACCTATTGTGCAGGAGAAGAACACAGAATGTTGGCTTCTGTGCAGGAGAAGAACACAGAATGTTGGCTTCTATGGAACTTGAATCCCAGAAAGATGGTAACTTTTTGGTTTTCATGATCTAAATAGTTCCGCACAGGACTTGTTTGATGAAAGGCGTATTATATGATCACCACATCTCTAACAGGATTTTCATCAAACAAGGAACAAGCATGGGGGTGCTGTATTTAACTCCGTACGAGCTATAAGATATATGGATCTGCCTGATCTGGGGCTCTGTAGCCGTTGGATTGCATCAAATTTTATTTTCTAACAAAATAAATTCCAAAAAAATTGCACTGACATTAGAAAATACTGCAATAGTTACATACTAGGCTTGCTAAACCGACAACTAATGGATGTGCAAGAAACCAAAATTGCATGAGTCACAGCAATGTAATGCAAAAAGCTCTCATTCGTAAGGATCTAATGCTAACATTTTTCTGTTTATTTATTTATTTATTTATGAAACGGAGGAACCCGCAATAGTTATCTTTTAGATGCGCATTGGATAAACCTCCGGATTGACACAATAGCCTGCAAATCAGGCCAATCGAGTACTTCGCATTAGGTAAGTTTTGTACAACAGACTCGATCGAGAGAGCGTAAGTAGGAGAAATCGAACACAAAACTTTTTGACCTCATGCCTCTTCACTCTACCAATTCGACTACCCCGGGAGGCATTTAATGCTAACATGTCTTTTTATGTGTTATATATTCTCAAATGTCTTTTACCACCTTTCTTAATCACACCACTAATATTATGATTAAGGGAAATAAGTTTGAATTTGATCCGAATTCAACTGACAAAATCTTGGAGCTTAAATTTGACAATTTTTTAAATGCAAAAATCACGGCAAATTGATTAAAAATTAACAAGTTAAGCCAAATTTAATTGAACTTATACTCGAGAATCAAATTTAAATATTGAAATATGATTAATTTGAAACACAAACTTGAATTTTATAGGACCTACATTTGAACCGGTCCATTAACAACATTATCCATTAACAACATTATCCATAACTTGTGCAGTATGTAATTAGATTAGGTATTAAGTCGGGTTGGGCTTGCTTCTTCTTTAGCTTGAACCCAATTCAACAATATTTATAAAGGCTCGGGTTCTAAACTCGTGGTCCAAGTTTGAAATCTAATCGGATTCAAGCCAAGTTTAAAATTTTTCCTTTTATTTCAAATTTAGATTAGTTATTTTTTTTTCAATTATTTGATTTGATTTAAAAATGACAAAATAATGTCGTTTTACCTATGATTGTTCAATTGTTCGAGCTTCAGGTCAGATTGACCTAAAACGTCCGGGCAACCCAAAACTTAAAAAAAAAAAACAGTTCAAACTTAACTCCAAATTCACTCAAATGTTGTTGAGCTCAGGCAAAAATGTGAAGCCTATTTATACCCCCCACAAAGATTGAACTTAACAAAAACAACGTCTTAATAGGAATCTCATTGAAATACAAAATTTAGAGAAGTCTAAAAGTATATAGTTTTACATCTAACTAATAAAGAAGTTGTTTTTGATAAACCCACAAGACAAAGATTGAATTGAGCCAAACTGAGCAATGAAAGATTGGACCGAACAAACTTGGCAATTTTCTTAAACATAATAGGAGTGTTGTTGGAAGGTCATTACTCAATTAGACTTGTCCCTGCTAACTAACAAGTTCCCATATGACAGGAGCCTTATCTCATAGACAAACACACACACATTAGTCTATAACTTAATAAAGTATACAAACATTAGTCTTGTACGTGTAATAATTGGAAATGGGATTCTTGCATCCAACCTCAAATGGACAAAACTCCAATAACATTTGACATACTAACTTCCTTACTTTTGGGAATATTGCATGTTCTTTTGTGGTTGGAAATTTTGGATTCTATATTTAATTATTTGGACCAACCCAAAAGATAATAACTAATGCTAGCTTCTCAATTATCATTAAGCAAATAAAATATTTTCAAAATAAAAATATCCCATTTGAAGAATGTTTCCACTCCTAGACGATGGTGACCCCGAACCAGTCATTTCTGGTTGATATAATCGAGGGCATGCTTGTTACTATACCACCCACCAACTATATGTTCAAGACACAAGGCATTATAGTGTCTTTAGTAGGTCGAGTAACAAGGAAACATGTTGATCCCCTCATCATACATGTGTGTGTCTTTTTGAACTATGGGACTCCTCGTAGTTACAAACTCTTGCATGTATAGCAAGGGCTCTTGGAGCTCAAGTTTGGCACCACCTAAAAATTACCTAATAATCAATATTACTAGCATGTAATTAGGGATTACGTTGGTTATTTGCACGTGGGTTTACCGGAAACAACCTCTCTACTATATAGGGGTAAGGTTGCGTACTATCAGATATCTCCAGACCTTACTTTATTGCGAGATTTCGGACTGAGTATGATGATGATGATTGGTCAATTTTTGTTAAAAATTTTAAATTATTAATTAGGAGTAATATTACAGTTATGGGTATAATTAACACGAATCTAACTATAAATAATGAGCATAATTATATTAAATTACATATAATTAACAATCGATCAACAATTATTAAAAATAATATTTTCGATCAAATACAATGTAATTCAAAGTTAAAGATTTAAATTCGTGATTATTGAATCTTAAGTTGATAAAATAATGTAAATTTAATATAATTAATTAAAAAATGCACATCTGATTCATGATTAACCTTAAAAATTATATTTGTAGGAACTTGTCATGTGTCATTCTACAAGAAAACTACCACTCATTAGTGACAAACTTGTTACTTCCAAACTAAGAGGAATTATAAGAATGGGAATCTATTGATGATGTGTAAGCAATTGATTTATACACTAAAAGGTGACTATAGTTCAAATCAAAGGGCCACGAACCACACAAGGAAAGGATTATGCAATACAAATGATGACCCATTTTTATAAATTAATAAATGAACATATTGATAAAATAAAATTAGGGTTAGGGTCTAGTGGAAATGATGAAATTAGGTCATGCAAAAACAAACATAAGATAAGACAAGGTAATGAGAGATCAGAGACCCCAAATCATTCTATCTCCAAAGGCTACAATCCAATCCGAAACATGTGACCACCAAGTAAATTAGCTATTTTTTTATAGCCGGATTATTATTATTTATTTAAAATTAAAGATCCAACGTTGCAAATCAGTTGGTTGATTATTTGCAAGTTGACAACATTCGACCGCCTTTGTTCTTGTTGGCTTCTTTCTGTTTCTTTGCATTGTTAGTTTAGCCATTTGAGTCGGCTCCTCCTTCATTTCCTGAGCCATCCCATGTTCAAAGTAAGGGATGAATTAGTTTATCGTCTTCTCTAGTAATCTCTTTGCTTCATGTTTTATCAATAATAATGTCAAACACAATAAGGACTCCATAAAACATGTCAAAACATGGTGTAGAGTTTTAAGTATGTTACTTAATTCTACTGCTAATATTTTCTCAATTCACATGATAGAATTCAACTAAGTGTCTTCACTTTACTACAATTCTCACTAGGATTTGTGCAGATGTAATATAATGTGCTTCCAAAATATTAAATTGAAAATTACAAATTACACAAACACAATTAGAAGTAACGAGAATACGATTATAATAATTTATTGTAACGATATTAACTTTAATTTTTTTATTATTTTAAATTATAAGAATTTTTTAAAATGGTTTATATTATTGATTTTATATTATAAATATATTTGTAAATAAACATACTTTTATATATTTGATAATAAAATAATAAAATCTTATTAACATAACATATAGAAGCACATTAAAAAATTTATTCTTTAATTGTTTAATGTTCGTCTATAATTTAAAACCTATTTTTTTTCATATGGGTCATTTGGAAGTAACTTCCTTATTAATTAAGGGTAAGATTATGTATTACTGAACCTTCCCAGATCTCACGTGTCACGAAAAATTTTACTAAATTATTGTTGTTGTTGTTCCCTATGATCAAAAGGACTAACACTCATGCTTGGTAAATTGAAAACTTGATGAAGTAGGAAGTAAAAAAATTGGATTGGGATGACAAAGATTCAATGGCTAGCCAAGCCCAGTGGATGGTTTAACCTAATTAAGCTACAAAGGAAGTGCTAATTAAGAAGTAAATTATGTACTAAGATGCTTATTAATGTGAAAAAATCCAAATAAATGATTGAGAGAGGTTTCCTTCTGTACTCAAACACTTTGTTAGTAATCATCTTATAAATAGTCTTCTCTCTATTTTTCAGGTACAAAAAAGGAAAAAAAGAAAAAGAAAACCCTAAGCAAAGCTCAAATTTTATTAACTTGACTTTGCAATGGCAGAACCTGAAACCCTGATGACAAAGAACCCTACAGCCACGCCTACCACCACCAAAACTCAGCCGCGTAGGTTCGTCGGAGTCAGGCAACGACCATCCGGAAGATGGGTGGCAGAGATTAAGGACTCATCTCAACGTGTAAGACTATGGCTAGGAACGTACGATACTCCTGAAGAAGCGGCTAGAGCATACGATGAAGCTGCCCGTGCCTTGCGAGGTGAAAATGCTCGAACCAACTTCATATCGGCTAATCCAAGCTCAATCCAATCTGGGTCGTTGTCATTATCGCCTCCTAATGGCGGATTAGTATCTGCAGACGAAAGGAACAGTCTTGGGTTCTTCTCTGTAAAAGCTAAACTGAGCAAGAACCTACAAAGTATTATGGCTAGGAGGACAACAGAGAACAACTCGACGAAGAACAGAGTGAGTGACCACTTGACTTTTGCTAGTATCTTCCATTTTCGGAGCAACGAGTATCAAAACCCTGTGGACATGAAGACAATTGACAAAGTAGTGCAACCAAGCATCATTGTACCTCCTGTAACTGAGGAGCTTTCTTCTTGGGAAACGGCGAGGTCTTCGAATGTTTCAGATAGCAATGAATGGGTCGGATTCCGTCAACCGGGACTCGACTCCGATGAATCCGATATTGTAGAAGGTTGTACGAGCGATCAGGGTTTGGTTGATCCAATCACGAACAGCTGGATTGATAGCCCTGAGACTACTGCAAGTGATAGTAGTGAGGGTTCAAGGAACAAGAGGTTTAAGGTTTCATCTTCTGTGATGGTTCCTCCAACCTTTAGTATGTCAGCATCTTTTCGCGAGTCTCCATATGATCATGGTAACAACTAAAAGAACAGAGTGAAGATTGCTTCTTTCAGTGTGTGGTTTATGAAAAGTTTTGGTTTGAGAACTGGTCTCGGATTCATGAAGTTCGACATGGAAATGTTCCAATATGCTTTCCGGTGCACAGTAAAAAGAAGAGAACAGTACTCTGAAAGTAATAAGAATCTCCGGAAAAACCTAATAAGCCAAGACTAAACCTCCATAAACTTAGTTTGAAGCAGACTAAGCACAGTTTGTTCTCCTCTTTGAGTCATGTTTTAAAGATTGCAGAAAATTTTCAGTATCACTAGTCCTGTTCAGAACTTCATCTGCCTGATGAGAATTCCAAAAAATTTGATATCTGATTAAAGGAAAACACAAGAATGCAATAATATTGAGTTTGATATATGGAAGATATATACCAATACCAGTTGTTTTAAAATAACACTTTAGTTCCATAAAATGTTTTTTGATCAATCCTGTCAGTATCAATGGTGTTCATTACGAGATTCCAAACCCTCCTCTAGTTTTCTTTGTTGAAGAGTAATTTGAAAGTTGATCTAGATATATGAATGTTTAAAGTCTAGATACATGGATGTTTAAGTTTATTGTTAGGAGTTTAATTATGTTCATGTATTAGATACATAATTAAATATTGGTTTATGTATGGTTTATTTATTTAGGTTCATTAATGGGTTCATGTACTTAGATATGAAGTCATTTTGTACCTATAAATATCTTTTTGTACTTGAACTAAATTCATTTAAGTGAAATACAACCTCTTCTTCTAAACAGTCATCTCCTCTCTAAGCCTCCTTATTTCTTCACAAAGTGATATTAGAGTCAAGTTCTTAGAGAAATGGCAAACAATGGTGGAGTATACTCATTTTAATTCCTTGGCCTCACAAAAGAAAATTATGAAACATGAAGTTTTCGCATGAAAGCCGTGCTTGGCTCACAAGATGCTTGGGATATTGTAGAGAAAGGTTTTATGCAACTTCAAAGTGAAGCCGATTTATCTCAAAATGAGAAGGATGCTTTGGCAAAGATCAAGAAGAATGATCAACAAGCCCTCACCCTCATCCATCATTCAATGTTTGAGAAGGTAGCCGATGCAACCACTTCAAAGGAAGCATGGGAGATTTTGCAAAGTTCCTTTCAAGGAATTGATAAGGTAAAAAAAATTCAACTCCAATAAATGCAAGGTGATTTTGAATCTTTGCGCATGAAGGAATCCGAATCAATCTCAGATTATTGTTCACGAGTGAAGGCCATCGTGAATCAAATGAAGAGATATGGAGATCAAGTTGAAGATGTTCGAGTAGTAGAGAAGATTCTTTGTTCCTTGAACCCAAAGTTTGATTATGTGATTTGCGTCATTAAGGAGTCTGAAGATCTAGACTCTTTGACACTTGAACAACTAGAGGGCTCTTTACAAACTCACGAAGACAAGATCAAGAAGAAGCAAGAAGAACCTTTGGAGCAAGCACTTAAAGCAAGGGTTGTGTTAAAAGATGATGATGGAGAAAGCAATCAAAGAGGAAGAGGACGAGGACATGGTCGAGGTCGAGGTTGAAGTTATGGAGGAAGAAGTAAAGGAGATTATAATAGCTCCAACAATGATGGAAACAATCAATCATACAAAGGCCAAGGAAAATTAAGAGGAAGAGGAAAAGGAGGTTACAATTTTAGACAATGCGATGAGGTATGATAAGTCTAATGTTGAATGCTACAATTGTCATAAATTTGGACTTTTTTTGGGAATGTTATATTACGCCTAATCAAGTTGAGGAGCAAATCAATATTGTTTATAACAAGCAAGGAGACGAAGAGCCCACTTTATTGCTAGCACTCAAAGATAATACAAGTAAGGAAGAAAGTAGGGGTATTCATGGTAGGGTAACCTGACCCGTTCATAAAT
>JAOQMQ010000009.1:19789763-19801259 GCA_027563845.1 Erythroxylum subrotundum | reverse complement strand
ATTTAATTATATTTATTAATAATTATAAAAATTAAATTATTCATAATTTTTATTAAAAATTAAAAATTAAAAAATATATATTTAAATGATAGTAAATTAGATTACGAAAAAAATAAAATTACTTTTTATGATTTTCATAAATTTTGAAAATCGGAAGAAGCCAAAACTAAAAACTAAAACTAAAAATTTAAATAAACAAGTTTTTTTTACTAAATTTGAAAACAAAAACAAAAAAATAAAAATAAAAATAGAAACAAACACTTCCTAAATAACTTCCTGTTTGATTCTAGGGGTAATTACAATTTTCTAATAGTTTTATTTAATATACTAATGATTGATAATTTTTTGTTTTTAATATAAATTAAGAATTAGTTGATAAAAATGCGTATTTTCTCTTCAAAAAATTACTCCCCGATTAGTCAACGCATTAGATATTTACCTAAACTAGTATGACCTTGTGCGGATCTCTAACTAGAGAAGTAAAAACTTAAACGACTTTCACTTGATTGTTATGGTGTTGTTGTTGTTTAGTTATTATTATAAAAAAAAAGAAATAAAGAACAATATCTACCCACCCTATTAGTAGATATGAGATGGATAACTATTTGTTGTAGTAACTCAAATGTTGTTGACTTGTTCTTCAATAATAATGACTCATGCCTTTATAACTTCATCTAACTATTCCCTTATATCCTTGTTTTTATAGGTTATGTATTTGAATTATATTATATGCTTGATTCCAATACATTTGCTTTTTATTAAAGATGGTAGAGTAAGTCCGACCCGACCTGAACTAGCTAAGCCGATTAAGAAAAAATGTCATTTTAATCGGATTGATAAGAGTTAAGTGATTTGAATATGTTCTTTTGTCATCGAGTTATGCAATATTTAACTTTACTTCTTTTAATATTTGATTTTGAGGTTTAATCGAATGATTAGTCATACTAATATCCAATAAACCGAAGATTACCTAATCTCCAACGTATCTTAATCAATTGATAGAGGTAGGAAGCTTCTGTGTTACAATCGAACTGTAGCCTTTTATAGGCAAAAAGATATTCTTCTATCTCCATCAAAGTAGAAAGAAAGAAGATCGTGTAATTATACAAGAATCATACACAATTTCAGGAAGCCCTGTGTAACTTCCTATTTTATATTAATTTTGTTGATTATCGATCGATAGTTATCAATGTTTGTTTTAAACATTAAACCGTTTGAATCAGTTTAACAGTGAAAATTTTTAACCGATTAATTTTTTAATTCAGTTTTCAACATTTCGATTTAATTTAATGTAATAATTTTTATTGTTAAAGATTGATAAGTTAATTAATTAATTAATTAATTTTGAAAATTAATCAGTTTGTCAAAAATAAAATAAATTGATTAATTTTTTTTAACAATTTTTTCTTCAATTAAAATTTAAAATTTTTGACATATAAGAATGATCTTCTTCAATTATTTTTCAAATTCTTCAATTTTATTCAATCTTTAACTGTTTATGACAATCTAATATCGGTTGAACCTCTTAAATTTTAAAATTCTTGTCTTACAAGTTTAACATCCGGTCCGATTTTGAAAACATTGTTTGTTACTACAATTTTGTTTTGTGATTGTCTTGAATTGTTTTGCTTCTTGATGGGAACATTCACATTAAATCCTCTGTCTCAATTACTCTGTTTCAACCATATTCTATTAAATTTCATTTATATATTTATGTGACCTCACATAAATATATGGATGAGATTTAATAAAACATGATAGAAACACTATAACCGAAACATGGGATCTGACTCTGGGAATATTTTTAATAATGAACAAATCAAGCCATATATAAAAAATTTACACTAAAATGGGAAAATCAAAATAGTAATTAGTAAGTAACAAGAGCTTAAAATAGGTAAAAGAGTAGACAATCCCAAACTCCCGAATAGCTACACAAACAACTAACAAGGTCGTCTTAATTCAGACAAACCTGTGGAAGATCCTGACGCGTTTAACCACTTCACGAGAACAGCGCGTAGGCGCGTGTGATAAACTTAACCCCCATTGACCAACTCCCCTATAACACACTCAAAACTCAATGCCTTGAAAAGTTCACTCGTCACCCTCAAGTTTACTCCCCCAGTCTTCTCTTCCCTATAAACACTGAATTTTGTCTCTTTCTCGTATAATCTGGAGCTCTCTCGTCGATTTCAATGGCGGTTTCGCTCTCTACTATCTCCTCCAAGACCAAAAAAACCAGTCTTTACAAGGTCACACTCGTTACAATTCTCTGCGCAGTCTTTTACTTGGTAGGCTTTTATCAGAACTTTCGTGGCAATGTTCCCACCGCCGCGTCCACCGCCAATACCATTTCCTGCCGGCAACAAATCCCCAACACAACCACCCTCGACTTCGCTGCACATCATTATGACCCAGACCCTCCATCCAGGGCGGCGCGTGCCATCAACCTACCACCTTGCGACCCCAAGTTCATCGAGTATACCCCATGCGAGGACGTCCAAAGGTCCCTCAAATTCGACAGAGACAGGTTGATATACCGAGAGAGACACTGCCCTGGATCAAACGAGCTCCTGAAGTGTCGCATCCCGGCTCCGTTCGGCTACAAGACGCCGTTCCGGTGGCCGGAGAGCAGGGAATTCGCCTGGTTCGCCAACGTGCCGCATAAGGAGTTGACGGTCGAGAAAAAAAACCAGAATTGGGTCCGGTTCGAGGGTGATCGGTTCCGGTTTCCCGGAGGTGGCACCATGTTTCCTCGTGGAGCTGATGCGTACATTGACGATATCGGAAAACTGATCAATCTCAAAGACGGGTCTATAAGGACCGCCATCGATACTGGCTGTGGGGTACGTAGAGCTTTCTCTCCATGTTTGCTCCTAACTTTCCATTTTTAGAAGCTCCGGACCGTCCGGTTGAACCAGATGGTCATGTAACGCTTAAGATAGGGTGGTTTTAGGTTTCTATTTAATTAATATAAGATTTGGTTTATATTAAGAAATTAATTATGGCATTAATATATTTGATTTTCAGGTCCTACCCTTTTGTTGTTATATGAAATTAAGTCCATTAAAACTTAAAAATAGAAACAAGATCAATCAAATACTTCTTTTAGGAGATTTGAACATTTTTAAACAACAACAATATCTAGGAAAGGTCTCACCGAAGCGTACAATATTGAGAAGTTCAGTAGTACGCAGTCTTACTTTTATTAAGTAAAAATGTTATTCCAGATTTGAACATTTTTAATTTGTAATTATAAATTTGGTTAAAAGTAGGTCAAATTGGGTATTTTCTGATATTGAAAATTGCAGTAAGGGAAGAGCATTAAATTTTCAGAGCTAAATCGGAAAATTTGGCAGTATTTTTCTGAGACCTGTGACCCTTTATTTGGGGGTTAAGTAAACTGATCATGTGAGTAGGTTGCCTACTGTTAGAAAAAATTGAAAGCTACAAGTTATGGAACTTTTGACAAATAGGCATAGTAATTATTAAATTATATTGTAGAACTCATAATTCACCTTTATTTTTATAGGACTATTGATTTTGAAATTACTTAATTATTTATTATTGTATTTAAAATTTTAAATACCATTATTATGATTTTGCTTTTATGGTTATTATGATTAATATATCTAAATTATATATTTAATAATAATAACAACCAATAATAATAAAACATCAATAGTATAATTAGGTTTATTAAAATAATATTTTTAAAATTTTAAATTTACAGTCAATTTTGTATTACTTAGTTTTGGATTTTATTAGAATACCAAAATTTCAAAACTAAAATTTAAATTTTAGTTTTAAAAAATTGTTAATCAGAGTTAAAATTTAAGTTAATATGTCTTAATCACCTCTCTAATACCCTTCAAGTGTAGTCAAATACCTAATGACTAAGATTAGCTAAATCAACATTAAGATAATAGTTATAGTTGAAACCCACAACTTCATCTTATTGAGTACTTTTTTTGCTAATTCCACTACACTTTTTTTGCTAATTCCACTATCTAGGTCAACTTTCTTTTAATAATATAATTAATTGTATTTGAAAGATAACAAATTAAATTGTACTTAATTCTAAAAATTTTTAATCACATCCTAAATTTTAAAATTTTTTAATTTAGTAATTAATTTTTAAAAGTTATATAAATAAATTAAAAGCTTATTTTTGCTGATAGCGTGTGCCCGTCAATTTTTAATTGAGTATTTATATGAATAACTTTTTGATCTATTTTGTACAAATTTTGAATGATTAATCGTTAAATTAAAATTTTTTAAAAATTTGGTACTAAATTAAAAAAATTTAAAATATTAGATATTTTTTAATCTGATATTTCTAATAATAATATTGAAAATTATACTTATTAAATAATAATTTGTTTTAACTTTTTTAAAGGTGGCTAGTTGGGGTGCTTACCTTCTGTCGAGGAACGTTTTGGCGGTGTCGTTTGCTCCAAGAGACACTCATGAAGCTCAAGTACAGTTTGCTCTTGAACGTGGAGTTCCTGCACTCATTGGAGTTATTGCATCGATTAGGCTACCTTACCCTTCAAGATCCTTTGATATGGCACATTGCTCTCGTTGTCTCATTCCCTGGGGCCAATATGGTAGGTCAAGTCCTTCCTTTTTTTATAGTTTTTCTCATTGACAATGAGTCAGGTTAGGTCTGGATTTCTTAAATCTCAAGCGTGAACATAAGAAAAAATTTTGAGTATGAGTTTAAATTCGTGTTTGATCACTGATTGAACTCAATTTGAACATTTTTTTGGTTAATAATGTGGAGGATTGTTCTTGCAGATGGACAATACTTGATTGAAGTTGATAGAATTCTACGTCCTGGAGGGTATTGGATCCTGTCAGGGCCACCAATAAACTGGCAAAACCACTGGAAAGGTTGGGATAGGTCAAAAGAAGATCTTAATTCAGAGCAAACTTCAATCGAAAACGTAGCCAAAAGCCTCTGTTGGAAGAAACTGATTCAGAAGGGTGACATTGCAATTTGGCAGAAACCTACCAACCACATTCACTGCAAAGTAGTCAGGAGAGTTTACAAGCGACCTGCTTTCTGCGACGACTCACAGGACCCTGACACTGCATGGTATTTTCCAACTAACAACTTGAATGGTATCTGTCAATGTTTACTGTTTCCATATTCTTTAAGATGATTCCAAAACCAATCTGATGATAAAGACAATGGCCTATATTCATCTTACTTTCTTCCTGATGAAGCCTGAATCTATTGGTTACCTGTCCCAACCACCAAATTTCTTATAAAGTTGGAACCTTTTTCCTATTCTTTATTCAGTTCCTGAGGCAAGTAGACTTTCCCATGTGCCAAACACTATTTCTAGGTACACCAAATTGGAGACTTGCTTAACACCACTACCTGAAGTATCAAACATAAAGGAAATAGCAGGTGGGAAGCTGGAGAAATGGCCTCGGAGATTGACTGCAATTCCTCCCAGAATAAGTAGTGGAAGTCTTGAAGGTGTTACAGCAGAAACTTTCCGGGAAAATACTGAGTTGTGGAAGAGAAGAGTAGCATATTACAAGACAATAGATTATCAGTTGGCAGAACATGGACGATACAGGAACTTGCTTGATATGAATGCGTATCTGGGGAGCTTTGCAGCTGCTCTCGTCAATGACCCCATGTGGGTTATGAATACTGTACCTGTTGACCTACAGATCAATACTTTAGGAGCTATCTACGAACGTGGGTTGATTGGAACATATCAGAACTGGTAAGCTTAAACCTGAAGCCTCCCAAACTCAATTTTATTTAAAAAATTTGAAATTGACTTAAAGATTAATCGACTTCGAATAATAGGTTTGTGCAAATCTCAAATTTCCGAGTCCAATCACGCACACAGACACACACTATTCCCACTAGTTTCTGATAGAGATTAACTTTGTAAAAAACAGCAGGTAAACCACCATCCTGTAGGTTTCTACAGTATCTGGTACCAACATTTAAGAAATGTTTGTTTCTTACTGGACACCCATGATCCAACCTTATTCCTGATGTTACAGGATAAATATTTTATATGTCCCGGTCTGCCTGGTAAGGATTGATGATATTAAACTAATGGTTTTTTCCATGTTCAGGTGTGAAGCAATGTCAACTTACCCAAGAACTTATGACTTCATTCATGCTGATTCAATCTTCAGCCTTTATCAGGACAGGTAATTCACGAATTTGTTTATTGTGTCATTGACTAGAACGAACATGCAGAGGCTCCTGTCAACTTTCCTGACAAGCTTTCTTGCAGATGCGAAATGGAAGATATTCTTCTGGAGATGGATAGGATCCTGAGACCAGAAGGAAGTGTAATTATCAGAGATGATGTGGATATGATCCTGAAGGTGAAGAATATTGTGGATTCCATGCAATGGGATGCTAGAATTGTGGATCATGAAAGGAGTCCTCATGAGAGGGAGAAGATTCTTCACGCAGTTAAGCAATATTGGACAGCACCAGAATCCTGACAAGAAGAAACTCAAAAGATCTTCATAAACATAATGTTTTCTTTTCTCTGCTCTGTTCAATTTTTCCATCAAAAACCATTTTTATTTTTTAACAATCATCATTTTTTATTGGATGCCAAGTGGTATACAATTTTTATGCCTCAATGAACACCTTTAATTGTTTATGAGGATTCATTTAAGAAATTTTAATTTTTAAAATTTTAATTATATTTTTTTTCAAAATTTTTAATTTTCAATTAAAAAATAACAATGAGATATGTTTACATCTAACTCAAATCAATTAAACTCGATATAAATTAAATATTTAAAATAAATTATTAATATAAATTAAATTAAATTGACTTAATTTGAGTTTAAAATTTATCCTGAATTAAAAGTTAACCATAGTTAGTACCTTAGTTTCAAGTCAATGTAAAATTAATAGATTAAATTAAGGTTAATTAAATTTTATATCAAATTCAAATTTAAGAATCGCTTCGAGATTCGAATAATTAAAAGTTAAATTTAAATAAAATTTTAAAGAAATTTCTCTAAAATGACGGCGTTTAAAAAATTAGAACTAATGTTTTAATAATCGGTTCAAAAGTTAAACTAGTAAAATAAGAAGTTTAAAGTTTAAAAGGTTCAATCATTATTAGATTATCATAAAACTGGTTAAAGATTAAATGAAATTGAAAACTTTGAAATATAGTTGAAAAAATTGTAGTTTAATTAAAAAAATAAACTGTTAAATAAAAATTAATTGGTTTATTTTAGTTTATAAAAATTGATTAGTTTACGAAAAACTAGTTTATTACTTAATAAACTAATTGATTTTTAACAACAATAATTATTAAATTAAATCAAACTGAAAAATAAAAAATCGAACTAAAAATTTAACAAATCCAAAATTTTTACTAATAAACCGATTAAATTAATTTTATTTTTTTAATCTTATTCGAACCTAAACTCAAACCATATCACTCAAACCTAACCAGGGCATAAATGAGCACGGAGGGTCATCCAACCTATTTACCTATCTCTGTGCTGTATTAAGATACTAACCCAACTCGACCCATTACCAACACTAATTATAACAGCTCGGTTTGTCATCAAACAATAAAATTGCATCATTAGGCATTTCATACAACCTAAAGTTAAGAAGAACCCCACAATTAATGCAATCCTAGTCTAATTTTTTGACCATCAAGGCATTTCAAGAGTCTTCATTATACTAACTGCATGATTTCAGGTTTTGAACAGAATGTAACTCCCATGTTGTCGCCTTGCAGAAAGGTAAAAATGGTGAGGGCTCATTTCACAGAGTATAATGATACTTGGAAAATCACATAATCCAACTAGAGACAAGAAATCATGGTAGATATTGAATAGTCACATTCAATCTTACAACTCTTGTTTCTCCTTAGTCATTGCACCAGCTTCAATTACTTCGAACTAACCACAAGTGTGAAAAGCATTACCATACAGAGTTAAATCAACTCCAGAAACAAAAGTTCCTGCCTGTTGGTTAGTCCAAGTTCATTCAAACTAAATGAGCTGTCGTCAATTCCGAAAGTACATCTAGGATATGGCCTCACCTGCTCAATAACAACACAAAACAACGAGATCCAGTGCATCACATTCGTGGTACAACAGTGCACTAATTGAGAAGTATAATCACCATTCATCATAAGAGGATAGGTACTTAAGCATTGCGTTTGTAAACACCATTTTTGGCAATCAGCAAAGTACTGAATTTTTAGGTAATCACTTACAACATTGTAAGTTCCAGGCCTGACAGTTCTCTGAAGATCAATGAAGTCAAAAAGAAGCTACAAAATAAAGCAACGAAGATCAGACAAGTCTAAAGCTAAAACAGGTAACTCCAAAACATTTTTCAACCAATTACCTGAAGCTTGTCAGACTTTACAAAGCGTCGACCACAGCGGCTGCCATCTGGGAAACGAACAAGCAGAGTTACTGCGTTTTCATCCTGTAATGGTGGTTCCACAGGCAAGGAAGCTGCTTTTACAGCCAGTAATCTCTCAAAATCCTGTCATCAATAAGAGTTAAACAGATGGCTATATATTAATTACACCAATCTCCCATACATTTTCCGCCACTTGTATGATGCATTAACCAATATTATTGAACAATAAGCTAATTACACCGACAAAATTCAAGAATTGTGGGGTGAGATAAAATCACATGAATAAAGTTTTACAGTTTTAGTTATAAAATTTTACTGATTTAACACAATGGACTTTGATTGATGACATGTATTAAAAATTCCACTTCCTAAATTCACTTATCCGATTGGCTCATATACTTTCTATAGCAACTAATTAACTACCTCTTCTTCAAGCGTATTGTTTCCGGATTCTTCTTCTTTCAAGCAAGAAATTTCAGCTTTATTAGAGACATTTGTTTCTTTTTGTCTTTCAGTCGATAGCAATGCAAGATACTCATCATCCTGAAGGCAAAGTTTGAGAAGCTTTTTGTCAGAGAGAATACTATAACTGAATAGTGCAACTGAGGAGCAGGTGGTTAGAACCTGTTGCTGTCGTAGTGATTGCTGCGCAACAAGTGAAGGTGATGGTGAATAGGGTAAATCCTGTGAATTTTCTGCTGACTTCAATAGTCAAAATGGTGAAACTGAAAAGTTAAAAAGTTATGTTCCATAGAAAAGAATCTAACTGAAGTTTTCCTCAGCAATTTGAGATCTATTTAACATCTAAAAGAAGTGATATTCAAGCCATGCCTGAAATGGAATAAAGGGAAAGGCTTCAACATGAAATGACTAACAGTCTCAGAAAAAGAAAAGAGGGACTAAAGTGAAGTAAATACTTGTAATAAAAAGTAAACTAACAGGCCTGGAGTTTCCATCAAGTGGCAAATGCCAGCTACTCACAATTTCAACAAACAAAATGCCGTTGATTGTGATGACTGCCATTATTTACTGAGTGATATGCTAATGAATGTGCATCTTTTCAGCTCCAAAATAGTTCCTCGTAAATATGACAGCATTACAAACCTTCTGCTCGGCCTTGTTGACTTTCTCAGCTCTTGCAGTTGAACCATGAACTCTGATTTCCTTCCGGGCTTGATCACGCATTGCATCGTCTTGTTCCGCTGTCTGAATGCAGTTTTATGTTAAAGGAAGTCAAGGACCATCAATATGAGAATATACACTAAAACTCAAATGCAGAAACCTTTAAGGACAATGATAGTGCACGAGCAAGCTCCTCATCTTCCAAGTTCGATTGCCTTTGTGGAAGCCCGACACCAGATTCATCCTGCATCCATACCCTTGTTAAGGATTAAAGCTTGAGAAAGAAGTTGGTCAAAAGAGTATCATTATCTTCCCTGTACAATCAGAAAAACTACATTATTTATTCTTAAGACCCCTGTTATCACCTGCTTTGAAGCCTCAATAGCAAGTCGAATCATTTCGTCTTCTGCATCAGATAAATGTGCACGATCATCCCTAGAGACATCCTCACGAAATTCTGTACTTCCATCCCCAACAACAGGTCTAGGTGGTATATGCTGAAAGCTCCCATCATAACGATAGTTGACACCTCCTGCATGCTGTACCGGTTCATTACTGCTAGTTAAACTAGAAGTTCCAATTAGGTTGTACAGATTTCTTCTATAATTCGGATCTAGTAGTAACGAAGGCCTGAAACTTCTAAGAGCAGAAAGAATCGGTGAAACCCCACGTTGTTGAGCTTCCATTTGATTTGTCGAACTAAACAACAAACACAAACACATAAAGAAAATTTTCTTAGTGACTGACTCGTCAAATAAATTGGTAATTTCTTTTTAAAGAATCGAATAAAGCATTTTACAAAGGCATGTCACGAGAACGTCTTTCTCCTTCACCAAAATGCGCGTTCAGAGCTTCATCAAGATTGCCCCCATGTTCCTTCTCAAACAAAAACAAAGGAAAAAAAAAAAGAAAAGAAAATGAGAAACAACAAAACCATAGAAAGACCAACAACACCAATTACCAAACCCAACCTACTTTCATATCAACAGCGCATGGAATTAAAACCTACCGAAGCTTACAACAATCAAACTCAAACCCTAAAAAGCAGCAAAAGATTAGGAAAAATGCAATGCACCTCCAGCTTCCGAAGCGCGACGGTCTGAGACTCGCCGGTCACTCCCATGAACGTCTCGATCGCTTCCCGAGTCGGTCTCGCCGCCATTGCAGAGTCAGGAAACAATTCCTTTTATCCTTTCTTTCTCGTTGGGTCGATCAGAGAAAGTATCAAACTTTCTTAAAAGCTATAAAATTTATAAACAGTTAATTTGCGCGCCTTTACTCAACTTACGTGGTTTACTGAGAACTCGCCACGTGTACTTCTGCAACTGTCTTTGTCCTTTTGCTAAACGACACGCCGTATATATGGGGCCCAGTTAAACATATTGACAAACATATCCCTGTACTCCTTTAAATTTTAACCTTTAGTCCAAATATGGTGTACTGATGCTACACCACTCCTCCTCTGTGAATTGATCTCGTAATTCAGAAATCCCCAATTCAAAACCCTTACTCCCAAAATCTTCTGGGGTCAAGATGGAAGCAGACGACGACGTTTACGCCAACGGCGATGACGAGTCTAGCCGGAAGCCTGTTATTAGTGGCGAGCAGCTCGATATCGAAGCATACGCCGGACTTTACGCGGGAAGAACGAAGATTACACGGCTACTTTTCATCGCCGACCACTGCGATAACCCATCGATGCAGATGGAAGCGTTGCGTACGGCCTACGACGAGATCAAGAAAGGTGAAAACACGCAGCTGTTTCGAGAAGTTGTGCAGAAGATTGATGGGCGATTAGGGCCCAAGTACTCGATGGATAGCGAGTGGTGCGAGATGGTTGATCGCAGAGCCGAACAGAGGAAGGAGAAGCTTGAAACTGAGCTCAATGCCTACAGGGTAAAACTCCGACAATCAAAATTTAATCTTGGTTGGGTTTTGATTTGTTGTTTGAATTTGTCCTTGTTTGCTTTGGT
>JAOQMQ010000009.1:19753314-19777545 GCA_027563845.1 Erythroxylum subrotundum | reverse complement strand
TTTGGCATCTTTGGGGTAAGGTTGGAGCTTCGGTCTTGCTTTCATTTGTGGATTGTTTCAATGCTGTGTGGCAGCGTCAAAATCGAGCGTTGCTTGAAGAGTTTGCTATGCTTTGTTGGCGCATTTGGTGGGCACGAAATGAGGTTCTTTGGACTAATCATAGTATCCCATCTGATGTTATTCTGCAGCAGGCTTTGGACCATCTGCGCGAATGGCAATCTGCACAGCTTCAACGTAGACTGTCGTATACACCAACTGTTGTTCCTGTCTCTGGCACGTCTGCACCTGCTAACACAGGCTGGTGTTGCTATACAGACGCAGCCATTTTTGAAGACAATCGTTGTCTGGGTACTGGCTCTGTGTCGTTCTCTAGCAGTGGCCCTTTTGTGCATGCTTTCACCACTTACAAACCTGGTTTCTTTTCGCCTCGTGTTGCTGAGGCAATTGCTTTGAGGACTACCCTTGATCAAATTGTCGCTCGCTGTACGGGTGCCAGTACTGTGTTTTCAGATGCGCAAAGTGTAGTTCTTTCTATACGCAATTTGGTTCATGATTGGTCCGAGTATGGTTCGATAATTCATGAATGTCAGGCTCTTCTGTTACAACGACCTGATATTAAGGTGGAGTGGGTACGTCGCGTTAACAACAACTTAACTCATCGATTAGCTCGTTCTTCTGTTTCGTTTCCTAGTTTTATGTTTTGGGATTTTATTTCGGATTGTATTCGTGCTTTAGTTTAATAAAGTTTCGTTTTCCCCCTAACGAAAAAAGTAAGGTTACATATTATCGGATGTGGGATCCACACTATTGTTGTTTACTTTAAAATAATTTAAGAGTAAATTAAATTCGCCCCTTCTATCTTAAATTAAACATTGTTTTTAAAAGCCTTCGTTTTACGACAGCTGTCTCCTACATTCCCTTACACATCCGTCACGGACCGGTAACACACTCACTCGGAAGAGTCCAACTCACTCAGAACTCGGCGTAGTACTTACTTCAATCCGCGTCCCTCTCTGGTGGCGAGAAACTCCAAGCTTCAATTTCGAACAATCCGATATCTTCAAACCTCTACCCTCACAAGATCACTCTTCACCTTAAATCCAACCAGAAAAGAAAAACAAGTGAAAAAACAGAGCATAACTTCACTTTTACTCTTTGATCCTTGCCAGCTATCGAAATGAGAAGTTGCTAAGATCTACTTAACTGGGTCTTCGCCAAGAAAGGAGGTGAAAAACGAGAAACGATGGGACACCAGAATCTGCCAGCATCGAATCGCAACAACCCAAGGCAGTGGAAGCTTTTGGACCTTGTGTCTGCTACTTTCTTCGGACTGGTGATTCTCTTCTTCCTTCTGGTCTTCACTCCACTCGGCGACTCGCTCGCGGCCTCCGGTCGCCAAACGCTGCTTCTCTCGACGTTGGATCCACGGCAGCGACAACGCTTGGTTGAACTGATCGAGGCTGGGCGTCATCCGCAGCCAATTGAAGCATGTGGTGCTGATTCTGTTGATCACATGCCGTGTGAAGATCCCAGACGCAATAGTCAGCTTAGCAGGGAAATGAATTTCTACAGAGAGCGTCACTGTCCGTTACCCGATGAAACCCCTCTTTGCTTGATCCCTCCGCCCAATGGATATAGATTTCCTGTTCATTGGCCCGAAAGTTTGCATAAGGTCTGTTCCTTCTCTGTAATTGGAACTGGGTTTTTTTATCTATGTCGAAAATTGAGAGGCAACTGTAGGCAAGGAATTTCTTTTTGGATTTTTAACCATGATTAGCCTAGTACCTTAACTTGTACGAAACTTCTGTATTTTGTTTGAGGATTAGGTTTCGTCCCCCGAGTCTGCAGCTTTTAGTTTGATCGCTGATCAGGTAGCCTGCTTCATTTTAGGTCTTTTGTTGAAATAAATTGCAAACTTAAGTCTTAAGAGCACCTCCTCTTCCCCATCTTATGCATAGCTTCATCGACTAGGTCTGTCCTGTAGGATCCCATTTCAGTGTGCCAGTAATTGACTAGTGGCGTTAGATTAAATATATGAACAGTTAAAGGGATGCGTATATCCCCCAATTGAATGAAATCTGTTGTACACGTTCATTTATACACGCATGCTTATGTTTAATGACGTTAATATGCAGATTTGGTATTCAAACATGCCATATAACAAGATTGCAGACAGGAAAGGGCATCAGGGATGGATGAAAGAGGATGGAGATTACTTTATATTCCCTGGTGGTGGAACAATGTTTCCTGATGGAGCCGTACCATACATTCAAAAACTTGGACAGTATATTCCTATTAGTGGTGGAGTCATAAGGACTGCACTTGATATGGGATGTGGGGTAGGACTGGCTTTTATACATCATATTTGAGCTTTTAAATCCTGTTAGATGTGTGAAGTTCTTTAAGTTTAATCATCTTGCAGGTTGCTAGTTGGGGAGGCTATATGCTAAAAGAAGGGATTTTAACTGTCTCTTTTGCACCAAGAGATTCTCACAAATCACAAATACAATTTGCTTTGGAAAGGGGAATTCCAGCATTTGTTGCCATGCTTGGCACTCGCAGACTGCCATTTCCTGCATTCTCTTTCGACTTAGTGCACTGTTCCCGCTGTCTGATTCCTTTTACTGCATATAGTTAGTTCTCTGACCTGTTATCATTGTATTTGTACGCTCCTGCTTCTGCTACTAGCTCTTACCAAGGAAGGAATTTGGATTTTGCAGATGCAACTTATTTCATTGAAGTGGATAGACTACTTCGTCCAGGAGGGTACTTGGTCATATCTGGTCCACCTGTACAGTGGGCTAAACAGGACAAAGAATGGGCAGATCTCCAAGGTGTTGCAAGAGCATTATGTTATGAGCTGATTGCTGTGGATGGAAATACCGTCGTCTGGAAAAAACCCACTGGCGATTCATGCCTGCCTAACCAAAACGAATTCGGGCTTGCCTTGTGTGGCAAATCAGATGACCCGAGTCAGGCATGGTAATTCTTAGCGATGGATCCTCAATTTGTGTAAACTTTTTGTAGAAACTTTGAAATACAAATTTTATTTTTCTCTTGTTTCAACTGCTCTGACATTAATTGCATTTGCTTTAGGTGCATAATTGGTAAATGCTTACAAAACTTTAGTAGAATTAGGTGAACTTGTTTCAACGGTGAATATTTTGTTTTTTTGTCTTACCCTTGGCTGTTAGGTGATGATTATTAGATGCTTTGCAGTCAGGGAAAAAGCATGAGTCTTTAAGCTAAGTTAGTTGTGTTGCAGGTACTACCAGTTAAAGAAATGTGTGACTACAGCATCTTCCGTCAAAGGAGACTATGCTGTTAGTTCAATTCCAAAGTGGCCACATAGGCTAAACAAAGCTCCTTTGAGAGCGAGACTCATAAAAAATGGAATTGATTTGTTTGAAGCTGACACAAGACGTTGGGCAAGGCGAGTGGCTTACTATAAGAACAATTTGAATGTGAAGCTCGGAACTTCAGCCATACACAATGTCATGGATATGAATGCATTTTTTGGCGGTTTTGCTGCAGCAATTATCTCTGACCCCGTGTGGGTGATGAATGTAGTTCCTGCTCAAAAGTTAGCCACTCTAGATGTTATTTACGACCGTGGCCTAATTGGAGTCTACCATGATTGGTAAGTTATTTCATTCGTAATCAGGAATGATTGCAAACTGGAACTTATTGTTTGTACCTTTTGTCATTCTACTTTCATATATAACTTCACGAATCCATCTGAACTTGTATGGATTCCTTCCTGAAACAGAAGGCGGAGGGATTGTCCCCTCAATCCCCCTTACAAGTACTAATCGTTCCTATACTCGTTACTCCCTTTTTCTTGTTATCTCTGGCTTGTGATATTTCTGTAGGACCTTTGTGGTATAATCCCTTCATAGAGAAACTTTATTGTGACATGTGAATGAACTGGTGTTCGTAGGTGTGAGCCTTTCTCAACATATCCGCGTACATACGATCTTATCCATGTAACCGGGATTGAATCGCTGATCAAAGGTCCCAGTGGCAGCAGGAACAGGTACTTGCTACAATTTTCTGGAGTTTAATTTTCTCATTGATGATATTAGGAGTAATGTTTTTGACTATACAAACTATTATTACTCTTCACCATTTGTTTAATTAAATGATAGTATTGCCTTTTATATTGGTTGTTGTATTTATTCTAACATTATTGCTACTGGTTGGAACTTAGCGTGTGAAAAATTTTCTCTTAAACTTTTTCTCGGACGAAAGATTTTTACCGATGAAGAAGCTAATCAAGTTGCATATTCTGAATCTGGCTTCATCTAATCAAGTTGCATATTCTGAATCTGGTTTCTTTTCTGCTAAAGTGTCATGACAACCATTAGAAGGTTTTTCCTGTGGGGTGTTGAATGATTACCAGGTCCCTGATATTATCTTGCAGATGTAACCTAGTGGATTTAGTAGTTGAGATGGATCGAATATTACGTCCGGAAGGAATAGTCGTGATCCGTGATTCTCCGGAAGTCATTGACAAAGTGAGTCGTATAGCTCATGCTGTACGGTGGAAGCCCAGCTTACATGATAAAGAACCTGAATCTCATGGCAGAGAAAAGATTCTGGTTGCAACAAAAACCTTCTGGAGGCTGTCTTCTGCATCATCCCACTGACATACCCAACTTCTCTTTCGTAATGTACATTTTTCTACCTTTCTATTTTCTGCCATCTTCATGCATAAAATGGGTGCAGATTCTTTCTTGTCTCTCTAGTTATATTTGTAAGTGATGTAAAGACATCCTACCTTTTAAACAACAGTATAAGTTGAGAATACACAAGTTTGGAGTCTGCTTAAAATAACAACAACAATAACAACTCAGTACAAATTTTGCTAATATGTGGGTCTAAAGAGGGCTACACAGCTTTATCTTCTTTTTTTTTTAATAAAGGGAAAGAGAATAAACCGATTACAAAACAAATCTGAAAAAACATATCCCCGATATATCCTCAAAAAGGATACGTTGACACCCTAAAGGTATACAATCAAAATAAGTGTCACCGATGTTAGGTAAGACGACCTAGGCGGTGAGCCAATCCGCGCATCTATTACTTTCTCGATAAATGTGGTGATGCTTCCAGTCGATTTGCTTGAAAAAAAGAATATATTTATGTATATATGTATGTGCATACACATTAAAATGAAAATAAAATAAGTAAGTAAATACATAAAAATATAAGTAAAAAAATATTTAAAAAAATATATAATGTCAGAAATTTGACATTGGACAATTACGAGGGTATTTAAGAATTTATAATAGTGTACAAATTTTCCCTTCTTGAGTTAACTTTTGGAGATAAATTAGGTCTTTCTAATATAGTATCAGAGCCTGCTTGTCACGATGGTTTAGGACGGTGCCCGATTATGTCCCTTTGTCCAATATGTTCATCAGATGTCCAGTCATGTTCTGAACTGAGGGGGGTGTGTCAAGAATCTTACATCGGACAACTACGAGGGCATTCAAGAATTTATAATAGTATGCAAACCTCTTTCTTTTAAGCTAACTTTTAAGGATGAGTTAGACCTTTCTAATATATAAAAATGATAAAAATTTCTTTAGGTAAGATTACATCAAAAAATTTTATTGAAAGTCACGTGGTCGGTAAATTTTAGCACAGTCATTTCATTAATAAATAGCAGTTTGGCTTGCGCTTGGTCTAAACTCTAAAGTGAATAGATCAAGATTGGTTTGACCTGAGCTTGGTCTAAAGTGAACAGATCGACATTGGTTTGACCGAATTTCATATAGGATTAGGATTTTAGCGAGAAAAGTGTGAAGCTTGACCTGATCGGTCTGATGTCTTGTTCAAAATAATATGGTTCTGCTGAGTTTGAGTTCAAACTGGGACTGCAAGTCCATGGGGTCGGGTTGACCACGGGTTTGACTTTTGCTCTACTTAGCCGCGTGCAGCGGTAATCTTTAAGGATAGGAGCGTGAGGCGCCGAAAAACACACCAGAGCTGAGGAGAGCTTTCACATGTAAAAGTCAATATGCTCACACTTCCTCTCTCCTGCCTGTTCCCATCCCACGGGACAATGATGTAAAAATGTTGTAAAAGCTTAAAGTGGACCCCTACCATTTTTTTTAAGGATAATGTCAAAACATAAAATAAAATTGATAATGAAAAATAGAAGATATAAGAGAAAACTTTCCAAAATTGTAAATCTTAATAATAACAAGTTATCAAGTTATTTAATAGAAATTATCAATGTTTTAAAAACTATATCAAAAGTTAAACCAATAAAATAGAGGTTTAAGGTTTAAATGCTTCAACCGGTATTAGATTTAGACTGTCATAAAATTGGTTTAAAATTTAATAAAATTAAAGAATTTAAAATTTTATTGTAAAATTTATCCTTATTTATCAAAAAATCAAAGATTAATTAAGAAAATAATACTATTAAATAAAAATTAATTAGTTTATAAAAGCTTATTAGTTTGCGAAAACTAGCTGATTAATTAATAAACTGATTGGTTTTTAACAACAATAAATCGAATCGGAAAGTTAAAAATGAAAAGTTGGTCGGTTCAAGATTTTTATTGTTAAACAGAGCAAACGGTTCAATTTTTAAAACATTGGGAATTATCACATGTATATAAGTGTAAATTTCTGAAGGGGTGTAGTTTCGCAAAATTTTTGATTCAAACGTGGTTGTTCTAGCATAATAAAAAACATAAAAATAAATAAATCAACACATGAAATTTGTTAATGAAATTCGGCACACTTTGCTTACGTCTGCGAGGCCTCACTTAGCTTAATTACTTTCACATATGATATAACAATAGTTTTACTCAAGACATTATAGAGCCAGCTCACCAACTGTTGACACTATTCCTCGTCCTCATTACCCGTGAAAGTAAATCACACTCAATAGTACGACCGTCTTGTACTAACCTCAACAGATAATTTTTTCAGCAATGTCTAATGATAATGATACGAAATAAACAACTCAAGTGATTAAACAATAAAGAACGTGAATAAAAACACTCGAAATAAGAATCAAACAACTTCCCTAATAATTACAGCTTCTTCAAAGAGAGATCGAAAAAGTTGTTCACCAAGAAACACAAGCATTTCTTAACCGAAACGTTGTAAACATCAGAGCTGCAAAATTCACGATGGTTGTTGGAATTTTTCCCACATCAACACCACTAGAAACATACACAATCAACACTTAATCCATTCAACAAACATCACACTATCGACCAAAAATAACAGTTGCCACTTCTGAAATTTTCTCTTACCACAACTCACAATCAGCAACCACAAAACTAACATTATGAACAATAAGACAGCCACCAAAAATTCACACACACATCAGACAAACCCAGTTGCAAAAATAAACGCTTTCAAGCTGCTCTATAGCCACCTTAATAGACGTTCAAAGCACAAGAAAACGCAACTCTAAGAATTACACAAAATCAACAACTTTTCAGCTCACTTTTGTCATGCAAAGATGGAGAATATGCAGCAGTAATGACAACATAAGAAAAGAAAAGTGGAGCACACACACATCAACTTAGGTTGTGTGAAACCCCAATAGAAAAACAACTGCTCTCTTATTCAATAAGCAACATTATTTATAAATAAAACACAACTAAAAAATATGCACAAGTCACATGATTCACCCTACAATAGTTTGCAACAGATAGAGTTGTAGCTAAACACAATCAGCTGATAGAGATCATCGAAAATCACATTGCTACTATAATCAAGTTAAAATTTCAGAAGATAACCGTTATCACATCTTATCTTGATTAGAATTTGAAACTTATCAAACTTATCTTGGAAGAGTCCCACAAAAACTCATCTAAGTCTAATTATCAAATAATATCCAAATTAAATAATTAAGATATTATAATTTATATCTTTTTTTAATAAGCTGTGATAATACTTATTATTGGAGACCCGAAATAAGAACATCAGTAGCAAAAGAGGGAGGGACAGATCCCCACACCTCCCTATTAGACACAGAAAAAGCTGCTCGTGCTTGCACGTGAGCAAGCTTGTTCGTTGACCTACGAATGAAAGTAATATTCGGCCTGCCAATTGACAAAAGCAAGGCCTTACAATCCAAAATAATGTTACCAAAATAGCCTAATGATGTAGAGCTCGAATTCATTGCCTCACGTCAAAGTTTGAGAGTCACTCTCAATTAACACATTAAGCAAGTTATAATCATTTGACCACGATAACACTTCCTTGAGAGCCAAGCCTTCAACGAACAAAGGATCAACAATCCCATCAAACCACGTCGCAGCCCCTACCAACCAAATGCCGTCACTATTTCTTATCACCCAACCATCCCCGTTGCTTGCTCCTACCACATCAACAGACCCATCCAAATTACATTTAACGACCTCCCTCGGAGGTTTGCTCCACCTCTGTTTCGCCCGCCCCTCCCCCGAAGTTTCTTGATTCACCACCAAACGAGAGGACCACTCCCGTCACATTCTTGACGCCGTTCGCAAGAGTTGGTCCTCTGATAAAAGCTCTTGTCTCCGAATCATACAGTTCTTTCTTTTCCAAATCCATATCTTAAGAGAAAGAATATGTATGATTGTTTCATTTGATTTTAATTTTAACATTTTATTAAAATAATTAACAAATTTTAGTAATTTTAAATTTTTAACCAGAATGTACGTTTTTTAAATAATACAATCATTTTAAATATGAATAAAATTATAAATATACATTTTTTATAAAATTTTTTTTGTTGATATTCAAGTCTTCGTTGAAATGTGAATAACACATTTGCTTCCAAAAGGTTGCTGTCGACAAAGTAAGGAAATAAATGAGAAGAGGGCAAGCGGCCAGCGGTCAGAAGCTGCAATCGTAAACAGCAAGCACAAGGCCCACCAGCTGTTTGATTTTATGCGCGAGTGAGTTCAAGCACCGGAATCACGAAGAGTGTGCAATTTTGAGTCTTAACATGAAAAAGAAAAGAAAACAAAAAGGGGTTTCTTGATATTTTTACAGAAAAAGTTCAGTTCTGGTTTAGATTAGATTCAAACCTAATGACAGCGAAAGGTCATGCGGGGTTGTAGCCATGGGAACGCCAAACTCTCGCCCACCTCTCTTTCCTCTTCCTCCGTCTTGACACGTACTTCACGAATTGGGTTCTCCGAGCTGTACACTTGGACTTTGTTCTTCATTAATGGAGGAGTTTCAGACGTGTGGAAACTGATAGAATTCGGGTATGTATCACGCACACACATAGACACGTACCTTCCATTGTTCACAGGACGTTTCAAGCATGTTACTTTTGCCATTTCATGTTGGTACAAAGAGTTAGTCGATACAACAACAACTACTAGTCTGGTCTCATGTCTTATGGATTGGGTCTTGTCGGGTGTGTAGACAATTATTATAACATGATATCGCCTTGATTTGAGTTTCTATAGTCTTTTTTCAGCCAACTTTTTGTTTGACTAGACAAAGTTCTACCGCTTTTTGACTCCATCAATCACTTCCTATTCTCTTATTCAAAATGATTATTTTTTAATTTTAAATTAGCACTAAATCGAGCTTTTATGGTGTGGTTAGTTCAAATTAGGTTACAAATGAACACTCAAATTTGAACTCAATCCGGGGTAGAACCTCAATCTTAATAATCTCCCGATTAGGAATGACAAAAGGGTCGAACTTAAATTGAATCAAGCCAATGTAGAGTTAGATGAATTTAGTGTTAGTTTGTTGACTTTACTTTAGATTGAATTAGGTTAAGTCGAACTCGTTTTGTCATTCCTAATCGAGAGATTAGATATAAAGATGATAATTTTAGTCGGATCAAATGTAAAGTTAACATACTCAATTTAAGATTAAAAAAACACATGTAATATTAACGATATAAATGAATTAGTTAAATATTACTATTACGATCATTCAATTTGATTTTTAAACCCAATTCGAATTAACTAGAATTGGTCAAAATTAATAGTTTAAAATAATCATAATAAATTATTAGTTTATTTCTTAATATGATTTATTGGCTTACATGTGTTATTTTTGTTAATGTATTTAATTATTATTAAAAAAATTGAAGCTTAAGGTACCAAAAGTAAGAGAGAGCATAAAAGTCTACAGAAAAGAGAGTATCCAATACGAAGAACACAAGCAAAGAAGAAAGTGAAAGTGATTTCACTTGCTTGCTCTGTCATTCCAAAGAAAAGTCAAAAGAAGACTAATGTTCATTGCATTTCATCGGTATTCACAGACTTATTATCAGAGGAAGGAGGGAGATATTGTGACAGAAGAAGAAGAAGCAAGAGAAGAAAGGAGGAGACCGGAGAGGAGGGTTAATCCGAAAAGTCAACCCAACCGACCCTTTTGCCCTTTTTGGATTTGTGTATTTGTAAGGCTTCGAATAGTCCACATGTACCGTTTTATCTTCACCCTGTTCTCGTCATGTCCTCTCTCTTACTTTTCCTCTTCTCTGATTGTGTAATCCTTTCAGGCCCTTGCGTTTTTCTTCTTTATTCAGTTTCTCAGTATAGTCATCAGGTCATGCAGAGAAGAACAAGCTTAGCTTAGGTTCGTTTAGCTATTTAGCCTCAGAACTAGGCCTGAACTTCCTTTTCATGTGAAACTATATTGTCTGTTTCTTATATAAACTCATCTACTTGTGCCCTTTACACGAAAGGGTTTGTGAGAGAAGCCAGAGAGAGGGATAGAGAACTAAGAGCTAAGCACAGAGAGTTTTGGAAGTTACTTGCTTGCCTTCTTTCTCTTTCTTTCTCTCTATAAAGGTTAGGATTTTCCAGCGGAGAGGAAGTTGGAGACATTTGGATTGATTTTATATCCTTCTGTCTCCTCTACCTCTCTTTGCATATCTCTTCTTGTGTCTTCTCCTCCATTAAAGATTTGAATTTTCTCTTCATCGTCTCCATTTTCATGATACCCAGTTCGGTTTTAGGTTCGGAGTTGTCGCTTTTATGGTTTATGATCAATGAGAAGTAAAAGTGAAAAGCAAATCTGCCATTGACGTGGTTTTACTTTCTCAGTGTAGAGTGCTTGTAAAGAACGGACCTTTTGTGTAAGATCACAGTGAGAAGAGTTACATTAATGAGTTTTGGAGGATTTCTTGACAGCGGTAGTCCTGGAGGAGGAGGAGGAAGAGCGAGAATCGTGGCGGATATACCGTACAACCATAACATGCCCACCGGTGCAATTGCTCAGCCACGGCTTGTCTCACCGTCGAGGATCACCAAATCCATGTTCAACTCTCCTGGACTCTCTCTTGCTCTTGTACGATCAGACCACCGTTTGATTTCTGTTTCTCATTCTTAACTTTCCACTACGATGGTGCTTTTTGTTTAGTTTTCTTGCTAAAGTTTTGTGCTTGTTCATTAGCAGCAACCGAATATAGATGGCCAAAGTGACGTGGGTAGAGTAGCAGAGAACTTTGAAGCTAGTGTGGGAAGGAGAAGTAGAGAAGACGAGCACGAGAGCAGATCTGGGAGTGATAATATGGATGGAGCTTCTGGTGATGATCAAGATGCAGCCGACAATCCTCCGAGAAAGAAGAGATACCACCGACACACTCCACAACAAATCCAGGAACTTGAAGCGTAAGCTTCTGTCAGATTTCTGAATTTTCTTACTCAATTCACATGATACAAAGGATTTTGCTTCACAAGTTCTTTCTTTTTTTTACAGTATGTTCAAAGAGTGTCCTCATCCTGATGAGAAACAACGATTGGAGCTAAGCAGAAGACTTTGCTTGGAGACGAGGCAGGTCAAGTTTTGGTTTCAGAATCGGAGAACTCAAATGAAGGTAAGGTTTTGATCAAGGACCTGGTGCTTTGTCAGGGAGTTTGTTATGAGAGTGACGTTGAAATGTGAGTTTTTTTTTTTCTGAATGCTCCAGACACAGTTGGAAAGGCATGAGAACAGTTTACTCAGGCAAGACAACGACAAGCTTAGAGCAGAAAACATGGCCATCAGAGATGCGATGAGAAACCCGATTTGCTCCAACTGTGGTGGTCCGGCTATAATCTGTGACATTTCGCTTGAAGAGCAACATTTAAGAATAGAAAATGCTCGACTGAAAGATGAGCTCGACCGAGTTTGTGCTCTCGCTGGCAAGTTCTTGGGTCGACCCGTTTCTTCAATAGCTTCACCAATTGGCCCTCCACTGCCAAACTCAAGCCTAGAGCTTGGAGTTGGCAGCAATGGTTTTGGTGGTTTAAGTAGTGTGTCTTCAGCTTTGCCTTTGGCTCCTGATTTTGGTGGCGGGTTTTCGAGCGCCTTACCAGTGATGACTCCCAGTAGGCCATCGACCATCGGACTCACGGGGCTGGATAAATCCCTGGAGAGATCTATGCTCTTGGAGCTTGCTTTGACTGCCATGGATGAACTGTTTAAGATGGCGCAAACTGATGAACCACTTTGGATCAGAAGCATAGAGGGTGTTAGAGAGGTACTGAACGAGGAAGAGTACATGAGAACTTTCACTCCTTGCATCGGAATGAAGCCTAATGGCTTTGTCACTGAGGCCTCTAGAGAGACAGGTGTGGTAATCATCAACAGTTTAGCTCTTGTCGAGACTTTGATGGACTCGGTGAGTTGTTCCAGATTGATTATATGGTTAAATTCAGTTGATGAGTACCCAAGATTGCTTTAGTAACTCTCTTTTCTTTCTACAGAATCGATTTGCAGAAATGTTTCCTTGTATGATTGCTAGGACTTCCACTACCGATGTGATTTCCAGTGGAATGGGAGGAACCAGAAATGGTGCCCTTCAGCTTGTAAGCTACAACTTCTAGTCCCTGTTAAGCTTTATTCTATTGCATGTTAACACCATCTTAAACAACATAATCTTTTATCAGATGCACACCGAGCTCCAAGTTCTATCTCCTTTGGTTCCCATTCGTGAGCTCAATTTCATACGCTTCTGCAAGCAGCAAGCTGAGGGTGTGTGGATTGTCGTTGATGTGTCCATTGACAGTGTCAGAGAAACTTCTTCTGCTGCACCTGCAATTCTGAACTGCAGGAGGCTTCCTTCAGGTTGTGTGGTTCAAGATCTGCCTAATGGTTACTCCAAGGTAAGGTCTTCAGGTTTTTTTTTTTTTTTTAAGTGCTTTTGCTTACTTTAGTCCCTTTGGAACCTGATCTTTTTACATTTATTGCAGTTCTCCAGGTGGTTGTTGAAGCAACAACATCATCTTTTAGGTTTAGTTGAGTGCATTTAATCTGTGGGAAAACACCAAACACCAAAATTTTGCATTTCCCAACCCCTAAACTTGTTTTTTTTTCCTGGTGATTACTCACCTCATTTCCACACTGTTACTAATAATTTTACTCTTCCAAGGAATCTGAACCTTCTTCGTAAAGATTATCATTATAGTTTACAGTTCAAGTTTCAACAACTAGGGATATGAGTAAATCAATGCAGGAATCCTCCATTACTCATGATCTTGGTGCCTGTAAATGCCTTGTTATCTGCAACAATGTGTGAATAAACAAAACATTTGATGTTTCTATTCCGATATTTGATGCTGTCAATGTTACTTCACATTGAATAATGCAAGTTCTCGTGATCTGGTTCCAGACTTAATGTGATTTGTTTTCATTTTTTAAACTCCCATTAGGATCTTGTAGTCAAAAACTCCATGACTGACTATATATATATATATATATGTATGTATATCTTGTACAAATCTCGATGCCACCTTCTGGGTTGTACTTTGTTCCTTCAAATCTTCCAGATCCTTACCTCTCTTTTACTATTATTTTTTGTCTGCACACACAAGGACAAATCCTATACCCTTTCATTGAGCCCAGACCTGAGTTGTTCCCAGTAGCTGCCTCATTCAGGAATAGACCTTCTTCAATGGCATTATTCTATAGTTTATTTTCAAAGTTTTGACTTTTGAAATGAAAAAATAAGGTTTTTTTAAAATAAGAAACACTTAATTATCAAGCTAAATTTGTGTGCAGGTTACTTGGGTTGAGCATGCAGAATACGATGAAAGTCAAATTCATCAGCTTTGCCGGCCGTTGATTAGATTCGGTATGGGGTTTGGAGCTCAAAGATGGGTCGCCACCCTCCAACGGCAGTGTGAATGTCTGGCTATTCTCATGTCATCATCTGTACCCACCAGAGATCATACAGGTTAGTCACTTAATTTCTTCTTGTTAATGATAAATTTACTTTAAAGATTCGATCTTTCTAACGTTTTCCGGCAACTGTAGCCATATCTGCGAGTGGTCGAAGGAGCATGTTAAAGCTGGCTCAGAGAATGACGGACAACTTCTGCGCCGGAGTCTGTGCGTCGACGGTGCACAAGTGGAGCAAACTCAACGCCAGGAATGTGGACGAAGACGTCAGGTTGATGACCAGAAAGAGCGTAGACGACCCCGGCGAGCCACCCGGTGTTGTGTTGAGCGCCGCCACCTCAGTTTGGCTACCGGTGACCCCACAAAGACTTTTCGATTTTCTACGCGATGAACGGCTGAGGAGCGAGTGGGACATACTATCCAACGGTGGTCCTATGCAGGAAATGGTTCATATCGCCAAAGGCCAAGATCATGGCAACTGTGTCACGCTTCTACGTGCCAGTGTAAATACCCTCTAACCAAGTTACTCTCGTTTTCCATTTCCGAGAATATTTCTATGCTCTTGCTTTGTTTTTACTTCTGGATTTATGGGAAAACGTCACGTGAAAGGATTAGTTTTTAAAAAGCCTGGTTATGGCCATGGCTGTATGGTCAATCAGTTTGTCGCTTGTAGAGATAAAGAAAGGTAAAAGTTGTATCGGATAGGACAAAATCAGAACTTGGAAGTATCTATAAGGACAGGCCGGAGCAGATTTCAGGGACAGCTCTTATGTTGTAAGCTTTCTAAAAGTCAAAACATGCAAACACCTGTCACCTTTCTGAGATAATTCTGATATTTTCGTTTCCATAGAAAATGTGATTGAGTGGCAATCTTTTGTAAATTTGATAGAGGTATAGGGGCATTGTGGTAACTGAAACTAGTATTTATCATTTTCTCCATACCATGTTGTTCAGGCAATGAATGCGAACCAGAGTAGTATGTTGATACTGCAGGAGACATGCACCGATGCCGCGGGTTCGCTTGTGGTGTACGCGCCGGTTGACATACCGGCCATGCACGTGGTGATGAGCGGCGGGGATTCAGCCTACGTGGCGCTTCTTCCTTCAGGCTTCGCCATCATCCCTGATGGTCCAGGCTCACGTGGGTCCCCGTCCTCCAATGGCAATGTCGCCGGAGCCGGGGGTGGGTCCCAGAGAGTGAACGGATCACTCCTGACCGTGGCGTTCCAAATCCTGGTGAACAGTCTCCCGACAGCTAAACTCACTGTGGAATCGGTGGAGACAGTCAACAACCTTATCTCTTGTACTGTACAGAAGATTAAAGCAGCTCTCCATTGTGAGAGCTGATCATGATCATGGTCACTAAGTATTATTATAAATAGTCGGCTGTGGTGAAAAAGAGTTGCGTGGGAGTTGAGTCAAGAACGAACCAAGCTTGGAAACTCCTTCCATGGCGGTTATGGAATCAGAGAGACTAGCTAGTCTTCTTTAAACACATGGCAAGGCTAGTGGTTCGGGTATTGACTCAGGTCAACCCTGGAACGTTATTGAACGGAGAAAGTCTTTAGTGTCATCTTGTTCCTGTTAGGGTTATCTTCAACATGCACGTTAACCCTAGTTGGGGCTTGTTTTTGTATTTAATCCAATTCACTTTTTGGTTTTTCTATTAAAAAAATTAAAAAGTATATTATTAAGTTTTTATATATGAAATTTTAATTTTTGCGCTTTTAGTATATTAATAATAAAATTAATTAAAATATCTAAAATAAAAGAGACCAATTGATATAAATTAAGTTGAGAATTGATTCTAACATAATAAAAGACTTAGGCCATGTTTCAGGCAATGTTTCGTTAGGGTTTATTAATGAAATAAAATAAAATGTAATATTATTTCGTTTGGAAAGAAAGCTTATAATATAATAGGATGAAAGAGGATGGTTTCATATTACATCTTATCCTATTATAAGCAGTAAAAATAAGAAACTTTCGATTCGAGGAGTTAAGGATAAAGCGTAAAATGATAAACCATCTTTGACTATATTATATTATAAATCATTCTTTTAAACAACATTTCACTGTATTACATTATGAAACATTTCATCCCTCTCAAATAACATTTTTTTAATATTACATCCATTTATATTCATTCAATTATAAATCATTCAATTACATTTAATTACATTAAAAACTTTACGTCTAACCAAACATAGCCTTAGATACGTTTAGTAAGAGCTGGGAACGAGTATTTCAAATAATCTTGCATTTTTATTCTAAAGTAGGTACGAATATAAACTAGATTCAGTTATCAAGAATAACAAATAAACAGTCAAATCTAACTTCTTTTTCTTTTCTTTCTGTAGAACTCTTAATTTCAAATTTTCAAATTAATCTTAATAGGATAGTATTATCAACATTTCACATTACTTTTTTTAGTTTATTTAATAATTATTTTATTTTATTTCAATAATTTTATATCATAAAATAAGTTCATTATGATTTTTTAATTTTATTCTTATAAAAAAGATCATATAAAATTATTTAAAAATAATAATTTATTAAATAATTAAAAATAATTTTAATTATTTATTTATTAAATATAACAAATTATTGATAAATAATAATTAAAATTTTTTAATCATTTATTTCCAAAATCAATCAAATAATAATCAAACATAAGTAAAGAATTGTCATTAGCATTCTTAATATTTGATATCAAATACTAGTATAACTATTAACTTTTATAATCTAATTTCTATTGTTTGCATACCAAATACGCATAATTAATAATTTTATTCTTATTTCAATTATCTCTTTTTATTCTCATTCTCTCTTTTTTATTCCGATTCTTTCATTACTCATTACCAAACGAGACCTTATAAATATAAAAAATACATAAACAATGTATTGAATTTTATTTTTTAAATACATAATAGACAATGTCTACCAATTAAATCACTTTTTTCTGGAGTGTAATTCCTCAAATAACTTTAAAATTTATAAATTATAAATTGTTTTCAATTAGATCCATTTCTCCTTAAATTATCAAATTAAAGATGAGATATATTACTGGATTATTTTTATTTAAAAACCAACTTGTTTCAATTGAAACTAAATAATTTATTTTATTTTTTGTTTAAAAAACTAAACTCTTTTTTACAATACAATAAGATTCTATTTGGATTTTTAGTTTTATGGGACATTGACATTGTGATGATGCTTGGTGGAGGCAGTTGGGTAACACGTGTCATGATATTATTGGTGAACTAGGGCATTTAATGAGAGTGCAGAAACTGTTCGGGAGAAAAGGTTAGTGTCCAATATCCATTTAATGCTTGGGAATTTGGCTTACGTGTAAATTCCAAACAATTGTTTAATATTATATATATTTTTTATAATTAGCTAAAAGACGTTTACGTTGAAGTAACGGAAATAATCTTTTTTGTAAAATTTACAAAAAAGGGCGGCTATGTACATTGGCGAGTGACGAGCCTCCCTTAACTCTCACAAACTAACAAGCCTTGTGTACTTGAGTACGATAACGTTGATTTTAATAAAATTTTTGAAAATAATATTGCAAATTCTTTTAATAAACCTATAATTTTTAAAACATTACGTCATCAAAATGACAAAATATAAGATTTATATTATTATGTGTTTAATTATAATTTAGATAAATTATTCAACAACTAAATATTTTAATTTCTTGGATTTTAAGAGTTTGAAACTTTAACACTTATTTAGATTGACTTCCTTGAGTTATTATTTTATTTGAAATACATAAAATATGAACTATTAAGTAGAGTTGTTGTTTTAGTATAAATTTGGTAATTTTATTTGAAGTTAAATTATTAAAAAAAACTCAAACTTTAAATTCATTAAAAATAAAAATAAAAAGAAGACTTTGAAATCGTAGAATTCATAAAATTGGCAATATTGATCCAAATTGGCTTTAAAATTTAAATTTCAAATTGAGGGATTAATATGAAACTCAATCCAAAAACTTTAAAAGTCAAATCTTCTTTGACAAATCAACGTAATTTTGATATGATTGATCATATTTTAATACGTAAAATTAAAATAATATTAACTTGATTAATTATATAAAAATATGAGCATTAACGTCGAGCCGAGCCGAGCCTATTTGAACACTTACGAAGACAAAAAAATAGTAAAAACCTAACTTCCCTCTAAACGCATGTCAGAATATTTTAAAAACTGAACCAAAAATTAAATCAATAAAACAAGAGATTTAAGATTTAAAAGGTTCAGTTAATATTAGACTGTCATAAAATTGATTAAAGATCGAATAAAATTAAATAATTTGCAAAATAATTAAAGGAGATTATTCTTATCTATTGAAAAATTTAAAGTTTAATTAAAAATAATATTAAATAAAATTAATTAGCTTATTTTGGTTTATAAAAATTTATTATTTTATAAGAATTAATCAATTAATTAATAAACCGACTAACTATTAGGCTTAGTACACTCATCAAATGCGAGCTTTAGATCTTCTGAGTTCTTCCCTAGATGTGTAGCTTTTGTAGAATTGATATCTTCGTTATTGTTGAAAGATAGATTTATAAAAGAAGTCAGCATCTCATACACCATTTGAACCGATTAATCAGTAGAATAAACAATTACAGATTCATATACCTCCCACGTCTCCACGGAAATTTCAACCTTCCACCTCTTCTTTCTATTGGGAAGGACAAACCAACGGACCAAGTTCTTTGATAATTACTTGCTTTAAACTACAGCCAATTAGCGCAGGCTGTCCCTGTAGTTTACACATCTCTCCCTCTCTGTTGCATGCACAAGGACCGTACGGTAGTAGCTGGCTCGTGAGAATCGAAGGGTTGCTTGTACGGGAAGAGTTTAGATGGAGACGAAAGCAATAAAAGACTCAAGACAACGACAGTCTCTATCATACCATTCGTATCCTCTAGAACGAAACTGGTCCAGACTTTTTAACTTTCAACATATTCTCAGTTTCTTAACTTGACTTTTAGATGACGTTCTTGCTCCGCCGTGCCCACATGCTCGTGGTTGTTGGGCGTTCCACTTCTTACCCTTTTTCAACTGAAGCTTTCTAGAGGTATTTTCTTGGCTGCCGAGAGCGCGCATACACACACGTTCAAGTCTTGGATCATACTTTTTCTTCAGGGATCAAAGAAAGTTTCCATGCATGGCTGGACTTGGCGTTTCCCGATGTATTTGAAGTAAAACTTCTTGACTTTCCTGAACAATTGGAAATGAATCTAACGAGTTAACTTTTTTTTTGATTTGTTAATTTTTATTGTAATAAACCTCAAATATTGATAGAATTCGATGTAGTGCTTATTTGGATGAGTTTATACCAATAGAGTTTTTATCAGTACAATTTTTCTAAAAAGTCAGTTGACTGTTTTACTGTTATTTAAAAAAGAGCTTTTTTGAAAGAGCTTCGTACAATAGACTGTTTGACAACATAAAAATAAAAGAATTTTTAATTTTAATTATATTTTATTTTGTAATAAAAATTATTTATGCATATAAATATTATTTAAAGTTTATTAATCAATAAGCAAAGCACAATTTATTAATTATTATATAATTTTAAATCATATGAATCATTAATGAAAATATATCTAACCAAATATTTTATATGGATTATAATATATAAATAAAACTAATATACAAATAAATATTAAAACGTATAAAAAAGTCAAATAATATTATATAATTCTCAAAATAAACGTGAAGATGGGTTTGCGGGTATTGTGAGAATTATGTGTAAAACATAAGGACAAAAGAGATTAAAAAATAGTCTCATTAATTGACTTGAAAAATCTATTTAAAAATACTTTTTTGAGAAACTCCAAATTTGAGTTTCTTAAAAAGATGTATTTTAACAGTCAAAAAAATTATATCTATTAAAAAAACGTTTTTTTTTTAATTTTACAGTCAAACACTCATTTTACTTAAAACAAGCTTTTGAGATAGAAAAAAAGTATTTATTCACGTTCTAAAAGCTCATCCAAACAAGACTTAATATTGTCCAAACTCAAACGTTGAACTAAGCTAGGTCGAATTCATAAACTCGATCGAGTCTAGACTAATTGAAAAGCTTTTGGGACCCAGGCACAATAATAGTAAAGACCTTAAACCTAACTCCTCATTAAGCAACAAGTGATAAGCCTGTTGGCATGCAGGACCAAACCATATTCAACCAACGGGACCAAGTTCTTGATAATTCCTTACAGCAAACTACAGTGAATTAGTACAATCCATCTCTGACATCTTCCATGCAGAAGCAGTGCTCGCGAGTAATGTCGCATTCGCAGGGTTATCTGTATAGCAATAGGACAGATGAAGACGAAAGCAATAAAAGTCAAGACAACGATAGGCTCTATCATATCCACTAGAGCCAACCTTTGGCTTCTACATGACGTCCTTGCTCCCCCATGGCCACTTGCTTGTGTTTGTGGGTGTTCCACGTCTTACCCTTTTTCAAATGAAGCCTTTTCATGGCTGTCAAGAGCACACGTTCAAGTCTTGGATCATACTTACTCCCGAGGGATCAAAGACAAACTTCTGGAGTTTCCACACTCGAAGAACAGTTGAAAACTATATGGACGACGTTAAGGACTAGTTGCATTGCATCTTCCTCCTTTGTAATAATTTATTAACTTTGCCTTTCAAGGGGTAGTTAATTAAGTTTGTGTAATTTTCTCAAAATTTAGCAAATGATTTCGTGTTAATTAGTCCGTTAAATCTTTTAATTTGATCGAATTTATAATTAAAATTGATAATTACTCGAGAAAAAAAGTTTACTAAACGTAAAATTTAGAGAAGCCTCGTTTGAAAATAATTGTTGATCGAAATTAGTTAAATAATTATAATTCTTTTTTTATTTTACAATTTTGGAATGCTATACTTATGAATACAAGTATAGCATTTATGAATACAATTTTGGAATGCTAAATGTGAAATAACATTTAGTGCAATGACTTTGAAGTTGGCTTTGGGTCCAAAAATTCAGAAAGCAAGAAGAGAGGACATAGTAACACTTTCTTGCAATTAATGTGTAGGGACCATTAATTATCATCTTAAGGTCTATGTTTATAACATAAAGATGGATTTGTCTTTTATTTATTTTGGTTCATGTGAAAAGGGCTTTTTTAATGATTGATTGATTGACAAAAAATTAAGAAGAAAAGGTTCCTTTTCAATTATCTGATGATTGAAATCTTTTTGAGAGTGGTGGCTGTTTTCAATCAATCAATCCATCAATCAATACTTTAGATAAGCACAAATTGAGATTAAATCTAACAATTAGAATTTTTTATTAAATCTTATTTACACGTTTGCGTGTATTTTATATAAATATATGAATAAAATTTAATAAAACAAACATTTTAACTAGAATAGAGAATTTGATATGACACAAAGTTATATATATGTATAAATATTAATTTTTCTTTATATAATAAATAATTTAACCAATGGTTAATCAATCATTATTTTTAAAAATTTTAATATGTTGTTATCAATGTTTTAAAAATTGAACCAAAAATTAGATCAGGAACATAAAAGTTTTAAAATTTAAAGGTTCAACTGATATTAGAACTTCGTAAAATCGATTAAAAATTGAATATAATTGAAGAATTTGAAATATTATTAAAAGAGATTGTTCTTAATTTAAAGTTTAATTTATTTAGTTTTAAAATATTAATTACTTTATAAAAAATTGACTTATTAATTAATAAACTGATTACTTTCTAACAACAAACATTATTAAAGTAAATAAAATCATAAACTTAAAAACTAAACTAAATATTTGGTCAATTCAAAGTTTTCACCGTCGAACTGATTCAATTTTTAAATCATACGCGGTAATACTCTTTATTTCCGCTTAAGCTTAAACTTTTTAAGCGAAATGTTATTTATTGAATTTGTTTTATTAATAAAACCATACCATTGGATATTAGTTGTTGCTGTGGTGTAGTGGTTATCACGTTAGTCTTACACACTAAAGGTCCCCAGTTCGATCCTGGGCAGCAACATTTAATTTACTTTTGGCTTTGACAATTTTATTAAGCATTTTGTTTTATGTTAGGCCCATAACTGCCAACATGGACTTATTAGAACCCAATTTAAGTCTGAACTAACCTAAAAGTGTTTAATTTAGTGTCTATCTTTATAAAATTTTTAATTTAATAATTAACTTTTCTAATTTTAAGTAAATAAGATAAAATTTTTATTTTTACTAATATGAATAATTTAAAAAATATGTATTTGATATACTCGTAATGTCAACAAAAACAATAATTTACCTTATACGAGTTTTAAAAGATTAATTACTATATTAAAACTTTTGACATTAAATTGAAAATTTTAAAAATTAGACATTTTTTAATCTATTATCTTTAGTTTATAATATACGTACAATAAAAGTTTTATCTCTCTCCCTCTCTTTTTATGTGAATCGTTTGAAAATAGTCTCTCTATTAGTTAAGAATAAGGTTGTACACTACTGAATTTTTTCAGATCTCACTTATCAGTGGGATTTATATTGTGTGTTGTGATGGTTTATTTAAGAAGCTAGAGATTTAAAAGAAGTGGTGAATTCAATTTAATTGACACTTATAAGTTTAATGGTGCTTTTACTTTTGATTATTATTTTTAATCTTTAATAATCTACAATTACATAAATTGATCCGATCGAACTTATAATTAATAGGTCAAATCTAACTGATTAAATTTCAATCAACTTCAACTTAAGGAATACTAAAGTAACTCAAATTAATTAAGCAGAAAATAGCTTTTCATCGGTTATATTAAAATAATATTATTCTAATATCAGTCTAAACTATTGTTAGCAATGAGTAGGGCTAAATTTGAGTCTGAATTTGAAATTTTGGATTCGAGGTTGAAACTTACTCGAAGCTCGATCAAGCACAAGACTTTAGGTTTAAACTTGAACCTTGATAATGCTAAGTTAAATATACATATTTTATAAATAACGTATTTCACTTAAAAATTTTGAAAGAATAGTCAAACTTGTCCTACAACTTGGTCAATTTAAGCCAAGTCCGTTGACTTTGAGACCAAATAGGGTCAAATTAGGCCTAACAAAGTTCGCCAAACCTACTCCAAACTCTATTAAATCTACGAGTTGAAAGGATCGCATGTCCACATATTCGAATCCTTAATTATAAATTCCTGTAACAATTAAGGTCGAGAATATGTCAAACTGAATGTTGTTTTGACTTTTAATCACGCAATTACTCGATATCCCAATAGGTCTATTTGAGATCGGCCGCCGACTTTTTTATTAGACATTTTTAACTGTGATGCTGGTTTATCTATATAATTAAACCCTTTTTTAGAAAAAAAAACTTTGAATCCGATGTTTTAATTTTAGGTTACAAGGATGGGATAACCATTCTTAAAGTGTTGAGTTTTTGAGATTTTTTCAGTATGATATCTAAGATTTTAAAGCTCTTAGGGAGTGGTCGAGTTAGTGAAGTGGAGAGCATAGAGCCAAAAGGTCCTGTGTTTGAATTCCCTACTTACACTCTCTCGATCGAGCCTGACGTACAGGACTTACCTAGTGCGGAGTATTCGATTAGCGTAATTTGCAGGCGATTGTGAGAAGTTTATTAAGTGCGCATCTAAAGAATAGCGGCTGAGGATTCCTCCGTTCCAAATAAATAAATAATCTAAGATTTTAAAGTTTTAAATTAAGTGATCAATCCTTTGAAATTTTAACAATTCAATTCAAAATATTAGTTTCGTTATTAATTTACTGATTTGGCTAACATAATCTTTGTTGTTTAAGACATGTAAATGTCTACTCGAAAAAATAGTCGTTATGGTTAGACTAGAGTAAAAAGAATCTTTTTAGACGGATGCCTATATATTATAAATAACAAAGATTTCGTTAATTAAATCAACAAATTACTAGTAGAGCTAACATTTTAAACAAAACTGATAATAGCCAATTGATTCCAGTTCTGTTTTTCTGTTATAGTTTTTAGTTTTTTTTTTATTTTTAATTTTTGTTTTTCTTTCAAATGAAAACAAAAACTTGTTTAGTTGTTAATATAAATGTAGTTATATTTTTGTTACTGAAGATAATTATATATT